>CAEFZP010005221.1:0-31831 GCA_903064625.1 Mallotus villosus
GAATGGTGGTTACTTGGCTTCTGCATAGCTAGATAACGACCCATTCATTTGATGGGGCAGTGGGACATCTAACACATGCAGGACAGGGGGTCCCTGAGGACCAGGGGTGAAAACTACCAGTTTAGACTAACTTTACACTCTGTTGTGACTTAAAAATCAAGTAAAATATTCAAAATATTGATTTCTGACATACATTTTTGTCTCGTTCTACCCCTGTGCTTCAACCGCTGCTTCTTGACCGTGACGGTGTGTTTGTCTCAGGGTCGTGAGATCCTGGCGTGCGCTCCTACAGGTTCAGGGAAGACCCTGGCCTTCTGTCTCCCCCTGCTGGCCCACCTCCAGCAGCCAGCCAATCTGGGCTTCAGGGCTCTCATCATCTCCCCCACCAGAGAGCTGGCCAGCCAGGTACACACACACACACAGAAACACAGGTGCACACACCCAAAAACTGATGTGCACGTACACACACATAATTATGCTCGCTGACACAAAAACATGTTCGCAGACACACAAACTTACTCACAGACACACCAACACACACACGCACACATAAATACATACACACAAACATATTTACACATATTGACACTGCAGACCTGTGATGCTAGGTGGTCAGTGGTGTACGACTGACTAACTGTTGTATTTAGACCCACAGAGAGCTGGTTCGTCTGTCGGAGGGGACAGGCTTCAGGGTCCACATCCTCGACAAGGCGTCCATGGCCGCCAAGAAATACGGACCTCAGTCCAGCAAGAAATATGGTACGCCATTACACCGCCATACTCGCACACTCTCTATCGCAGGCCTTCTCTTTCGCACTCTCTCCCTCACTCCCTACCTCCTTCTCTCCATAGATATCCTGGTCAGTACTCCTAACAGGGTCGTCTTCCTCCTGAAACAAGATCCTCCAGCACTGGACCTCAGCAGGTAATTAACCACCTCAATATGTGTGTGTGTGTGTGTCCCAAACAAGCTGTCCTTCAGCGCCTCGCAAGCTCTTGTACCTTGAAGTTATATATATGTGTGTGTGTGTGTGTGTGTCAGTGTGGAGTGGCTAGTGGTGGACGAGTCCGACAAGCTGTTTGAGGACGGCAAGAGTGGCTTCAGGGAGCAGCTGGCGGCCGTGTTCCTGGCGTGCTCCGGTCCTCGTGTCCGCCGGGCGCTATACAGCGCCACCTGTGCCGCGGACGTGGAACAGTGGTGCCGCCTCAACCTCGACAACCTGGTCTCGGTCAACATCGGGCACAGGTACGCTACCTACAACTCTCGTCCTATCAGGACTGCCGCTTGTTAAGCACTCAGGTTCTGGGAGTAGAAGACCTCAAGGCTACTAAGTTTAAAAAAGCTGAGTCATTAACACCCCTTTCGGCCATTTTGTTTCCCTACAGGAACACGGCGGTGGAGACGGTAGAACAGGAGCTGCTTTTTGTGGGGACAGAGAATGGAAAACTACTGGCCATGAGGGACATCATCAAGAAGGTAGGCAGCGCCAAGGAGTAGATGGAGCTGAAACATGAGCGAGGGAAGAAAGTTCCTTCAGCTTGGAGGAACGATATTTTCTACGCAATAGGTTGATGAGAGGATGTGATGTTGCAAAAGGAGCATTTCATCATTCTCCCTCTGTCTTTTCGTGCTCTTCCACTTTCTTTCTCTCCTTCTTTCTCTCGGTACAGGGGTTTCTGCCCCCCATGCTGGTGTTTGTGCAGTCGATAGAGCGAGCACGGGAGCTCTTCCACGAGCTGGTGTACGAGGGCATCAACGTGGACATCATACACGCCGACCGTACACAGCAGCAGGTACGCACACAGGAAGGACCACGCTCGCACACCTCTTCGGGGTTGAGCCATTGTAAAACATTCACTACCAAGTGGTATTCTCATACTTTCTCTTTTTGTCTGTATCTCTTTACTTTTCTCTCTTTACTTTTCTCCTTCGCTCTCCCTCTCAGAGAGAGAACGTTATGAGTAGTTTCCGCTCAGGAAAGATCTGGGTGTTGATCTGCACAGCCCTGCTGGCCAGAGGGATCGACTTTAAGGGAGTCAACCTGGTGCTGAACTACGACTTCCCCACCAGCGCCGTGGAATACATCCACCGCATCGGTTAGTCCCTCCGTACGGCCTCAATGTCCGGTCTAGTTTGTGTGTGTACATAACCCATGACACCTACGTGTACCCTTCAAAACTCCTCTCCTCATCTCTCTCCCCTCCGTCTCTCAGGGCGAACGGGCAGGGCCGGCCACACAGGCAAGGCAGTCACCTTCTTCACGGAGAACGACAAGCCGCTGTTGCGCAGGTATAGCACAAAGGCGATTCAATCGCCGTCAACACAGACATCTCCTTTTTTCCCTGTCTAATTTTCTCTCTCTCCCTCCCTCCCTGAAGCATTGCCAATGTGATTAAGCAGGCCGGCTGTCCTGTACCAGACTACATGGTCGGCTTCAAGAAAATCCACAGGTGACAGGAACACTTTTGTTCTCTAAGTGATGGTAGAGGAACTAAGAGCAGATACTGTATCATATATTTTTGGAATGTCTGGAAAACAATATTGTCTGCACAATAAATGTCACAATGTTATTCTAATAATACAGGTTAAACTAGGGCTGTGAAAGTTGACAGATTAGCTTTAAAAGCACACCCGTTGCGAGAATAAACTCGAAATTTGGGGAGTTGTGCGCCCCTAATACTTTAACTAGGATGGCAACTAGCAAGCAATGGACAAATAAAAGGGTATTTGGAACGGCAGGTTCAGATCCAAAGCCCTACCAGATGGATCTGTTGACAACAACAGCTATAGTTGCAGATACTGTCGATGTAAATTGAGTTACCACCTTCTACATCTACCAGTCCTACATCTAGTCTTAAGCACCATTTGCTGGCCAAGCACACAGCTTATACAGCCGGACCCATTAGCCCCAATACATGGTGGACAGTGTGTGAGGGAAACCCATTTGCAAACCTACCATCAGCAAGCTTGCAACAGCTAGATGGGTAGCTACAGCTAGTACTGTTAACATTGTGGAGGATGCGGGCCTGGTGAAATCATTTGGTTTGCACCCAACAACTGCACTTACAAATGACCTTCTAGAATGAGCGAGCGCGAGTGATCTTTGATCTATACTGGTGTCATTTAGCTGACCATCGTACCTGTTGTACTATGAGCTGTTTTTTTTGTGATGCATCGTTTCTCGGGCTTCAGTTTGCCGTGAGAAGTGATTTGAGCACATTGGTCAATGCTTCACCTGTGTGGGTCCCTGGATTGTTTCAGTCCATTGGTTTGTGTTAATTCTTAAAGGTTGGACACACTACATTGTGTGAGGTATTCAAAACGTGAAATATGTCCCTGTATGTACAATTTGGAACTGATAAAAAAGCTAATTTAAGATTAACTAGGGACAATAATGGGATCAGAAATACAAACGAGCGTTTGCCGGTCCTAGTTTAAACGTGATTATACATGTATTAACCAGTTGTGATGTCTGTGTGTGCGCAGTAAGGTGAAGCGTCAGCTGCAGAAGAAGCCTCCCAAGAGGAGCACCATCCGCACCACGCCAAGCTTCCTCCTAAAGAAGGGAGAGAGACAAGGAGAGAAGGCCCCAACCAAGAAAGGAGGACATCAGCAGAAGAAACAAGGGCAGAGAAGCGAAGAAAAAGTCAAGAAGAAGGGTGATGGACAGAAAAAAGGAAAGAAAGTGCAGAAGAAGGGAGGAGGAGCAGGTGGAAACCCAGTCGTCAAAAAGCTGAAAGACGGCCTGGCGCCCTCTGCTGGAGTCAAGGAGAAGAGGTTCGTTTAAGAGCTTAGAACCATGGGATGCAGCAGTCTGGGTCACTGTATCCCTAAAAATGATTAAAGACTTTTGATAAGACTTATATTTCGAAATGTGATTGTTTTCTGTTTGTGTTGTAATGTTGTTCAAGAAATTTACAGACAGACTTTCTGTATTTCCTCACAGGAAAAAGGTGAAGAAAGCCAAGGCAGAGAATGGACAAGCTGCTTGAGAGCATGGACCTAGCATGTTGCTAGTCGTGGGCAAATGAGAGGACGAGACAGACTGACTTGTATATGAGGACATTGTTCTGTTTGCTTTGCAACCAATGTTGCAGCCTTTTCTAATATGCTTCATTGGACTTTTTATGAAGAACTCAATAAATCAGTGTAAATTGTTTAACAAAGTTTTACTTGTACATTCTTAAAACATTTTCACTTCTTCTCGCCAATTGATCAGTCAGCTGACATGCTTAGCTAAAGTCTATGTATTTGTTT
Source organism: Mallotus villosus (assembly GCA_903064625.1). Classification (NCBI taxonomy): domain Eukaryota; kingdom Metazoa; phylum Chordata; class Actinopteri; order Osmeriformes; family Salangidae; genus Mallotus; species Mallotus villosus. The sequence goes on from CAEFZP010005221.1 coordinate 4,259, forward strand.
TGATGACAAAGCGTAAAATAATTCAATATATTAAATATGTTTGGGAGAATATTCAATTCCACAAACAAACACGTACTCTCTGGAGGTCACCCTAGCTGGGTCCCATCATGACTTGGGGTTTGAGCTTCACATTGCTGACTCCGTATGTCTTTACAAAAATGCCCCCATTACAGGAAGAGCCCAATAATCTCAATTTAATATTTGTATTTTGTATATATTCTTATTTGATGTCATATACAAAATGAGTAGAACAAACTGTAATTTGATGGAGCCTAGAGTTTATTTTTGCTGCTATACAGCCTGTCTGTCAAGGGTCACGTGAAGAAGGTTATAAAAATGTTGGTCATGTGGCATGATAACATGAAACGTGGGAATCGCAGAAAGCTAGTAAAATATGAATCCCCTTGTCATTTTTACATTTCAACTATGGAGAAACCTATTGGATAAATGTGTTCACTCCTCTGTAGTAGGCCTACACCCAAATAATATTGTGCTAGTTTTCAGGAATTTTATGCTGGTTTTGAGCATTCGTTGTGCTGGAAATAATTGCTGGACCTTGCAAACCTGCTCACACGGATGACTTCTACGCATGGGCGGTGCTAGGGAGAGGCTACTAAAAAATGGTAAATGCACCAGAATGCGGGAAATTGCATCTACATCTTTAAAAACAGAATGGGGTAGAAACCCCCAGACCCCCTGGCAAAATGTGTCCCCCCCCACTCTCAAAATGCTACTGACGCCCATGTGTAGGCTACATTTGGTTGTTAGATAAGATTTGTTATTCCATACCTGATCAGTTTCTCTTGGCTGAAAAAGTGTTATCTTTCAGTGGGTTGGGCAAGGGGTGAATTGATGTTTACATTTGACTATTTCATAATTTAGTGTTTGAGAAAGAGAACTGTATAGTGTTTTTGAGAGCATAAATCCTGCTGCGGAATTTTACTGCAGCAATTTCAAAGTTGAGATAAACATGAAAGTGCTTAATTCTTCAATCTATTCTATTTCGAGGATTACAAATAGTTGTATTTTTTGTTAATAGTTCTTAATAAGTATCACACATGACTTGCTATATATGTAATAATGGATGATTTGGTTTTGAAGGAATCACTTGAATTGTGATAAGACTGCCTTTGCAATCGTATTGAAGTAGAAATGCTGTAGCCTGACTTTGTCATCCTCATAATTCCGGTCAGAATATGAGTCTGAAAACTTTCCGGTAGGCTGTGACTATGTATGGGGCGTGTTTTAAACGAACCCGGAAAACAAATGCCTCTTCGGTCAATTGGATTGACCTAATTAAATTAAACTTTTACCAAACCCTGTAGGAAGGACGGCAAAAACAAATTTTCCATCGACAAATGCCTTGATTGCGTTTATCAGTTCCTCTTTCAAAATGAATGCGCTGTCGATGTCTTCTAAAACAGACTCGATGGCAGAATCATAACATCTCAGCTCTCCAGCGGTAGCCATGTTTGTTGAAAACAAATTCAACTCAAGCGCTATTTTGTGACGTGGTTAGTTACGTTACTGTTGATCATATGTCCATCATCGTGTAAAGCCCGCCCTGACAATTTGATTGGTCCGAACAGCTCCTGTTCGGTAAATAGTGTTTTCCGGACTGAGCCCCCCCAGACCCACTTTCCCGACCAAATCACTTTGGGCGGGGAGAAGTTTGGCTGGCACCCAGGCTTGAAATGCTGGACAATCAAACACAAAACAAATGATCTATGTCATTGTTTGGCTGGTTGAATTCATGGTTGTTTATTTTATTCACATGCCAATCAAATACATATATGTAATTGATTCAGGAGTAATATGAAGCTTAAAAAGTAAAAATAAAGCATTTAAAGTAACCATTTCAAAAAGCATAGGACAAATACAGATAGGTAGAACAATGCTGACTATTGCAGCTGGGGTTCAATGTTGTAAAATAAATTGTGTTCAAGTTTAAGGCCAATTGCAACACTTACAGCTGTCATCAAAGACAAGGCCTGCCGGGCAGTTTTTAACCCAGGTGATGTCGTTGGCACATTGGTAGAAAGACCCTGGAGCATCAGGCTTTGGATACAGCCCACCAGCCCGGCCCACACAGAATTCCTTGTCTGGAGTCTGTGCCCCTGGCTTACTGGTAGCAGTTGCCTTGTCTGGAGTCTGTGCCCCTGGCTTACTGGTAGCAGTTGCATGGTCTGGAGTCTGTGCCCCTGGCTTACTGGTAGCAGTTGCATGGTCTGGAGTCTGTGCCCCTGGCTTACTGGTAGCAGTTGCATGGTCTGGAGTCTGTGCCCCTGGCTTACTGGTAGCAGTTGCATGGTCTGGAGTCTGTGCCCCTGGCTTTAGGGTGGTTGTAGATTGCAGTGGAGGGACTCCTAGGAAAACATTTGTAAAAAGTTTAAATTAAATTATTATTATTCAAGATACCAAGAGTTGATTCAAGATATGAATGTTCTACAGAATGTACTGTACCAGTATTAAGGAGTCCCTTGAGATGCCTGATGAGGGGATAGTTCCCCTGTCCACAGAACTGTCCAGTAAAGTCATCAAGGTCCAGAGCCCAGACAAAAGCTCCTCCAAACTTGTTGTCTTTCATGTAACGAACCTTCAGAGAAAATAAGCAAAAACAGGACAGTAGACTGATTAACGTACTGTATAGCTCTTGTTAATTGTAGTATAACTTTACCCTTCATACTGCTGTTACGGGACAACATATAGTACCTTGGTCTCAAAGCTCTCTTTGTTGTCAAATCCCACCCACTCATTTAGTTTAGTAGCATAGGGAACCTTCTGGCTATCAATCCACTGGATAGTGCTTCCCGGAAGGAACGTGCAGATCTGAAACACAAAGAAGTCAGGTCACTTGGTATTATATTTCACCAACAACGGGTCACCCTTTTAGTTAGAGTTTCCTTAATGTGAAGTGTATCTGTGAGCAGTAAATATTTCCAGAGCCAGTGACTTAAGACATGGTATTGATGTGAACCTCATAGTAGGACCAGAAGCCAGCCTCCCTGGTGAACATCCCAGCAGCAGCAGGACCGCTGGTTGGGACTCCAACACCATTTTCTGTAGAAGCAAGGTTAAATGTCCGTCCGTAGGTAGCAAAGCCCATTCTCAGCTTTTCCACAGGGACTCCTTGGTCTCGCCAGTACTTCATGGCAAAATCCTGAGAGAGATCAAGAGAAATTGTAAGTGTAAAAATATATATGTTTTCATTAAACAAGCATTTATGAAAAGATATGAACATAAATCTTGGTTCTCACTGTGTTGAAGAAGATTAGATCTCCTGTGTCATGGGAACCCTGGTATAGGGGGCTGTTGTGTCCTGTTACACTCTCCCAGGTGCCGTGAAAATCATAGGTCATCACACTAATGAAGTCTAGATACCTGTTTTAAAAAGATTTTCTTTTTACTTTTCACTGGCCTTTTCAAGTCAAATGTATATATTTTTGGGTGAATCACACTTACTTTGCAATTTCTGCTATTTCATAACCAGTGTCAATGGTTCCTTTTCCAGCAGCCACTGCTGCAGTGACCATCAGTCTGGGCTGTCCAGTCATAGTGCCCTCTGCCTCATAGGCCTTTAGGAGCTCCTACACAACCAAGAGGAGTGGCCACATTGTATTACAGTATAGCTAATTTGTTAATCTAATAGAATATTCTATTCTGCTGTATTTCAGACCTGACACAGCAGTGTGAATCTCTGCTTGTCTTCTGGGGGGCTCCCTCGAGCTCCAGGGTACTCCCAGTCCAGATCCAAACCATCAAAACCATGTTTCCTCAGGAAGCTGATGGAGGACTGGATGAACTTCTGTCTATTGGCTGGGGTCGACACCATCTTAGTGAACCTAATTGGAAAAGTTATCATAAAAATTGAAAAATACAAATCACGTTAAAAGGAGTAGAACAGTTGAACCTATTGTTATTTATGTAAACGAGAAAGTGAAATGTCTCACTGTTGAGTGCCGAAGTTCCATCCACCAACTGCCAGAAGTGTTTTAAGACCAGCATTTCTGTTGGACCACACAATTACATTTATTTTGATTTGGGTCTGGTTACATTTGGTTTGCTAAACCAAATAAGTGATAAGAAAACAAACAACTCTAACTCCACACAATGCAGCTTATTATGATCCTAATTAAACCTCTCTGTATGTGAAAGAAGATGCCAACCTGTCTTTGAGTCCATTGAAGGACTTGTAGAGAGTCTCATCGTTCCATTCGTAAGTGACAAGCTCGTTAGCCGGGTTGATGACAGAAAAAGCATAAATCAGGTGTGTGCACAGGTGTGGGTCAACATTATCAGGCGTGTACTTTCCTGTACCAGGTCTGTACTGGGACCAGTTGGTGAAGTAGCACACAAGTTGAGAGGAAGTACCTAGACACAGAAACAATGTCTTAACATTCCGGAACAGCTATTTTTAGCAACAACCTGTAAATCCAGTTTTACAATATATATTTTTTTTTACTAATTTCATCCTCAAGTAGGCCTCAATTCAAGATGCTGCCTAATAAATATATTTGCCATAGCAACAGTATAATGATAGCTTACAAATACGATGTAACATACTATTGTCAGGATTTAGTTGCACCGCTCAACCATTCAAAACATCACTCAAGGGGAGTGACTGTGGCACTTATTCGATTATCACGCAACACAAGTTAAAAACTACAGATGTAGTTCTAGCCAAAGTAATTTGGCAAGAAAGTAAACCTACCTATGTGGCACAAGGTCAGGAACAAACCTTTGAAAACAAAGTCAAAAGTCATTAAATAATTAAGCAAACAAAACATAAATGATAGCAATCAAAATCATTAGAGATAGCCTACCTGCTAGAGCGAGAAGTCTCATGATGTGTGGGTTCAAAACTAATGGAGGCGTAAGGGGAACATCAGGATGTTTTGTGCTGTCACAAGCCCACCCACCCCCCACACACACACACACACACACACACACACACACACACACACACACACAATAATAGGACGCTGGTCTGCAAGGGAGGGGGCACCAACAATAGAACTTTGTCACCCAATCTGTCATCAAGATAAAACTTGTTTCCATTTAGGTCACATTATGGCTGATTTAGTCAGACCCCCATCCATTTACTCTATTGAAACGCAGCCCTGGTGAGTACAGACTGGGTCCAAAAAAATATATTATGTAAGACTGTCAGGTGGTTGGGGATTCCAACATTGCTCAACATCCGACATGCAACTTTGTCCCCACAGTTTTTTCTAATAATCACAAGACAAAAATAGAGAGCCAGATAAGAAATGAAAACATAGAACAGTTTGCATGTGCTTGTTTGTCAGGGATTATTCAATCATTTAGTTTTAATGTCCATTGAAGGCACAGGTCTCCAGTTTTGGTTTAACTGCATAACTTTTACACAAGTTGATTTCAAAGGAAGTAAAGAGCATGTTGCAATTAAAAATTATATTAATATATACATTGCTTATAAAAAATTAGGGAACACTTTGAAAACACATCAGATGTCATGTGAATAAACATTATGGTGGATATCTATAGCTACTGATATGCCATGTAGTGGCAGTTTTTTGACATAGTTACAATATCTATGTTTCTTTAAGTGGTAAAAAGTAAGTTGCTCTGTAAAAGGTATTTATGGTGATTTATGATGCCTGACTAAGAGCCAGAAGGTCTTAAGTTAGGTCTGGGGGTTAGGGAGATATAGGCAGGCAAGCTGACCTCTTTGCCATGAACCATTTGCATACAGTAGAGTGGGGGGCTGTGGCCTTGTTTATATAGAGATACTACATCAAAGGGCATGGGGACACTGGTCTAGGGTTTCATTATCTTAAGCTGTAACTAACCAGGGCTGACCAATCAGAATGACTATGTATTGATGGATTGGTTACATCTGTATTATATAGGGAGACCTGCCCTATTGTCTTCACCACTCTCTCGAACTACCTGTAGGTACATCTGCATGTCTTTCGCTATGACGGGTCCAGAGTACTCTGTTCATTCTTAATATGTACATGTATAGTCTAAATAAATTGTATAGTAACCGCATTTCCTTGACTATTCGGATCATCGCAGTGCTATATTAGAAATCCACCATTACAAGCCATACCCTGATAAAAAAAAACTGTTCCTTTAATTATTTTGATCAGTGTATATATATATATATATATATATATATATATATAGGCACCCTTAAGCTATGGTAAACAGAACAGTTAGACTGAAGTTGCTTAGAAGGGCTGCACTTTACATTGGCCAATCACAGCAGTTGCATTTGACATTGACACGAGGCCAACATGGCACTATGAACATAGGTGTGTCCATTGAAGCACTGGTAGAAGGAATTTGCATCATCATTTTTGCTGTAGAGACCATCGCCCTTCCCCCCACAGAAACCACTGATGTTTGGGGTTGTGGGGGTGGCAGTTGAGGAGGCAGGGGTGGAGGTGGTGGGGGCCACACTTCCAGTTGTTGTCACAACTGGTGGACGAACAGTCGTTGATGGTAGGGTGGGCAAGTCTGTCAAGTACAAAGGGATAATGAGAGAACGTAGTAGGCTGTCTATGCAGTACTGTATAGAAAATATATTTTGGATACAATCTGCTGCTTCTTGTAAAAGTGTGTGTTGTGAGATGTTTGCATACCTGAGGACAGAAGAGAGCGCAGATGACTAATGAGGGGATAGTTCCCCTGTCCACAGAACTGTCCGGAAAAGTCATCAGATCCAGAGCCCAGATAAAAGCTCCTCCAAACTTGTTGTCTTTCAAAAGTGAGCCTTTGAAACAGTAATTTTAGAACATAATGCACTATTATTTGCTTCCGATGATGTGACATCACCATCATGTTTTTGGGAAAGCCATTAGATCAGTCTGTCATTACCTTGATCTCAAAACTCTCCCTGTTGTCAAATCCAACCCACTCATTTCCTTTAGTAGCATATGGGACCTTTTGCTCTTCAATCCACTGAATGGTGGTTCCTTTGAGGAAAGTGCAGATCTGGAGAAAGATTATGTATTGTAGGGCTGAATGAGGAGTACCTAAAAAAGGTACCTTTTTTACTTTATAACCACATGATAAGGGAGGAGAGTTCTTTATTCTGTTTGAATAAGTAACTAATTGCCTTGATTATACTGTACACCCATATCCTCAGAAGAGTGATCACACCAGTTGGACAAGAGATGATTACAACAATTCCCAAAATATGACCAAATACAAAAAAATCTAAATCCCAGTGCACTCATTTATTTGATTTCTTAGAACTCACGTTGAGCTTTACCACTGACCTCATATAGGACCAGAAGCCAGCTTCCAAAGTGTATGTTCCAGCAGAAGCGGGTCCGCTTGCTGGGGCTCCAGCACCACTGACTGCAGATGTTGTGCGGAATGTGCGCCCATAGGTGGCAAAACCCATCATGAGCTTTCCACAGGGGCCCCCTGATCTCTCCAGTACTTCATGGCAAGTCCTGAGGGAAAGACAAGGGATAATACATTAACCACTCTTAAAAAGAACAATGTCAAAAGTATATAATAATACTGATAAGTTTACCATTAGCTTCTATCATGTCTGAATAGTTTTACTCACCACATTGAAGTAGGCCAGTTTTCCTGTATCTGAGGAGCTAGTGTACAGGGGACTGTTATGGCCTGTGACTGGGTCCCAAGCCCCACGGAAATCATAGCTCATCACATTGATGAAGTCCAGGTATCTGTCACACAAACATACAGACAGATGGACAGACTGTCAGACAGACAGCTTCAAATCTGTTATAAAAAGAAACCAATAGTATTATGTGGATACTCCAATAAAGCTGAACCTCACTTGGCATCTCAGCAATCTGATAACCATTGTCAATGTTTTCTTTCCCAGCAGCCACTGCAGCAGTTACCAATAGCCTTGGTCTCCTTGTGTCAGTAGCCTCCTTCTCAAATGCCTCAAGTATTTCCTAAAACCACAGACAAATGAGTTCAGCATATAGTGGACCACCCAAAGAAGGTGTACAAAATGTCTCAAACTGACCTGACACAGCAGTGTGAATCTCTGCTTGTCTTCTGGGGCTCCCTCGAGCTCCAGGGTACTCCCAGTCCAGATCCAAACCATCAAAACCATGTGTCCTCAGAAACTGATGGAGGACTGGATGAACTTCTGTCTGTTGGCTTTTGATGATACCATGATGGAAAACCTGGGGGCATAGTGTTTAGTCAATGTTGTCATTATTTTTCATCACTAGGCTGTGTTTTTTCTTTATCATCATTATGAAATAAATGTGAGCCAACTCACTGAGTGCTTCCAAAGTTCCATCCTCCAACAGCCACAGAGTCTTCAGTGCAGGGTTTCTGACAAGTACATTACACAGAAGATATGGCTATGATTTATGATAGAAGGACAGCGTGTTTTGTTGACAGCGGGACACATTTTGTTTTTTTAGATCTTCTATCTAGTCTTCCAATGATTTTGTTTTAGTGTGGTAGACTCACACTTTCTTCAGGTCATTGAAGGACCTGTAGAGGGTCTCATCATTCCACTCATAGGTGACAAGCTCGTTAGCATGGTTGATTGATTGAAAAGGCATAGATCAGGTGGGTGCAAAGATGTGGGTCCACGTTGGAGAAGGTATCTCCCAGTACCTTGTCTGTATTGTGACCAGTTTTGTGAAGTAACAACCATGTTTGGTAGAGGACACTAGACCAAAACAAAATATATACAAGTTTAGCTTCACATCAGAATAGTTGGTTTTAGAATGATATACTATGTTACGGATAACAATATATCGAGTAGTGTTGTAATATGACATACCTAGTTGAAAGCACATCACAAGGACATCCTTGGAGAGAAAAATGGACAGTTAAAATGTTGCATATGTATTGTCCTGTTATGATACTCTGATATTAATGATCACTGACAACATATTGTAACCTATGTGACGGTCACAAGTAGAATACCAGACAGAAGTGATAATCTGGCCATGGTGAGATTGTAGTCCCTGGGTTCACCGTGCATAACTGTCAACAGGAGATATTGTTGTATAATTGTAACCCATAAAGATGGCCTACACTGACACTACACATATTTTTCCAATTGAAAAGTAGTGACATTGTTACCTACAATACAATTTTAGCTGTAAAAATAAGAAAAGAAAAATAAATAATAATATGGAGCAGGTTCTTACCTGGTCCTCAGAGATGCAGGTGGCACTCTCCCTCCAACACATCCCTCTTTATATAGAGTGATGATAAGAGGGGGACAAAGGCTACATGGTGATAACCAGTCTAGTAAGACAACATTTAAGGTGGCAAGGTAACATAGAACATCCTTCTATGTTTTTTGGCATTAGCATGCAGTCATTCTCTGACTGTGATGAACGCTATACTGAACTCATCACAAATATATTCTTACATTTAAATAATCAGTTTCTTTTATTAGTTTAAATATTAAACAGCATGTTTTATTTTTTATGTCAACAACGTTGTGCTGGAAAGAGCTTTATTGTTTAACACAGTCTTCACGCCATCCATCCCATACTACCTGTAACGCCGATATGGGTGGTGGACTCAAAAGCACGACTCAGAATATTGACGAAAAAGGTTTTTAACTACTGGCCAAAGTCAAGGCAGAGACTGACATGAGTACAAAGACAACTAGCATGAGACATTGAAACAAAAGGCTAATACACACTGGGGCAAGATTGAAAACAGGTGCTGTCATCAGGGCTGGGAGGTCTTTCACAGGCAGGGTAGGAGAGCACTGAAATGAGAGGTGAGTACACACAGAACCAGACATAACCTAGGGAGTTGGCGGGATGTGAGACTACCACATTTGAGGCAATAACATTATGCAAGACCGTCATTCAAATGTATAACCTGTAACTGGTCCATAAAAACATTGGATTGGTTGTTGGATAAGATTTGTTATTCTTATTTTTCCTTACCTGACCAGTTTCTCTTGGCTGAAAAAGTGTTATCTTTCAGTGGGTTGGGCAGGCTCAGATATCGCCTACACAAACCATATGATAGGATCGACAACTCAAAATACACACCTAAAACCTGTTTTTCTAATGTTCACGTGACACATTTAAGTTAAACATTTCCACCAACTCAAATAATTCCACATGTGACAAATACCACTATAGATTTGTTGTCTTTGTCCTGCTCAAATGACAAAAGTACACAGTTAAGAGACGCCATCACAACCTAGCTCTTATTAGCAAACGATGAACACAAAAGTGTATGTAGACGTCCAATAAAAAAGGTTTTACAGGATGATATTGATACGTTTCTGAGGAGTCGACGACGGGATTGTTTCTACGCAGGACGGTGAGATAAAATTGGCTATTATGATGCTGACTGCTAGTGGATGTTACTATCCACACTCTCCAATACACTAAACACGTCACTCACACTCGCACACTCGCCTGTATCGTACTGAGATCCTTTAGTCACAGGCTGCGATCAGCTGGACATTGTCTAGACTAGAGCTTTATAATCATTCTGTACCATCCACAGAAAAACATACCATCCATGTTACCCCTCACTTTTACACTACCGTATCCTTCCTTGGAGGTTGGATAATTAGCCTGACTTCGTCCATGCTTTGAAGATTCCTCCTTAGACTGTAAACTTTATACAGCAGAACATGTTCAATGAATCATTAACTTTTATGTGCCAGAGTGATTATGTGTTAACACGGCCCTGTTTTCACTTCCAAGGAAATCTAATCATCACATCGACAGCATTTGTTACTTGTCTCAAAGAGAAAGTAAAAGGTGAAATTACAATCAGCCTAAACAACAAGTTAAGTCCGTATTGGTTTAAATGTGTTAGTGCAGGAAGAGAGCTCTCAGCTCCCCTATCCTCATAGCTAACATTGTATTGAGGTAACAGTAGCAACAGCCTACAAGATGTTCAGACGGAAATGCATATGGCTGTGTAATGGCTGATGTAACATAACACATCAGGCATTACTGATTAACGATTGCCAAGTACTCATGATTTGTTAGGACACTCTGTCCAAGATTTCTGCTTCCTAAAAAATAATGGGTAACCACCCATGACAGGTTAAGAAGAATGATGGTAAGTAGAGAATAAATCTATATAGCCCAATGGTCTAAACCAATAAAACTGCTGTTTTTAATCAACATGATAAACCTAGTCCACTGTAATATGCCCTTGATATCCAAACAATACATTTCATTAGTGGTCCACAGGACAACACATGCAAACCGTAAACTCTTAACAAACAGCATCACCCCCAAGCACACACACACTCATTCCGACTCACACACACATCACACCACCAACTACAAAAGGTGAACTAACTACAGAATCAGTATTTTGAAGAAAGTCCCAGGTTATACTGTCACATCCAGAGTATGGTTTCCACCTGCCTGCAGTTCCATCCACCTCAACACCCTTGGTTAAATGGCTGATTTATCGTATCTATATCCCATAACACCAAGTCAATGCAGCCAAGGTGAACAAGGACGCAGGGAAAACAATTGGGGTCTCCAGCCACTAAGCTGTTCTCTTGAGCTGAGCTCAATCGAAAGCACAGATGATTTGTTGTCTGATGAAGTCTTCCACCTGTCGTAAGCAGAATGTCCCACATGATCTCCGTCTCCATGGTGTAAGTTTCTGCTTGGGCCAGGGACTTCACCACACACGGGTTAACCACCTTGTGTCCAAAGCCACTCAGCCAGTTATGGCTTAAAAAGCGTGTTGTGTTGCATTTGGCAGAAGGAGTTTGCCAGTGAGTAGATGGCGTTCATGGCGGCGTGAATCTCCAGACCCTCACCGTAATTCATCCTTTCCTTCCTTCCTCCCCTGACATCCTTTGCGGCTGCCGGTGTAAAGGTAACGGCCATATAAAGGAGCCATCCTCCTTGAACTCAATTATCTTCGCCAACTCAATCTCCCCCCATCCCCCCGTAGCCCCGACTGGGTCGTCACTCTCTGTGAATGTTCATCATGGAGTCCAGTCCACTGATGGCTGGCCTTCCCTCTCTGCCTCTTTCTCGTCCCTCCCTGCTGGGAAACACAACAGCAGAGTACGAGTTAACAGATACCACATCAAAGCAGAACGGCCCAACACTCTGGCCCAACATACTGCCACTGCCCACCATCCAACTAATACTGCCCAACGCTGAGCCTAACATCTGACCAACATCCAGCCTCACATCTGCGTTCTGCCCCAACATACTGAAACTTATTGTTCCCAGATTATAATAGCTTGTCTACTCTATTTTGTCTTCACGAGTGTTCTTTCCCCTGTCTTTAACTATCCTTGTTGTATTGCCATGTTAGCTATAATTCCCATTTGCGGGTGAGTATATTATTTACAATTTAGGCTGTTTTCGTTTTCGTTGTTTTGAGAGTGGCTCCCCGAACCTAACCCCTACGTCTAGAGTAGGAAGGTGGAGAACGCGAGCTATCCTGTAAAACACTCATAGATCATTGAGAGTGATGGAACGTACACTGACTTCAGGTCGTTCAGAAATCATCAAATTTTGATATCCACTTAACTCAATACGTCACATTTTTTCTGTGAAGAAACAGTTCATGTTCAGACAAATGATCGCCTTACGAGGTGATCAATCTATTTTACACCAATTGAGTTTTGAAAACCGACGTAGACCTAACAGTTTGAAGTGGGTCAATGGTGTCCAATATGTTTTCCCTGTTTAGTCAATTCATACTTTCCAGAGACCTTGTATGGTCCAATGCAAAAGGAGGACTGGTGAACCATTTGGAAAGAAAAATGTAAGTTTCCAGAATCGATAAAACACCTGGGGATGAAAATAGTCAGGAGTGATCAGACAACCAGGACAAGGACATTATTGGAGTAACGTCGACATTACGTTGGCTCCTTAAGTTTATTTTCAAATATTATTCGATGATACAACTTAGTTACATAACATATAAGCGGAAAAAGGCCAATTAAGTCGGAGTCACCACTGTAATTATAATCGCGATCGTCCACAATGATCATGCCGGTGCATGTTGTTAGACGATGATGACATTTTTTTCATTCAAGGCACTTCATTACATGCTGGTTCCTGCAGAACACATCAATACTTTCGGTACTTGTGAAAACACACCTAAACTGCGCTTTCTGGGACTCATGCGAGTCCAGATTATTCAGGTCGCCTTCTGCTATAATCCTTTACCCGATATCAACATGATCCCTCCTGATCTTTGTCATCCCCCTGTTTCATTCAAAGTGGAACGCGTCTTTTCTGTCCCGTAACTGAAGAAGTAAACCATTTGTTACCACATGTACTCAGTGGATCATAAGTAGGACCAGTGTTAATCTCAGAACGCTCCTGATAAAAAAAGTAACCTGGGTATTTTCCTCCAGCGACTCCTCTTGATAAAAGCATACTCACCAGGGAGGATGAGTACGATTATAAGCCACAGCACAACATCACACCGATACCATCCCTTAGTCGCAAGTCCACCTGGGTCCCCGGGCGTAAGCTGCTGTATTCTACCACACACACACACACACACCACACCACACACAACACACAAAAACAAGCATACACACCCCACACACACCCAGTATAACGCACATGCATTCATGCATACTCCCATCACTAATCATCACATTATCATCGATCATTGAGGAATCATTCTTTATCGTTCCCTATATTAGCTTGTGTCCATTGTACCTATCCTTCGGTGGTGTACTAGGTGATCCCTCGGTTGTAACCATTCTCCTATCCCCGCATTCCTCCCCCCCCCTGATTGTGGGCGCCAGGGAGAAAGTGTAGCGAAGTGTAGCGGTCGAAACTCGCCTCACTGAAAAACTGTCACGTTTTGGAGGGAATTCTTCATGTCGAAAGGCTCTCCTCTAGGCAATTCATCTGTCGAGGTACATCTTAGACAGGTTAGAAACTCAAAGGGCTCATCTAGTTTACCACTCAAGGTCGCCACTATTAATTTACTTTCCTCAAACATTACAATTCCGATCGCAGCTGTTTTTGGTACATGAGCTACACGTACGACCACTTACCAACAATCTTAAACCGCCCTAACTTGTGGTGCTACTTGTGTGGGTACTGTGGACCTTCCTGATGCTAATTTTGGTGGCCTACCTACCTGTAATATGATTGATCATTAAGTTTCTTACATGTACTGGTAGCGTGAGCTGATCCAGGTGATTATTTGGTCCATTGGGCCTCTGCATTGGCCGGTCCCCTTCCACATATATGGTGTCCCAATGATGTCTCTGCTGAATCCTGACTCCTGAAGGACGTTGGGTGCTGATGGAACGATACAGATGTAGACATCATCTATAACAGACTTGCCTTGGTAAAATAGATGTGGGGGACAATGAGTTTTTTAAAAAATTTTTAAATCTATTTGGGTTTATTGACCAGGGAAAACGCTCCAGGCCCCCCGTACGCAACACTGTTGATCTTCCTCCCTCAGGTGTGGGAACTTAGATGTTTGCTGGGCGGGTAGCCCTTGCATAGATCATACGGTTATGTGGTGAAATTGATGTTCTCCACCACGTTATTTACTCGTCTTACTCGTTGCTTGTAGCAAATAGGTCAGCAGACCAGCCAGAGTATTCCTTGTTCAACGCGACTGGGATCTTTAGACTTCAGAGCCCGTGCTAACACTTTAGATAACCATACCCGTAGGCGGACTGCCTGTCCTGTCTTCTGTCCCCGCTTCTCTCCTCCAGACGTACAACACCTGAGTATACAGGACAAAATACAACAACAATTACACGCGGCCCTGCTCAGTAATGTACCCTGCTACAATAAACCATATGAAAAGGAAAGGCCCGTGAAATGAATTTGTAAATCTTTATGAGCACTTTTCTTTCTCAAGCCATGAAGTGGCAGTTCTCTTCTCTGACCTGGACTCCTTTGGTTCCCGTAAAACTCCTTTGGTTCCCCATATATAAGTTCAGACCTTGGGTCTCTCCACTGCACCTCTACTTGGTCGACTCGTCTATGTTGACAACACGGCGGTTGTCGGGGGCAGTCAGAGGGCGCTGGAACACAAGATCCAGGGACAAACTGAGCACAGGTGATCAACAAAAAAAAACTCACTCACTATCATTAAGGTTTTTTTAAGAAAATCCTCTCTCCTTTAACTTGTAACAGTGTTAACTAACAAGTATTGAAGTTAGCAACTAAAGTTTTTGAAAGTTGAAAAAACGTAAACAAATAAAAATCCCCCTTAAAGTTTGGCGCATTAACGGAGTTATTTGGGGAAGACTCTCCTATACTCTACTGTATAATTTGATACTCTGTCAGCTTTAAGGTTAACGTTTTTTAATCTCTTATTCTATTCGGCTGTTTTATAGGCTTCTCATGTGCGCCTCTCCTCCGCTCTCATCAAACCATACTCAAAAACCCAGATAACTGCAGCTACCCGTGTGAAGAATATTCCTGTTCAAACAGGCTTTGGGTTGGCACTTACGGTCTTCTCCTTAGTAGCCAATGATAACCGGAACCGAGACTCTGGTCCCAGGCCAATAGTCGTTAAATCCCCAGGACCTGATCTCATATGGGGTGAGGTGTCTTGTGGTCGGATATATAGTAAGCTCACACTTTGTTTGGATTCTTCCCCCCGCTCTCTGAGTCCCTCTCTCCTTCTCCACCAAACCAGATATTTCAGTAGGGGGGCCGTACCGAGTCCCTAACTGTTCCGAGGCTGGAACCACAAAACAGAGACGAAGGCCTCATTAAAGATTAAAGACTTATTAATTCCTGGAGGTTTGAATCACCATCAATCTACTTTCACACTCTTGTCAATTGAATATGGGAAGAATTCTCATCACCTCCCACTGATCCCAGTTTTTCTCTTGCTCTCTCTCCATGTGCCCACTCCTTTTGATTTCTTGGGAGGAGATGTGCAATCAGGAGCTAAAAACAGTGGAAGGCCATGAATCCATCGCTCAATGTATTCCAGTGAGTCTAAACGAGTAACCAATCTGCCCTAATTAACCAAGCTGGTCATCATTAACGCTAAGAAAACATATAACCACGTGCTAACCCACCGGGTCTGGAAACGCCATGGAACACGACTGGGCCGACTGGAGCCGCATTTCGGTTCGTTCGTTGATTGCATGACCCGGACCACATAGTTGGTGAAGGGGAGAGCGGCAGGATGAAGACAAGTTATTGAAGGTTTCGCTCCAGGTATGTTGAGAGGTGTTCTCCATTTCCTGCAACCATCATCTTCACATCATCATAACTGTAACAAGGTTCTCTGGGGGGTACCAAAAGAGATGCCTGGGCACTTACATACTGGTATGTCCCAGTTAACAGTCAGGTAACAACAACCCATTGAGTAATATAATAGGTAGGTGGCTGTTAACCACCTTTTGACAGGCTGTTATTGCTATCACTCTCCAGAATCCATACATCTCCACTGCGTCTCATAGGGTCAACAACTCCGTTGTGGTGGATCTGGGCGTCTGTGAGAGAGGGTTAAAACAACCTTCTGATTCACACTTGTTCAATTGAGTGGATAAATAACTGTGTCATGTTAGTATATCCTAACCCATAACCAAGAGTGGGGGGCAGAAGCAAAGTCTTCTCATCTATGTCTGTCTGTCTTTATTTATCAGTGTAGCTGCCCTGCCCTCGCTGGCTCTGTTTCACTTTCACACGCAGCCCTGCTATCACCAGCGCCGATTCATCCAGTTGTCACTCTGAGCGCCACAAAACAGGAAAATGACTCATGTATGCCTGGCGTTAGGACGAGTGTCCTGACATACAGCTAAAGCACGCATGAAAGTCTTTTATACCACCTCCAGCTCCAATTGAGCAACTCTTGGTTTTTCCTCCAGGTTGTGGTGAGGCGGAGAGAGGAAGACGGCTGTTTTTTTCTTGCAATTCCCCCCTCAACGTCACTGCCCAACTCAACCCTCCTCCATGTTCTCTGTTCGCTTGAACTATCTTATGTTGTTCGGTGGGCTCTGAAACACGATAGCCGCTGTAAACTGACCAAGCCTGCTGTGCATACAGGACGTGTCTCATATACCGTATGTGGCCTTCATGGAAATCACCTTTGAACGCTCTAGTCCGGAGGACCTGATTTTCTCTCTCTCATCTCCCCTCCCCTGCGAGGTTCTCCCACACCACCCGGTACGTTCCATGGTCCTCCACCTGAGTGCGTCTGATAATCCAAAGTCCGCGTTGTTTAGAACTTTGAAACGGTTTCCCCCAGGTTACCCTGAACCGTATTTTGACCTGGAAACACACCACACACAATACACACAATTACATTACAAGTTACAATTACACCGTGCAGCACAGTATGGGCTGTTTTAGTACTTAGGAGTTCTGAAGACAAAAGAAAAAAAAGGCTTGTTTTTCCCCATCTTCACATCTCAATCAGGTACAGGTGAGCCAAAATAACGACATGTGCAGGGTGTACGACTGGCCCTCCACTCCCACCATCAAAAGCTCGTTCCTGGTTTCCAGGATACGAGGGTCGTCTCGAGAAAGACAGAGAGCAAATCGTTCTTTGGTGAGAGACTTGGATCCGGTAATGCTCTGTAGCACTGACATCCTATGAATGGGTCAACCCCATAATATGGTATCTTACGCAATTACTTGCAAAAGGCATTGGCCCAGCCAGTAGCCTACTGGTTGGAGGTTTGTCACAGGCATTGCCTGGTAGACAGCAGTGTTCATTACATTTACTGAGCGAGATCAACGTTCCCCTGATACCTGCCTGCTGGGGTTGGGGAGAGGATCTAAGATAGAGTTAGCAGAAAACAAAACAAATGACTTCAATCATCAATAATGATACCTTCTTTAGTAGCTGAGGTAGAATTCGGCAACTATGACCCTGACATGTTTTAGTCAGCAAGATGAGAGGCATGTTGTGTTCAAGTGTTTCTTCTTCTTCTGCGCTGCTTACTTTTCGATATGTCTCTCCATTGATAAACCAGCTTGTAGTAGGCCGGGGTAAACACCATCAGCTCGGCACCCCATCTCTCTCTTCCTTACCATTACTCCCGTACTGAGGCCAACACCAACACTCCAGCCAGTAACTCAGCGGGCCTTCTCCAACAGAATGGAGCCGCTGTATAACTACCATGGACAACCTTACTGAGTGATACAACTGAATGTTGTCAGACATGTTTGTTGGGATCACCTGGGGTGAGTCTAACCTTTAAAACTCGTAACTCGGACAGTTATGGTGGGTTCCACATTATCCAATCTTGTTGGTTGCCGTGCACAAGCACATATTCCACCCTGCTCGCAAATGAAGCCTAGCTATTTGGATGAGCTTGTTGACAGTTCTCACCTTCATTGTAGTCCCTGGAACAGTGCGTCTGCGTCTTCCATCTCTTGGTCCACCTGATTGAAGGGGGTGCTTGTGGAACAGAACCAAGTTAACAACAAGCTTGATCTTTGTTTGCTTTGACACTCGTCGTCAGTCTTGTTTGAGGCGAAGGTAAAGCTGAGCCAACGCACACTCCCCTCCTGCAGCAACGCAATTCCAGCAGCAGCTCCTACCCCCCCCCCTTCATGACGATACTGGTACTGAGGTTCCCCGTGGTAGACAGCCGGGGGGTCTCCACCTCCGCCCACCATATAACCTAGCTGAGAAAGAAGGGGTATCAAAGCAGAACGCCCAGCATGACACCAGATAATGAGCTCTCACTCATATTTAGTTTTTTCTCTACATCTGAGACCGGAACAATGTGGTGATTTCAGGATACTGTCTGTCTTGAGGGCAGTCAGTGGGAGGGTTCAAAAGAATAAACTCTGGGGGCCCCGGTGGTTAGTAGTACTATAAAAATAAAATACAACACAAGAGATAACAGACCACACACTCACCCTCACACCGAGACAACTATGGCCATTAGATTGGAGAGAACAAGATGATCATTTAGTAGGGTTGTCCTGAAATAACAATATGGAGTCTGTAAGATTTAAATTGATTTAAAAAATTGTCAGGGCATTGGAAAATCAGTTGACTCCCGCAGTGAGAGTCAGGTAGTATATGTTATTTCACACTGTGACATAAGCCAAGCTGTAAATTGGATGAACAACTCTTTGCTCCTACCACTGGTTCATTCATTTTGTCTTTTGTCCTGTTGATATCCCATTCATATACTGTGGAGTTTGTGTCAACCACACCCAGCACAGCTCACGTGTTAGGACTTTGAACCACGATGGCGCTCGTCTTGCTGGCTGATATGTTTTTTGGTAGGGAGCAGGCGTTGCAGTGTCAATAATCGGTGGTGGCCGAGTCGTTATGTCGATTACATTGGCGAGTATAGATCTCCATTCACGCACCCCCACCCATGGACCCTCTGCGGATCTCTGCCGCACAGCGTGTCACTGTGGGAAACATCGTTCATGCACGGGCCCGGAGAAGGCTCGGACCGAGGCATAGGAACCTGAAATACAGGATTTTGGGTGACGTCATGCATCAATGGCAAGTCCCAAGTTACAACAACATAATCCGGTTTGGGGGATTAAAACTTTAACGGCTAATAGTTCCTTTCGACGCGACCCTCCTCTCGTTATTATTCCACAAAGCGGTGCATCAGGACGGGAACTAATAATTTTCATGTCCGTGAATACAACATCAGTCTTTTAACAAGAGTTGGTTCAGAGAGAGGGCACGCACAGCATGCTCATCCCCAAAGGTTTACAGGTTTATAGGGATGGCCCGAGGGTAGATTCATTATCAGGACGGCACCCAGAGGAAGACCCACATGACCACCACAAGGCTATCCGACACCATCTCGGCCACAGGGGACCCCTGACAAGGGACATAAGGAGAGGTAGCAAGATATCTAACCTTTCTAACTGTAAATTCCTCTTGAAGACTTACGTTGTGTATATACGGTTTCATTGTAAACGTATTTGGAGGAGGCGCAGCTACTATCTTGTTGGAATAATGCTGCACCATACCCCTGGAGGCGATTCATTGGGTTAACTCTCCCCTTCATGTCCTCTCTTGGCGTTGTAGGCATGATATCGAGAGTGCCTGAAGCGTCTCAAAAAAAAAAAAAAAAAACGCATGGATGTATGCTGGTGCCCGTTGCCCACGTGAAATACTTACCAGTTATATACGACGTCCTCCCACATCCGAAAGAACACGGCAATAAAGGACAAATACATAACGCTTGACATCTTGATGGGGGCAATCAAACTGTGGATTTGAATGAAGTGGTAACATGTTCTAAAACTAGGTCTTGTAATTCTCAAAATTGTTTAAAAGGAGCCTGGGGCGTACACCAAGATTTACATCAACAAACGTTTTCTTTGTTAAAGTGATTCCTCCCTCCTTCCAGTCACACTGACTACATGGAGGCCATAATCATCACCCATATCATCATCATCACACCTCACCGCTCTTGGGATAATTTTTGTTCCCTTGGGGCCCTTGAAACAGTATTGTGGTTGAGAGGATGTGTCAGCTCTTACATGGGCTGGGGGTTCCCTTTGGCCTCACCTTCTATGACCATATTGTCTGTGGGTCCACAATGTGGCTTCTCGTTTCATGACTTGCTGTCTGATGGTGGGGGGCTGGCGGACTGCAGGAGGAGAAGCAAAGCACTGTCATACGATGGCACATCCATTTCACATTCAGGAGGCTGAACACACCCACAGTCACTAGGACGACAGACTATGTCTTGGCTCACCCTTCCACAATGGAACTTTCGATGGCAGTACAAGCTCGCCATAGAAAGCAGAGGCATAAGACTGGTTTAAAAAATCAGTGTTCCCACTATTCCACATTGAATGACTTTTGTTTTTTCCTCCAATTGTCCCTTAACTACAGTAACACAAAGATGAAAATCAGCTCCTTTCATTGGCCAAAAACATATACAACACAATGTTTAATAAGGCCCCTTCCTTGCCTCCATCGTTACATACATGCTGTTATAACATAAACTGATTGCCCAAACACAACCAAACCACCAGGACTCAAGCTCACTGTTCTTGATGGCTACAAAATTAATTTCTCACATTCACGTGCTATATTACTCTTTGACTGTTTTACAAACACAAATATTACGTAGACTTAAAACCGTTATTAAATAAATCATAGTAAAATGTTCTTCTGAAAATGAGAATTCAAAGTTAAACATTATTACCTTGTTTCATATGTAAAGAATGTCGCAGTACATCAATCAGGGAACCACCCCCTGCACTGCCATCTCCTGACTGTTCAGTGCATCGATACTTCGCATAATCGAATTTGTCACTTGAATTTTGCGGTTCAGCAGTCAGGGAACCGATGGTCAATTCCATAGCAGTACTCTTGGATAGGCAGGTAGCGAGTGGATATCACTTCCGTATAGATGTCTGTCTCTCATCTCTCACCATCTCATCGGCCCCTCAGGACTCTGTCCTCACCCATCCATGAATACATTCATGAGGCTACCTACACCCCACCCCCCTCCCTCATCAATATGCCTCCCGTGTTTGCTAACTGCTTGCAAAAACAGCCTCTCTCTTAAAGCCGGCATGAAGTTTCTCGACCTCTACCAGATCATCCAAGATCATTTTCAAATAGGATTCCAAAACGGAAGCAGAAATTACTTGACAAGTAACACCCACCAAGGTAACACGCAGGGGCTGACACGAGAATAGAACACTTGTCATATTCTTGTGTTCTGATTCAGTCTGATTGGCTGGGTCATCCAAGAAGTTTATACATTAAAGCTAGCAAAACCGTTTCGCTTGGTTGCTTGAGTCCGTCCACACACTGAATTCATGTAATCATTACAATTAAATGAAACAAACAGTCCATGAGGAAACAACATATTATTCCGTCCCTGTTCTGTCTGCTGCCTTCTTTATGGTTATGATATACATCAATGTTGTGGGCCGTATGGTGGCTGCGGAATTAGAGAACATAGTATGAAGGGGCATTTGTCCTCTCTTGTATGAATTTTTCACACATTTTCATCCCTCACACTGTCATGTGACATCTAACAATGCTGTTCGCAGAAAGGAAACTACAGAGAACATGTGACACTGATTTTTGATAACTTTTTCATGTCCTGTTCACAATAGGATGTGTTACATAAATCCGCGAATGAACAATCAGTCATCCATAGGGCTGTTGAAAAGGGCCAGGAGGTCATTGTTCCATATCAGCCTGAGAATCCCGAAGAAAAAGAAGCTTTCTTTTCTAGAACGGCAACCCAAGCACCCAGTGAGAGGGTTGTAGCCGGTGAGAGACAAAAGCTTCTCAAACCACTTTCCACATCGCTCTGATCTGTGTGGGCGGTCCGGAATCCACACACACAGCTTCATCATAAGCAGGCACCCCAACCTGATGTAGAAAGCATGCATGTATCTACCCTCACAATACTGCTTAAGACGTGTTTTTTATTGCCACACAACACACAGAGAACAGCGCAATGGTATGTTCCGTTGCCGCACATGTGTCCTGTTTAAATTAACAACTACGTATGCTAACTATTCAACTAAGGTTAGAACTTCAATTCCAAACTGGGCCGTCTAGTCAGGGGTATAGTCAATGTACTTGTACCAGTGACACAGTCCATTACTCTGCAGAGAAGTTGACTCAAAGGTGCAGTGGACAAACCCAGACCAAGCTCCATAAGTAGCCTACAGAAGAGTAGCCCCATTAAGACCCTGCTAGCTAATCACATCACGAGAGTCCTGTCCGATCAGAACCAGCTGAGAGTTTTAATCAACCACATCGCACCACGACATACTGGACTTGGCCAGCGCAGCTAGGCCTCCCCCCCCCCCCCCCCTCCCCCCACAGAGCCTCATCCTCCTCAATATGTAATTACAAGATACCTCGAGATTTGGCCTCACAGCTTAAACCAAAGCAGGGCATTAATGTTCAAACTCACTTTGTGGTCCTGGCATGCCTTTCTCATGGCCTTGATATAAACTGGGGGAAGTAATGGATATGGAGGAAGTGGTCCTCGGTCTCTTGTGTCCACTGTATTTCGATGTGGCAGGAGGCATGGGCATGCACCAGACTGCATCAGTAATGACTTGGGCAAACAGAGGCACAGCTCCTGGAGGACAAAAGGTCGACGTATGCCTTGCAGGTTTCTCTCCCTGGCACGTGTGCCCAGGAGCCTGGGTTAGGAGCAGATTGGCCAAGTGGGAGGCTCTCCACAACTGGCTACTGTTTCAGCAAGAGTTGTATCAGTGAGAATATCAGACCTCTATGAGAAGGTGAAGGCTTTACGCCCTTAGTCAGGTGTGCGACCTAGAATCGTCCCGTTCTTATTATTCCCCTTGTGAGACGGACCCCGGCCACTGCCCTTGGGTTTTCTTCCTTTCTTCTTTACCAGGTGGGTGTTGGGAAGATTCTTCCGCATTGGTCCATGAGGCGGCAGCCTAGCTTTCTCACTTGCCCTTGCATAGGTGGTTTCCACGTAGGGGGATTCATTCCTTTCCCATACAGTATCCACTGGACACAAGGTCTTCCATTTTGAAGGATAGCATAGGTTTTATGCAACTTCTCAACTGATACAGATGTACTTGATGGCGTGATGTAAAAACTACCTTACAACATCTTAGTACTTACCCTAAAAACAACCCAAAATATTATAGATTATTAAGTAAAACCTGTGTTTCTGTAGCAATGGTATTCAATCTGAACTTGAAATGATCAAATCAAATCCAAAATGTATTGTATAGCCGCTTTTTACAACTGATGTAAGTAAAAGTTTGAAGGTTTCATTAAATCACCGAAGCACCACCTCTACAATACATTCATCTAAACATCGAAAATCTTCTAAAATCTGAAAGGAAGGGCATTCTGGGAAACAAAACCAACAGGTTGAGTATCACTCTGAAAACCTGCTCGATTTCAGGAGTAAATAATCCCCCCTTTTCTCAATGGAGAGTGGATCAAGCACAAGGTTGACTCATCCTGCCGCCTGTGGCCGTCCTTATCCTCCCTCCCAGAGAAGCTCCCACAGTTAGCACAATCAAGACAGCTTCACGTGGCTATCCGTTATCCGCGTCCATGTCATATACACACGTCAAGTTCTGGCATTTGCATCCATTGAATTCCTACCGTGACGCACACAACAACCGATGATGTTTTTTTCAAGGGACGATTCTAGCAAGTTCCAGAAGTGAAAGAGAATGAGTACGATACCTGATTTTCTGGTTTGGCAGAGAGGTAGATTTGTAGTCTTTCCTCGCGGTAGTTTTGCTGTGGGTGGCCTCTCACACTGTTGGAACGCAGTTGCAGGTCCCTGCTCTTGCCTGTAGGTGGAAGATCTGTGTGTTGGTGCCGGCACTCATCAACAGTCACGCTGCGCAGGTTGCGTGGGAGCCTCATAGATACAGTGACAGGTGATAATCACGTATCATGCAAATCTCCATGAGGGTGTCACGTAATCTGTTAGCTTTTTTCCGAAGCACTGATCACACCACATCCCAGGACACTCCTTAACTGTGAGTAGCCCTCACAATAAATACGTTCCTTTTATTTATGAAACCTAAACATAACTCATCGTCCGACCACTTTCAACACCAATATACTTGAATAAACAAACTTTGACTGAATAGTAAAATACACACTCATCTATTTGTGGGCCATCTCTCAACTTTGAAGTTACAGTAGTTTTCAGAAAAATGTCCCCTATGTAATTTTTGACTTTTGTTATCCTTGTGCTGTTTGTTCTGGAGTGGCAGGTCCGGGGTGGTTGGACAGCTTATGGGACCCTAGCTTGTGTCTTCTCTCTGTGGCTGCACAGACCACACTCACACCTCTCACGAATGACCGGGGCTCTGCTCTGTCCCTCCAACACAGAGTGTCTTTGGACATTGTCCAGGCAGGCCATTGCACATGACTCAGGCCTGATGTTTAACCCCTAACACTGGATTGGTGGAAAACCACTCCAGGGCTTATTTCACTCCTACCTCACTCCGTTTCATCAAGCGGATCACAATGACATCACCATCAACACCGCACAGGGTCTGACCATTTTTTGTAAGTACTGAAAATTCTACGAGAAATGACAGAGGATTAACTGTGCAATGATCTTAACAGAGGCCATCTGTGAATTTCAAATTGAGGGGGGGGGGGTGTGTAGCCTCCCAAATAAAAGCTAAACGTGAATCACTAGGAAAGATGGGGTCCTCATGACGCAATAAAATATTACAACGCAAATTCAGCAGAGTGTGAAAATAACTACAGTTTATTTCACATTTCTACATTTCCCCCCCCACAATACATTACCCTTTATAGTGCATTAAATCAATGCCATTGTGGATGATGGCCACAAGTGCCATGGCAAGCATTTATATTACAGTAAATTCAATAGGGCCTGGCCATTGCTAAGGAGGGCAACAGTCACTTTATATACCACAATATTACCATCATTACATATACCTAGATGGATACAACCCCTCACTAGAACTCACAAACCCCTCTCGATATTCTTTTGCAAATGTGTCGAATGACAATGCAAGGTAAAAGGTCCTGTGTGTTCCATATAAACATGTTCAAACAGGCCTATTAACTTCATAAAAAACAAATATAGACAAATCGATTGAGAATGTGGCATTTTCCTATGGGAGTAAGTTTCTACATACATTGTACATTGTGTTAACTCAACTTAACTCACACCCATTCTCTGCTTCAGCTCCCAGGGCCTCTAACTGAGCCCTTCCCTTGTTTTGGCGCCAGCACGGCTGTGCGCATCACCACCAGCATCCAAGCACAGCCTTGCTAAGCTGTGGGTTTGTTCCTGCCTCCCCAGGTACAACACATCTGAGTGTCTGTCCTGCACTGTCATGGCCCCGGCGGCCGGCGTCTCACCAGGAACCGTCAGCACTCAGCATGGGTTGAAGCGTAAGTAAAAAAAGATTCTGGGGCCAGCAGGGTCAATCCAGCCGGGTGTGGACCCCCTCGTTGTCTGTGGCGCTGTAAAGATCATGGTTGCGGATCTTGGCTCGGAGGGCTGTGGATGTGGGTGGGCGCCGACGCTTTTGGCGTTGTCAAACTATCCCCGGTGGCCCAGTTGGACCACACACTGGAAGGCTGGTTGGGCCAAATGCCGACGGCTCTCGGGACAGCCAGGGTCACAGGGTGTTGTTAAGGAATATCCCCCGCGCCCCCCCATCCTAAAAAATACCACATCGTGAGATTCCAAAGGTCAAAGGATGTATGTGGCCCAACCCACTTGCAGACTCAACCCAAATGAGGCTATTGGAATGAAGAGTACGAGCCCGTCCTCCTACGTGGATGTCACTGTGTAGAAGGGAACTCCTCCTGGGAAGTACCCCGGGAGGGGGCGGCTGAGATGCCCGAACGCCTGCCACATCCGGTACCATCCCCAAACCCCATGCGTACGGCTGGGACTATCCGCGGTGGAATGTTGTAGTTTCCGGAAGATGACGGCTTGGGAACTGGGGTCCGCCCAGTTCACCACTGCACTGACAGCTACACCTGATAACGCTCCAACAGAGCAATGGGGACCACTTTCAGTGCTATAGCGCATGGCTCCCATGATTTAAATCATGGGGTCATGAAATCCGCTTGTGTGGTCGTTCGATGGGCTAACATAAATTCACCTTTGGTCTTAACTCATTCCCTTCTTTTTAATGCAGGACTTTCTTGCTCCCCCATCTTCGCACTGGGGAAGGTCAGAGACAATAATACCTTTAGAAAATAACTGTCCAGCTGACTCAAAGCGGCTCTCAGTCCAAATTCGACCAGAATGTCATCGAGGCCATGCAAGCTGGACCGATCTTAGTCCCTACCGGAGTATCGTCCTCCCAGGTCTCGGTGCTGTATTAGGATTGACTCGCATCCCATCTTTCATGTAACCTCACACAAGGGGTTCAACGGGAATCATACCTTGCTGTCCCTAGCGACGGTAAACTTTCCCTCACACTCCCTCCAAGAGAAACGAGCAAGGGCCCAACATGAATGCCAGTAACCGCCGCTGTTACACACACACACAGAATATCATATATTCCTTCATCCAGTTTCAAACCTACACTTAAAATCTTGATCTAAACGTCAACATTTATGTTCCTCACCGGTGCTCACTCCACAGAAGTAGTCAAAGAGCTGGTGGCACACGCCTTCTTCCTGTCTCGGCCTCCAGCTGCTTCAGACCTGGCAAGGGCACCACCCCTAACTGGATGAGCCACACGGAGAAGATTTGAGAGAACAAAGCCTACATGGTATTCATAAACGAAAACAAGGGACTAATAAAGTCTCTAGATTGGAAGGCCAATCAGGCTTATTTTTACCTTTGTGCCCATGCCACTCACCATCAATTGAACAGAAAGCACTCTTTCCACGACTTTGACTGGATCATATAGTGCCAATCAAGCCAGGCCTTTCTCTTATGACAACCCTGAAGCTCCCCCACTGGTTGTCTGTGTGGCCCGACGTCTTGTTAAAATTAACGCTTAACAACAGTTTTCCTCCTGAAAATACAATGAGGTGTATTAGATCATTAGATCTCACATTGTATCAAGCGGACATTGTGAGTGTCTGAGTGACCTGATTAACACTCTTGGGTAACCGTGCCAACACCACCCGTTTTGGGCATGCATGGGTGTGTGAATAGTGTGTCTTCTGTTGAGTCTCCTGTGACGCCGGTGTGGTGAGTGGGCCGTCTGGATG
>CAEFZP010005229.1:0-283956 GCA_903064625.1 Mallotus villosus
AAATAAACTTGATCTAACTAAGCAAAGAATTAAATGTTTTCCGTTACATTACACATACCCTATTCGGAGACCTTAAGGAACAGTGTGAAATACCCCCCAAAAAACTGTAAATTACCCCTTTAAGTAAATTAAAGTTTCTGTCTACATTTTTTTATAAAGGAGCTGAGCATTTATAGGATAACTCGGCATTATCCTGTCAACCTGCTCTCAGTTCTGCTGTGGTCACACATTCAGAGACACTGACTGTTTCCCCACCTTCAAGAATAGGCTCAAGATGCTGAGGCGTTAATTTAGAGCGAAAATGCTTTTTGTTTTATAGAAAAAGAATGAACACTTCTAAATTAATTTGTACTTGTGATGCGCAGGTATATCCTGGGTAAAATCTTTTGAAAGACTGATTAAAGCACATCCACATGGATTATCAGTAAATGCGTTCATTCATTAACACTAAAGGCAGCAGTTTTCCCTATTTCTAGCGTCACTAGGTGGTCAAATGACAACTGAGTCTTTCGACAGGGACACTGTTACTGACAAATAAGTATAGCTTGATGGCACTTCTTGCATGGGCTGGGGTTATGATCAGTGCTGTGCACTTTTAATGATTGACACAAAAACAATCACACCCTGTCTGAAGGCGTGAATGTCTAGAATCTTGGGTGGGATTTCTCAGCTGAGCATTCCAGGTTTAACAAAACTCAGATACACGCATCTTTTCAACTATTTCATATTTCAATGTATGACATCATTTGAAAGCTTTACCAACTGCACTTTCACAATCAAAACAGAGAAATTACCTTGGTCGGCCCTTTTTCACCAGTGCGTGTCAAAAATAGCCTATAATTATGTGCAAAATGATGACAACAACGTAACGGAATTCTATGAGGTGCATAAGCTTCACTATATGGCCATTTGTGTGTTAACTGGAAAGCGCAATTCTTATGTCATGATATAGCGGGAACAATCATTTTAATAGTAAAATGCTAATGTGTTTTGTAAAGCGGATAAACATTACTAATGAATGCATTGTGCATATATTCACACATGGGCGAAACAAATCACACAATTATTTGCTAATGGTAGGCTAAACCATTAATGATTACAATAAGGCAGGCCAAATAAAAGGAGATGCATGGGCGGGGGATGTTATGATCATTGGATTCACAAGTGTAACAGTGCGTGTCCACTACAGCGTTTAACGCTCTGCATTGCTTGCCTTCCCAAAGTACACCACGCTCGGGGGCGTGTTAGACAAGTTAAGTTACGAGTTGTATTTCTCTAAGGTCACTGTTGTAGTCACGGCCAAGCATGCAGACTTGGGTTCATGTGCTCACAATATCGACACAAGACACAACATTTTACTAGTGCAAGATTACAGTAGAATACATGTTAAGCCACCGGTCACTCAACCAGTCGTCTGTAGGCTGGGCTTTTACCGATTACCGATCGTTCTCGAAGGCTTATAATCAAGCCCAGACAAAATCTGCTGATTTGTCAAATTTTCTGCAGTTATTCAGACAAAGAATCTGCGGAATTCCGCAGATTTTATAAAGAGATTCAACTTTTTGGATATTTTTATTGCAAGATTCGTCATGGGGAAAAATTTAAATCAACATATTTTTTTTATAGAGCTTTAACAATGAAGTGCAAGGACATAAATATAACATTTTATAAATAAAACAGAATACATCTATGGTATCAAACAAACATAAAATGACAAACCAATTCAGATTTGTGAAATGTTTTTACATTTTAGAAATTATTTAAACAAAATGCGTGGTGTGTGTTATAGTGTGTGTGTTTAGGGCTGAATGTTGTTGAACTTTACAATTAGCTAAATGTTTTCATATTTCTCTGTGAGGCTCCTTCTATGCTGACTAAGAAGCATCGGGTATTGACAAAATAGTCTCTCTACATCCACTGAGGTAGTGGGGAGGCAAAGTTGTGCTTTGGGGACTGTCGGAAATATTTAGAACTCACATGTCTAAAGGTAAATATAAGTTAATTCCCGGGCAATAGAAAACACACATTACACACTTACTTTTCTTTTTTTTAAGTGTGTCTTACAACAGCATGCTGTAAGATTGCCTATACTCCTGCATTGCTTGGGTTTATTGTTCCTGTATCAAGTGTAGCATATATTCCAGTGTGGTTTATACTCAGATTTACAAACACAAAGCTGCCACTCTGGTGGGGTGCGGTTTATAGAAAATGCATCTTATTTTCCGAAAAAAAAACGGTAGTCTAGCGTGAACGTTACAGTATCAGTTTCAGGGTTGACAGACTTCCTTCGATTGCTATCACAGACCTACCTACACTGGTGGCAATGGGCTCTGTTTACAGGTTAAATATTTTGAAAGAATAGAGACGTAATATAAATTGTGCCTTAGACCAATGCGTTTTATTTGAAATTCCGCGGGTTTTCGTTGGAATTCTGCGCTCGCGAATTACGTTTGGGCCTGCTTATACTTTATAATAATAAGAGACACGGACGGAATACAGGGCCCTGTGACTCCTCGATGCGGCCAGCCACACTTTATTGTCTCCACTCACGCACAAGACTTCCTCCTCAGGGGCGGAACTAGAAAAATATTCATGGGGTGGCAGGCAGGAGATTTTGAGGGGTGGCACTCCGTGGCAGAAGTGTGTGAGATCAAATGAAAAAAATAAAGGCTGTGCAACATGTATGCAGTCAGTGAACACTGAAATTTATTTGAGGATTATAGGTTCCAACAACGCAACACGGAGGCACGTTTTGTTTATACAAAGTACAATCTTATCCCCTCTCCTAATCGATTCGTGAATCGGCAGATTTGGTCTCGAGTCAAGTACCCTTAAATATAAATGTGTGTCAACTTTCAAGCATATGTTCTGCGTACATTTTTGTCATCTATGACAAAACCTATAGGTTTGTTTTAGCCTACATCCACAGACTTAATAGAATGAATTGGCTAATCTCGGGAATTGCATTGTGCATAGCATGAATTTGTCTTTGTTTGACCTGGTACACCGTGATTAGGCTACATCTTTCAGGCTGTTTGCGGAAGATGCAAACTGCACCAACAATTTAACACATTACTTGAACCATATCCGGGCCAGTTACAGTGCAATGTAGTCAGTACAAAAATACTGGGTGTTAAAACACCTTCAGATTTCAAATGTATGTAATTTTAAATCTTACAATCGGCACTTTCACAATCTGTAAAAAACTAGAAATGACATTGGCGTGTCACATGCTATTGTTGTGGGATTTGATTATGGCAGACAGCAGTGCAGCCTGAGGTCAGGAAGTAGGCCCTAAGATGGCAGACCAAAACTGCGCAGTTACTAAGAACTGTTATCCCAAACTGGTTTTAGCCAGAACATGTGAAAGTATGTAGAAAGTGAAGGTTGTCAAGAAAATGGTGAGATAGAACATTTGGATATTCCTCTGTTGTCTCAAACACTTCCCGTTGTTGAAGACATTTCTTTCCTTACGGACTTTTAAGGAGATAGTGCTCAAACCCACACGTACGGATGTTAGGGGGTTTTAGGGTGCAGGGTCTCGAGGGACCTAAGTCAGCGGATGCACCAGCAAAATGCTGTACCCCAAGGCTAAGAGAACTCAGTGTAAGGATTTGTTGACCGTTTAGTCTTCTGATAAAACGTCAACATCCCCTCCATCATGACGTGCAAGAAGTTACGCCTCTGTATCTTATGTTTTGTATAAAGGAGATGTTTTGGGCATAGTTTTTTTGTCTTCCTCTGTATATGTTTTGTGAATGCATTGTGCTTGTGCAATAAACTCATGAGAGCTACTTCTAACGCTACGTGTTTACGGCATACGTTATCGCGCTGCTCTCATTGGGATAGAATGGAAGCGATTTGCTGCCTAGC
The DNA here is from genome assembly GCA_903064625.1 of Mallotus villosus. Lineage (NCBI taxonomy): Eukaryota > Metazoa > Chordata > Actinopteri > Osmeriformes > Salangidae > Mallotus > Mallotus villosus. The sequence continues at coordinate 3,874 of CAEFZP010005229.1, forward strand.
GAGGAAAAAAATCGCCTTTGCTGCCTGCAGAAGGTTGGGCATTCTTTAACTTTATGCAAATGAGAGCGATTTGCTGCCTGCTGAGAGCCAATCAGTTCGTCGTGTGTGCGAACCGAAGTTTCCTACAGCCAAACATAATTTTTCTGACCACTCCCCCCAGGCGACTTTTCGCTAGCGATTTAACGCATGTCATTTGTGCCGTGGACACCAGGCCTTACGTCTCAAATGGACGGGCGCGATTCTGCTTGCGACACCCACGAAACCTTCCAAAATGAACGCGCTTCTCCACCCCATGTGGAAAAAGCTGCCGAAAGGGCTCCTCCTCTTCCGCTACTTTGCCAAGATGGCGCCAGTTTAGGGCGAGTAGTGTCCATCGTTGTACACTTAATTTTTTGACCGTTTGCAGTGCGCCATCCGGGTACCTTCATTGCACTGAATTCTGCTGGTTCTGTCAGTGTAAGCGCCCTAAGAACTGAAAGTCAGTGTACAAGTGCGCGGTAGTAGACACAGCCATGGTCTAATCTGAAGCTCTCGACTATTACCGTTAGCTTGCCGCTAACACTTTAACCGAAAACCCATTGGAACACATAGTGGCTAGCTAGCTAGCTGCTAATAAGTTACCTATAACGTTTAATTGATTGTTGTTTACTTTGCACATGAGCACATTCTGGGACGAATGACCCACTCCAATATTAGCAGTCTCAGTCACTACGCGGAGTTTTGAGTATTTAATTATGTATTTAATGATGACTTTATTGACAGCACAAAACTGTGGGTGCTACAGCCAAACATGATTTTTCTGACCACGCCCCCCAGGCGACTTTACGCCTAGCGATTTAACGCATGTAATTTGTGCCGTGGACACGTAGTGTAAAACTACTGGTGTTTCGAGTTTTTTCATCATCTCAAAGAGAAGCCATTTTTCCTCCACACTATCAAAACGCCATTTTCTCTCATGGACAAAACATATTTAAGACTTACTATGTCCGATTCTCCCTTTACTGTGTGTGCTCGCATCTCTTGGTTGCATGACTTTCTAACCAATCAAATATTAGGATTAGAAGTCAATTTGATGATGGCTCAGTTATGCATGCATTTGTCTGTAAGTGTTTATTGTAACAAATAAATAATAATAGTGTCAAAATCATTGTGAAATTACGATTATAAACCATAGTATTTAAACAATATACTATAGGCCTGAAAAGCAGGATTTGGGATTAGCGAGGTAATGTCAGGTTGGACACTGGGCTTTCAATGTCACTTTGGTGGTTCTACTTTTACCAAGGTACGTCACCATTGAAACGTATGCAGCCCACATAATCTGCTCAAGAGCAGGTTATGTATGAGACACCGGAGGTCAAATACTACTGACGAACCAATTCTCTTGAGAAATTGAATAACCATTTCGAAAAAGTTCCTTTGGACCTTGGAAGATATAGATTCTCAGGAGGGAACAACGTATCTTTGTCAGCTTTCTTTCTTTTCAGTAATTGTTCTTTATTTGTGCCATTATCAAGTGGCACTGGCACTACACAATCACAACCTTCACTTTATCTTGTGCATTCTTCAGTCTACACTGAATACAGTATCAACAGACAGCCCAATAACAGCCTATAGACAATGATTGGAGCCCAAGCTAACAGCCTGGTGGAAATGGAGATTCTCACCTGGATCCACTTGTCTGGGATGGCCATGGCCAAGCGATAGTCAAACCCCAAACCGCCCTCTGCCACAGTCCGGCACAGAGCTGGCATCCCTGACACTTCCTAGAAGAAAACAACATTCTAAGAGAGAGTGTGTGTGTGTACTTCAGTCAATTGGAGTACAGTGATAGTTGTTTCCCTCCACACTAGTGAACCATGGCATTGGCAGGATCTGTCCATTAAACAGATAATATCTTATATGTCACTCAACCAGCCATAAATCCTGATGGACAATATCACATTTTACAATTTGATCACAGATGCAAACTGATGTAAGCCGTTAATACAGTAATAAGTATAATAACGAGTCATTTAATTAATGATGGCTGTGGGGGGAGTGTCACTGAAGAGTGATTAAATGCATTGTGTTTGTCTGGCTTAGGACTGGTGTAAAATATACCTAGAGAGTGTTGTGGCTGTGTGGAGGAGGTAAGCAGGATTTCACAGCTTTACCTCTGCAATGGTGATGCAGTCAGGGTAGAGAGTATGCAAAATGTGGTTGGCAAGCATTAGATAGACAAGGGAGTCTTCATCCACTTGAAGGCCGAAGTACTCAGAGTAGTCCCCAGAAAACCCAGTGCCTAAAGTGAGAGGTTCAACATGCACAGGACAAAAGGTAACTGATCTCTTATAAACTCAATCGCTAAGAGGAACTAACACCCTTGAAATCCAATGGGATCAAACCCCGTAGAGAAGTGACAACATTTAAGTCTAAATCTGTGTGTATAAGTCTCAAATAAAAATATTGAAAATATACTGTATTTAGATAACCTATATAATGTAGACAAAGGAGTATATATTACAGATCCAGTATAACAAAATAAGGAATGCACTAGAGACATACAACAGATCAACACAGATTACAAACCAAGTTCACAGATGCAGTACTACCTATGCCATGGTGGTGGTAAAGCATGGACGTGACCCCATCAAACCTAAAACCATCGAAGCGATACTCCTCCATCCACCAGCGCAGATTAGACAACAAAAATCGCAGTACTTCCCAGCTAGAGATGTGAAAACATACAGGATTTAAAGGTCAAACAAAAACAACCGTGAATGTCAAATATTCACACATGATGAGGTTCCATAGTAGGCTGGCTCTGCCCTCCTACGTACTTCCGCTCAATTTTGATTTAGCTGTACTAGGTCTGGCATTTAGGCACGTATTTCAGATATTCAAGTTGATTTTCTACAGGGCCAATCAGCGAACAGAGGGAGTAGCTGAGAACGATGACGTTGATGTCGTGTGTTGTAGTTCCGTAATGGCGGCGGAGAAAGATGCGAGGGAAGCGTTGTGGCAACGCTGCCGAATATCCATAAACTAAAGCCGGAGCAACAACAAGTTTTGTTGAGTTTTGTTGGTGGTCATGATGTTGTGCCCTCCCTCCCTACGGGGTTCGGGAACAGTTTGATTTTCTAGCTAAGGCAGCTAGCTCTGTTACAGTAGTGGTGAAGGAATTGGCTAAGGCGAACGCTAGCGATTGGTTATGGCAGATCACAGTGGCTCTAGGCAGATCCAATAGTTTTAAACTTCAACAAAGTACCCGCCTTCAAGCAAGTCAACGTTTGTCAACAGAGTGAGGCAAGACTCTCTGTACAAATTAAATGTACGAGAGTCTGGTTAGGACCAGGCTAGTTCCATAGATGAACTGGGAGAAAAACAGCATATCCTCACTGACCGCTGCTGCACTACCCGAAGACCAGCAGTTTGTGATAGCAGATTTAGCTATTAACATGATTGTTGAAATTTAATGTCGGATTAAACCCACAGTGAACCATCTCCTCTAGCGACACCAAAGTGTACCCAAACAACCTTTTTTTTTGCTAGAGGACGCAATGTGATGTGTAGCTACAAATGTTAGCCTGTAGGTGGAGGTAGAATGTTAAAAAAGTAATTCGGTTTTTGAGGCGATGAATGGGGTAGGAATTGAGTATGATGTTTCTTATAATTTGTGTTCATTGACCACTCTTGACAATGTTTTTCGATTTTCACTGCAACCGTAAACAAAACTAAATGTAACTTAATAACAAAATTACTTTGCAACACGTTACCCCAACACTGGTCAGAAGACAGGATGAAAGATGTACAGTCAATAAACAACAGGTTGTACTAGTACTGGGTGATCATATAGATCAAGCCTGATAGACAGACATTACCTGGCATAGTTGAAGAGGCGGCTGTCCCATAGGCTGTGGTCTCCCCGGGGTGGTGCATGGAAAAAGCATGAGTCTGATCCATCAAAGCGGTTCAAGCCGTCCTCTGTGTTCTTGGAGGCATGGCTGTGGACCACATCAAGCAGCACGACAATGCCCAGGGAGTGGGCCACGTCAATCAGCTGCTTTAACTCATCTGGTGTGCCATAGCGACTGTGGACACAGACACACACACGCACACACAGACAGACACCTCATGAAGGGTGACTTACATTTTATTCCTTTAACAGGATCTTTTATCTAAGGTGTATATAAAAACTGCAGCAGAAAATCAAGGATTAGAAGAGCAGTTATTTCCAGTGCAAAAACAACAGTATCTCAACTACAATATTACATAGCACAGAGCAACAAAATGTAATATGATAAGTGCAACATCAAACAATGCCATGGACAACAGGACATGCAGAAAACAAATGTGCAGATATCACAAGCAATGTACTATTGCTTTAGTTTCATTTTGTTGTATATGATCCAAGATGTGTAGTGTCCTTTGTATATTATATTGTGTTAGGCATTGTATAAACCCTGTCAGATCATTATTTATCAGCATGGGTGGAAACTCTTCAAACCGTTTAGCCATGATGGACGTAAATAATCTATAGTCTATGTTTAGAACTGATATTGGTCAGAATTACCCACATTCTATTTTAACGGTATAGCTGAAATAAGTGCCTCTTTCCAGCTAGGTGGTGTTTTCGCCCATTTCAGACCCGAGTTTAGTGTGGGGAGTATGAAGGGATCTAACTCATCTCAAAATGTGTTGTACCACTCTGCTGTAGAGCCATCTAATTCTGGGGACTTGCTTAATTTTAGCCTACTTATTGCTGCTTTTAGTTCATCTTCCGTTTATATCTGTAGTCATGCTTCTATTTTGGTCTTCGAGTAGGTAACTAGTGAACTTAAATAGGTGTCAATTTTGGGTAAAATTCCCACTGGAACTTTAGAATATAGATTATTGTAAAACACTTCAAAAGACTTTCAGAATTTCATTTAGTTTAAGTGTACTGCCCTTTAGAAGCTAACTGCAGCAAGGCAAACAGTGAAACTGAGAAAAATGCCTTCAAAGTTCTCTGACTATCCAGCCAAATGTGTTGTAGGTACATTATTGGTAGTGCACTGCTTGAACGTAATAATAAAGTCATATTTATGCATAAAAAACATGGCCACAGATTTGACCCATGACCCAAAAAAAGGATACTTCAATCTGCCTTTGGATTTCCTTAAATAGCTATATAGGTAATGCAGAAGCTAAGTAAAGTAACTAAAATGTTGTTGTTGATTCCAGCTTCCTTTGTTTTCAGTAATATAACAAACTATTCTGACTATTTGAATATTTTGTCATTGTATTTACCTACATATTTAACAACTTTGTTTATGAATGTCTGCATGTTTTGAAAGCTGAAAAGTATGAGTAATTCAGAATAAATAAATCAACCCCTACGTATACATTTTGCGAGATCAGGCTCATCAGCAACTTGGGCGGCTGCAAGTACTCTCTCGCCAGGTGTGCGTGGGAAGCTACGAAGCCACCTATTGTGTTTCTACTTTGTCGTATTATTATTGGTGGCCAAGCAGCGAAGCGACCCAAGTGGTTCTACCTTTTCTTATTATTATTATTATTATTGGTGGCCAAGCAGCGAAGCCACCTCAAGTGTTTCTACCTTTTATTATTATTATTATTATTATTATTATTAATCTTCTTCCGCCATTGGAGTATTCAGACCATGCCGACAAAAAGTTATTACATTCTAATTGATTAGTCAAACCGGTCATGAATAACGCACTAACAATTTTGACAAAGAGCACGCCAAAGTGAATGTGAGGCTATAGATCTGCAACGGTTTACTGTATGCAGGTCCGGATTAAGACAATGGGCTTTAGAGCTTGAGTGAGTTTTCTGAGTGAAAACAAAGAATTGCGCGAAAATGTCCGGTCAAAGAAAGCATGAGAGTAGGACCAAGAAAAGAACATTACAAGCTCTAAAACATGTGTCAGAATTACAAAAGAAAACAAAAAAAAATATATATATATGGAGTGCTGCAACAAATCCACCGGCTAGTCAGCCTGCTGCTGTTGCTACCTCTCCGGCAGATCTAGCGGATGACTTTCGACGAACTAGTCCAGTTTATGATTTTCTCCCGAGTTGCTCTCACTGACCCAACAACACGAGAAACCTACTTTCATTAATACGGAAGAGGCATCTCCATTGCGTTTTCCCAAATGTGGTCACAGCGCTGAGGATTTACCTTACATTACCCATGCAGGGACGTGCACAGGGGTTGGCTAAGGTTGCCCGGGCAACTGCCTGCTTGCCCTCCGAGTCAAAGTGCCCCTCCGAGATTATTAAAAAAAAATAGTCAATCTAAACAGCTGCAGAATTTCATGTAGACCTAGATAAAAAAAAATCGCCACCCGAAACATTTCATAGCATAGCGTTATTCACTTCCAATCGATAAGACTATGGGCATCGAGAATGGAAGTCAGAAGGGGGATGGGGGTATGCCCCCTACTCTGATTACTCTGCGGTACTGAACGCGACCGCCACCTGACGCTTGGGACACATTGCCTGCAATCGGCTGCGATGCGCCTGGAAGCACCGCCTCTTTTCTTTCGGCGCCCATGTTATCAAATGGGACCGACCACACTGGCTGCGAAGTGCCGCGATTGCCTGCGACTGCCGCGATCGTTTCGGCAGCTGGTCGAATTTTTTCACGAGACGCTTGCAAAATCGGCAAAACAAAAGTTCTTACTAAATTTACATTAGTCATTCATATTCTGAAATCACTCAATGGGTAGAATAGAGGAGGAAAATATTTTTTTGCAAAACATATTTTTCAGACACAAAATTATTATAAAAACACCTGCGTTATGGATGTGACGAGAAATGACAGTCATTTTCTGGAGACTAGGCCTATACCTTTTTCTGTAACTCTGAACCATTAAGTCTAATGTAGAAAGTTTGATATTGACATGATCATGGAGTCTTAGGTGAACATAAAAATGGTAGTCTGTAAAAATGGTAACATGTATTATTTTATGTAGAATTGTATGAGTAAAAACCTGCGTTATGGATGTGACATGTCTAAATACACACAGAATCTGTTTGGGAAATCAAGAGTCAAACTTTCACAGCGCTTTTCTCAACATCTAAAATAACTAGTGAATTAGTTAAAACCATCTGAAATGTCACTGAAGATTTTCAAGATGGCCGCCAAAATAGCATTGATACTGACATCTTATCTTTTTTAGATGGAGTTGTTGTCAAATTACTATTATAAATGGTCACAGATCATCTTTAGCTGTGAATACTCTCACACAGTCTTACAAATGATTGAGTAATGAACACAAAAAAGTATTTTTGAAAATATTTGTCTGTTTTGGAAAACCAGCATTTTGGATATGACGTTTGAACGTTATGGATGTGACGCACCTGGACCAGTCCTCTCCCAATTACATATTCGTAGTAGGCGTTCAGCCAGAGAATGTATAATCTAAGAGAACTCCCACTGTCGGGATACTTCCGGGTTCTGAACTGGTTGCAGTTCCACACTAGCTAACGGTCAAGTGCAGAATGAATGGAGGTCTATGGAGCTATACCCCTAAAAATCCACTTTTCTCAGGATATAATTTTTTTTCTAGTAATTTTCATTTGGAATTCGAAAGGGGAGGCAAAAAAAATACTAACTGCTGGGTGTTAGAATTTTTTTAAGTAGTTATTTTGTTCTAAAAAGACTTTTACAATGTCCGAGACGTCATACACATTGTACGACCAGAGATACCGTATTACGGCAAGCTCCGGTCACTTTCTTTTCTCTCTCTCGAGGCATCGACAACACAGCTGACAGGTTAGGCTCCCCCTGTCAATACACATGCTAGAAAGAGTTTTGGCTTGCTAATGTTGGTTCTAATGTTGCTAATGCTCTGACATTATGATTCCACTTCGGATGCCATCAAGCGGGATCTCTGGTCGTAGTCAGTCCATCACTAACCAATCAGCATTCATTAGCAGAATGCTAGCATGTTATGGGCAACAACGACTCACCCTGTAAGACATCGAAAGGACATAAGTACTCGTTCATCCAATTTTCGACCTATTTCTCAACGACAATCAGGTGAAAGAGACAAATTTAGCCGTTTAGCTCCATAGACTCCCATTCATTCTGCACTCGACCGCGATCACTCCCAGTGGAACTCTGGTGGAACTGCAACAAAATTCGGTACAATGGGGCTTAATGAGGAGTGGCAAGGCTCTCCTTAAACAGGCTCTGGTTCAGCTTTAAGACATCTTCGACCGAAGCTGTCAACTCTACCTCAGCTTGATCGACAGGTAGCGCAAGCAAATTAAAGAGCGGCGGCTTAATGCCTAAACCAATCGAGTCCCTCGCGCACTTTCGAGTTGCCTCTCGAGTAGGAAGTAAATATTACAAACATGGAGCGGGGATCGAGGTTATGGCAAAGACAGTTATCAGTATCACTCGAGAAGATGTCGATCGTTGACGATATGCATCATGTTTGGTTTACCCATGATTGCGACTATAATCTTTACTGGAATGTCCGTTTCACTGAAACACGTCGGTGAAAGGGGTTATAACAGCCATTATGCCGAAAAACAGTCAGCTTTGCCGTTTCATTTGAGAACATTTACATTGTGTAGTGTATAGTGTATTGTGAAAATTAACATTGTGTAGCGTCCGTAACGTCACGTCCATAACACATATTTCAAGTTTTTAAAAGTAACAAAGGGGCAAGATTTGTTAATTAAACTAACCATTGGTATAAATAAGCTTTGCTCAGAAACTTTGGATGTTGTAGCATCGGCACTGTTTGAATGGCATAAACTTTTCTACAAAACGTTACGGACGTGACTTGGCCATGTCTATCAGGAAAATGCTAAATGTTAATATTGTATTGAAAACTTAAGACACTTGTTTACCCCGTTCTTGAAACGGTACAAAACGGACATTACATTTATAGATTTTTTGCATGAGTGCACAACTTGTATATTATGTAAAAGAGTGCAATTGTCAATACATTTAGATCAGAGTGGTTACATGCAACAAAATATAGACCTAAGTGAACATTTTTATATTTGTGTGTGCGCACAACTTTTTTTTCTATGGTAAGGGTGACCTGTGCATGGAATTGCCCCTCAAGTAATGCCACTGCATTTCAGTCAAAACTACAGTTTATGTCGAGTGTAGATGTAAAAAGCTTCATTTTTCACAACTGACATGGATCCTTTCTTTCACTTTTACACGTCTGGAGGGTCATGCAGAGGCCTGCTCAACAGAGTTCAACAGAGGTTGCTGAGAGCAACAACAGAGGATGCTGAGAGAAAAACATACCCCTTGCTGTACTACCCCCCTCTAGCTGGACAGCTTCTCTTCATCCCTGACCCGAGGACAGCTTCATCCAGCTGGCCTGCACTGCCTGCCTGCCTGCAGGCCCTGCTTGCCAGCCCTCCAGACAGACAGACAGAGTCACCCCACAGACACAGTAGCTCTGCAGACTCCTTATTTGAGGACATTGATGAGAAAGGACAAACCAGCATTTTTACTTTGATGAAAGTATAAATGTTTAATCCTTTCCATGTCCCAGCATGCCAAGCTGCTGACTTTTAGTGTCTCAAGTGATGAAATCAGTTCAAGTGATTGACTTTTGACCTGAATCCAATGATTATTCATCTGAATAAAAACCACTCAAGAGAAATACTGCTTCTTGGATGATTTGTGTTCCACATCAGTTCATCTCACACATTTGCCTTTGTTTCCATGGGATTCATGGAATTGCTAGTTTCTGCTCCACCATTGTGTAATAATAAATATAATTTAGGACAGCAATTATATTTTTGTGTTATCCTTTCGCATTACACACATTTAGTCAATGTTCTTAAACTCAACCGATTGTCATTTTTGTATTTCTATCATAAGTTTGGTCTTTAATTTCATTTTGAAGTGGTATTAAAAGAGCTTAAAAAGTCTTAAATGTAACTTGTTTATACCTGTAGACACCATGTGAAGCCCCCACCCCCCACTCCAGAGACAGTGCAGACATCAAGTTAAACATAGTCATGCCTTAAGAGTAGAGTAAAACATTTTGACTAAATGTGTAAATGGATGTTGAAACTCAGTTCTCCGAGTTGGTGCATGTCAGTTTAGGCAAAGGTAGTCTTTTAAACCTCTAGGTTTAAAAATAATTCAGATTTGACCTGATTTCTCAACGACAATCAGGTGAAAGAGAAATTTAGCCGTTTAGCTCCATAGACTCCCATTCATTTTGCACTCGACCGCGATCACTCCCAGAATAACTGACACCATAATTGAGAAATGTTTGAGAATTGATCGGACTGGATGTATTTCACTTTGGGATGTCAAAATATGATTGAATTAGAGTAGTTTCAACTTTGGCTGAATCTAACGATTACCATGGGAAAAACAGCTTACTTTTTTTATACAGTAACTGAAGAAGACAATATTCAACACTGAGAATAGCTCAATGGGCTGGGATGGTGCAGACCTGCAAAGTATAAGGTCGTAGGTTCGAATTCAGCCACAATCTTTAAACCTGTCATCATTTTGATTATCTGTTTAGTTAAACAGGATGACATCATGAGTTCAAATCCCCATTCAGCCTATTGTTGTTGGCCAAACATGAAGTAGCTTTGCTCTCTTGTTGTGCAACTCTTGACCTTCTACAAATGTACATTTTTATAATATTTTGCCATTTTGCTGAGGAACCCGCATCGCTGCTTGCAGCTATATTTGTAAAAATGCTTTTGAATAAATGGAAATATGTAAACACTTACATTATTGGTTTATTATTGTCTGCAGTGTAGCCTACTACACTATAGATTATGTCCTTGGCTTTAAACTGATCATATTTAGGAACAGGCCTCAGGCCTTTCTTGATTTTATATCGGTGGAATATGTTTGTTGATGACCGTGGCTTATCTTCTCTGTCCCCGGTAGTCTGGGGGGAGGGCAGCAAAATCGAATCAAATCTATTGTATAGCTCTTTTAACAAGCAATTTCACAGAGGGCTTCACATATGCCCATAGAACTGCCCCTCAACCAACCTAAACCCTCAAGAAAAACTCATAAGAAAAAAGGAAAAAAACCTTGGAGCAATTCAGTGAGGGATCGATCACCTTGACAGCTGATATGTAGAGGAGGGGACTTCCCACCAATATGTTTAAATGGTCTTACATGAAGACTTGAGAACCAGACAACTTTGTATTGCGATCAGATTGATCTCCTTGCCGGCAAGCATTAAACTATTTTATTATATGGCAACGACAGTACGAGCCTTCTGATTGGCTAATGGGTAGTCATGCCAGACCCGTATTGACCAGTGGTCCGATAAGTATCGTTATTGCCCTCCTCTGACGTCATCTTCAAAATGAGCGATATCGAAGTCAACTGAGTTTTACTATTCAGATGATACTGAAGACATAAACAGCGACGAAGAAATTGTTAACTTTCTAAAAGAGTCGTTATTTGTGTTGGAATTAAAGACATTTTAGCAGAACCGTACTGTCCGCTTTCTATCAAAAGTAGGCTAATTGGTTGCTAGACAACACCTGAAACACACCGTGAGAAGACTTGAGAGCTAGCCTAGCTAGCTACAGTTAGCCTACAATTTACAAAATGAAAAGAGCTAAAAATTCCATATAATAAACAACTTACTAACCTCTACCGTTCGGTCATGCCGGGAAATATCAAACTGAGACTTGAACGTATCGACCGAGCGATAGCGAGACATGTAGTTTTAAATGTTAAATGTAGAGCAGAAAATATAAATGTAGAAAACATAAAAGTAGAAAACGAACAACAGTATTTAAATAATTATAGCCAATACTATACAATGAAATTGTAAATAAGATACAAAGAAGAGTGCAACATGGTTGGTGCAAAAATTGTGCAATGTGAAGTAAAGTGACAGGTGGAATTTATGAGAGTGCGAGTGACAGTAAGTAGCACTCTTAAGTAGCATGCTCGTAAGTAGCATACTAGTAGAAGTATTCTCAAGATACAGTACATCCGGAAAGTATTCGCAGCGCTTCACATTTTCCACACAATGTTATAGCCATATTCCAATATTGATTAAATTAATTTTCCCCTCAATATTCTACTCACAATATGCATCGAGTAGAATATTGCATAATCAATCACCAATGCCCCCCCACCCACCCCCACCCGAAACACCTTGGAATGGTCTTGTTAGGTTATACCGTAGTCATGAACAATGGCATCTGAACAGCGGCGTTGAGGTTCTATGTGTTCAGGCGGGGGGTTTAAACAGCACCCTGCGACAGACTTAATACACTTGCATAAATATCTGTCATTAATCTTCTGCTGGTGGGATGAGAACATGTCCTTATTGGGATTGGCCTATACAGGGTTGTTTAATGGGGAGGGCATGTTTCAGGGGCTCAGCCTTAATGAAGATTTAATCCTCGTCATCCATCTCTATTATGCAGCCTGTACTTCAGATAGCTGTGAGACAGACACCGATTCCTTCACCTCCCTCTCCCTCTCCCATAATGACTGTGAAAAAAGGTTTGCTTAATATTTTTGTATAGATTTGCAAACATTAAGAATGGAAATATAACAAAGTTTGCTTAATATTTTTGTATAGATTTGCAAACATTAAGAATGGAAATATAACATCTACATAAGTATTTACAGCCTTTGCTCAATATTTTGTTGAAGCACCTTTGGCAGCAATTACAGCCTCAAGTCTTTTTGAGTACTAGTGCACAGTGCCCATGATGCAGTCGGTGATTAAGATGTCAGTGAAACACACAAACACTGTTTCCTGGAATTATAGATAGTGCAGTGCCCATGATGCAGTTGGTGATGACATCTCTCACATCTACATACTCCGATCACAATTGAAATGTCATCTCTGAAGTACTTGTTAAACTTCCACATCTATTCTAGTCAAATTGCCAATGCTGTGGTAGCCTACATTTAAGCAAATTATTATGCACCGTAACCCCAGACGGATAGATCTTAAAACGTAGGCCTACACAAGCACACAGAATGTTTCACAGCAGACAACGGTGTTGTCAATCGTGTAGGCTACTTTGTTTTATTGCCATCAGGCATGTCCTCCACGATAAACGAGTCTGTTCGATTTCCATTGTTGATTGTCGTACCAGCAGCTAAACCTTTGTTAATAGCAGTGGCAATTAATCATTTGTTTAATGTTTAGTAATAATAAGTATCTACCATTGTAGCAACCTTACAGTAAATAAACACCAGTCATCTTTGTTAATGGGTGGTGGTTTGACCAAAACTAAGTGGCAATAATCAATGAAACCAAAGATGCATATCAATCTGAACCTTGATCACGACCCCAAACAGACAAAAAGCCCTAAACAAGCCTGCTTTGTTAACATTGTATGTCTCAATAACCTAATTCTAAACAATGAGTTGTTCATTGTAAAGAGGTATATAGATAAAATACAAAGAATGTGAAATGGAAACAGAAAGTCAGAAGAGTGGCTTGTTTGGTGGCCTGAGTAGTGGTCACACTCAAGGCAACGCAGCTTAAATGATGGTTGCAGCAAATACTATAGATCAATGTTTCCCACCCACACAGACTAATTTGTGGCGGTGCGCCACAGAATCAACACCGGCCACCACATATTAAATTTTGTTATAATAATAAAAAAAGAAATGCTATTTAAAACACGCAGTGTATTCGTTCAGCTGCATTGCTCTCCCTCCGTATCTCTGTCATTCATGCGTCTGTCTCACATACACACAAACAGTACAACGTCAGCACACGTTAGCAACGACGCATAGATCCGCCGTTCTAGTAACACAGACAGCGATAACAGCGAGCCTTCAGCATTAGTACCCAGTGGCACCTTAATGCACAGGCTTACTTGGGCTTAAGCCCGGGGCCTCGACCAATCAGGGGACTCCTAATAATAATACAAAAAAATTATGATGACGTCCCTATTTGCGGTGTCATTACTCTGCTCTACAGTAGTATCTGGTGGTGGATGTGGAAGTGGAGGGAGGCCCCCCCCTCGTCTAAACAAAATGTAACAAAAACTAGAGGGTACAATTTCTGGGAAAATTGTAGGGTGTGCTTGCTTGCGTCGGTTGCAGATGGGTCCATTTAATATGAAACAAGCTGAACCCCCTTTGAGACGAGCTATTCTGAAAACTTTGTCCGTATTTTTCAGATGGAATCGGGATTCAAACAGTACCATCTGCTAACTGAAAATATGCCCCCAAGCTATGGAGCTAGAAAGCTGACAAAAGGATCTGAAATATTTGTATCTCGAATTTCCTAAAACTGAAATATTTAACTGTTGAATAAATACTATCTGAATTGTTCGTATTCTGAATTTAACAAAACGGAATGATTTTGATCCAGAAATACACATTTCTCAAATTCAGATTGCGGGAATTCAGATGTATGTAATTCAGATTGCTGAATTTAAGATTACGGAAATTCTGATTTTGTCTGAACTAGGCCAAAGGTGAAACAGCTTGCTTTCACAGGGAAAAGTAGACGAGTAGTAGAATAAGTAGAACTAGAGAGCATACAATTTCTGGGGAAATTGTGAGGGTGTGCCTGCTTGTCCGTCCCTTTAAGTTTTTCCCTTCTAGTGATATTTTCAAGCATTTAGCCTACTCACAGTCTATTGCATAATAATTCATTAAGAACACCCTTGGAAAGAAGCTACTGTAACAACTTTATCACTGGAAATATTTCAGATGGAATCGCGATTCAAACAGTAGCTCTAGTTAGCTCTGCTAACTTATGACATGCCCCCAAAAACGTATATAAGCTTGACATTTATTTAGTGGAAAATCGCTCATGCATAAAAAGCTCAATAGCGATCATTGTCAGTAACAACGCAAAATGCGATATAGCCCTTTGTGGAGAAGCTGCCCCGGTAAATTGTATACTACAGTGTTCGTCTTGGTTGCGATCGTTGGTTGAACGTTCCGTTGTACGGTTTAGGCTGAAATTAAATATTGCTTTCATTAACAGATTGACAAGTTTAGGCTGTGTCAATGAAGTTCGGGTTAGTAGTCAGACAGCTTCACCTATTGAAATACTTTTGATTTAAGAGAGTGCCGAACATGTTCTGTCGCCGTTTGACTTCTTACTGTAAACAGCTGTGGATGTTTTTGTTAGCTACACAGTGCCTCGCGTAGGCTACAGCGTTGCAGTACTGGTTTGAAATCACAGGTAATGATTATTTCACCAACAAATCGTTTACTTGTAATCTAATGTCATAATAAATCGTACAACGAAAATGTATTTGTGAGTAATGTTTATTTTAACGATTGAAAACAGATGCAGCCTAGACCGCTGTAGTATGTGTTGCCCGGGCAACATAGGCTAATGTCATGATGCTAATGCTTCAGTGAAATAGTAGACTACCGTTTCCGAAAGTCGATGTAGTTCCTCAATAATATTAGCTTATATTGTACATTACACTTAACAATTGTGTTTCATATCAGAAAGTAACATTAGTAAATAGTTATCACCCTGGCCTCTTTGCTTGTGGCGTTTCTGCAGCTGCCTTGCAGTATCGTTAAAGCTATAGTTAGCCTATAGCTATCTCCCAGAAGTTAACAAGCTGCTAAACTAATGTTAGGCTAGAGGTAGTCACGCGTGTTTCGTGACGTTAGTAGCGTCAGTGACTGTGGCTAGCAAGTTAGCCAGGTAAATAAAAAGACAAGCAACTCAATGGCTACCAACTTTTGACATGACGTTTTCTAAGTAATCAAAATATTGACGGATGCTAGGGGGGGGGCACGATACGATCCTTGCTGTGCTGCAACAGTCTTCTATGCACGTCGTATCTAATGCGTCGTTGCTAACATGTGCCGACGCTGTGACGTAGGCTATTATAACTGAGTAGTCTACCCTTTGCCGACAAAATCAACTTTATGCCACAAAAACGTTGTATGGTCCTAAACTGTGCAACGGAACGTACATAAAAGTAATAGCATATCAATCGCTAGCAAGACGAAACTTTTGACATGTAGTTTGTCTATGTAGTCCAAATATTGACCGAGGATTAGGGGGGCTAAAATAAATAATAATAATAAATATATATGTGAGATAACAAAGGATGCGCCACGATTCGTGGCACACCCAATAATTCAGATATTATATATTCAACAGCAAAATATTTTAGTTTTATGAAATTCAACACAAATATTTCTGATCTTTCATATTCAAATTCAGATACTTTTATCAGTGTTAGAGAAATTAAGGATGTGATGTTTTATACTGAACAGTCCAGATGCTTAAGCATTCTTTGTCAACAGATAACAGAGCCTCCAAATTAAACTCTAGGATTCCCCTGGGGGAAGGGTGAGCCTTTGTTGAGACTAGAAGGTGTTGGGGGTTTGTTTTAAGTAGATGCTGTGTGACAAGAACTAAGGTGGAGACGTATGGTCTGGAGACCATCTGCTTGACACCTTTGTGAAAGAGTTTTTACGATTATCGTAGATGATATTTATCTGTAGATCCTGTTATCTTTCAATCAGGGTTTATGTCGTAAACACGCAAGCACACACGCGCGCCAGGTCTATGCAGAGGAGCCAATGAAGAAGAGCCATGGAACATTTAAATACTTTGTCTTAGCCAATAACAGTCAAGAGCGCCTGTGTTTAAATAGCTAGCTAACGCAACATGCTAGCAGGCAAACTAGTAGCACAATGGCGTGTGATGTTTTTGTCTCCTTGTGGCCGCAAGAAATTCAACTTTCTTAACTTGTCCACCGACTGACTGTGCAATTCTTGATAGATTAGTATTTCTGACAGTCAGCTTTCTAGCTCCATACCAAGCGCAACTTTTTGGTCTCAGTCTAGAGCCCTGCATGGAGAAGCTTAATTGTGATGCTAGATGCTGTTGCTAGCCAAACTACACTGAGGGGATTGTTTGAATGCGCCGGAAATTAAAAATGTTTCTTTTGACATAAAGTTTAGGCTGTGGCATTGAAGAGAGCGACGCACCACACTTGAGTTTAAATACATTATTTAATGTGACATTACTTACTGTACATGCAAGTAGCGTTGTTACCTGCATATATGCAGAAATTGTTGACGATATTTTAAGGCTTCAAACAGTGCTGCTCAAGCAGACAGACAATGCATTGAAGAAAGAGTAGAAGAGGACAGTATCCAACATGCTGCTGTGAGAGAGCCAGCTGAAGCAACAGGTGAGGTGGACAAACATGTAGAAACAGGCAGGTAAGAAAGCAGGTCTCAGGACAAGGGAACTAATTCTATTCTTTGGTTTCTGGCAGATAGGACTTGAATGGGGTGTGAATTGTGTATAGGGTGTTTGTGCTGCCTTCGGGTCACAATGACCCGAAGGTTCACAACGACCCATCATTCCGCACTCGAGGCTCATATTGTATTCTTTGCCAATTATTTACCCAATAATTTAAGCACAAACGTTTTTTTGAGTAATATAATATGTTGGACACATGTTTGAGTCAAAATATGATCAGTAGGCTTATTATTTAGAAATATTTCGTTTCGTAATGTTTTCTTAGCCTTCCTCAATTCTGACTTGCGTGCAGACACCTGGACTTTTGTGTGCGGCTGCAGTAGCTATAATAGCAAGCACCGAAGAGTGCACAACATAGGCATGCATGCATCAGTTTGTGTTGAAACTGAAAGACTTGACAAATTTGTGCAGAGAATTATGACACTAACCGTGCGTGAACTCCGGATTGATTCTACTGAAATGTCGTCTTGAGGAATAAGGGGGAAAAAGCAGTTCTTCCAGCGCATTGATTCAGAGTGTGTACCAAGCGATGGGGCCATTTCACAGACAGGTCCTTTGTATTGAGAGAGCGCGAGCGGGGCAAGTATGGGCTGAGCAAATCATTGCTCTGCGCGCAGATCTCAAATGAAATATGTTTTAGCCATGTTGAACAGTAAATATATGAAAAAAACAACATGGAATTAAATTTGT
Organism: Mallotus villosus; assembly: GCA_903064625.1. NCBI lineage: Eukaryota > Metazoa > Chordata > Actinopteri > Osmeriformes > Salangidae > Mallotus > Mallotus villosus. The sequence goes on from CAEFZP010005229.1 coordinate 21,765, forward strand.
GGTTTTATTTTGTTTTGGTTGTGGCGGGTGTTGTGTATGGGAAACACTGCAGGGGCACGTGCCCAGTGTTGGGAAAGTTCATTTTCAACATGAACTAGTTCAGTTCATAGTTCACAAATGTTAAAATTAACTAGTTCAGTTCTTTTTTTTCAATATGTTGCGACATATTTTTCTGAATTATTTCCACAGCCCATATAGAACCACAGACAGCAATTCTTTGTATTAGTTTAACGCTGAAACTATGTGTCAGATCAGATTTCATCTTCATATCCAATTTTTTATCCTTATCCAACCAGGATTCCAACATTCGCATTGAAGGGATAGCCTTCCCCCATTTGTTCCATCTGTCTGCAATACCGCTCTCGGCCTCTACGCAACTTCGGCGCTCTCTCACTTGCCAGACATAGACAGTAGAAGAAAGCACACGCAGCGATTGACTGTTTGGGCAACCCTGGATACAGGACTGTTAACGGTGTGTTTTTCGCCTGGAAGTCCCTAGAAATCTGGCCACTTATTGAAAGAAATTAAAAAGAGTGAACGTGCCGTTCCCAGAAACCAGAATGAACGCGTTCACAGTATCGTTCATCAGACAGTATTTAGTACGTTCAGTTCATGTTCACCAAAACTATGAACGAGTTCAGGCACAACACTGCACGTGCCCCAGTAAAAAAGGTCTAGCAACGTCCCTGCTTCTGGAAGAGGCAACCCGACTGCCAGTCAAAATTACCGTATTTTACGTGTGGACAATAAGATATGGACGCAGTCTCTTCATAACTTTTATTTTACCACTGCTCTTGTTGACATCGCCATTCGAACAGCCCTCACTGATTTCACATAATGCTTTCAGTATCAAGCCTACGGCAACTCCTGACAAAACACCCTTGTCCGCTGTCACATAGAAAGGCTTTACTTTACTTAGCTTTATTTCTGGACATACTATCCATAACCAAAGTGTGTTACACAATGCTTTAAGATCGCCTCTACTCGTGCATGCATTGCTCTTGGTACCCAGAATGCCTTGCGGCAATCTTAAAATCTACTAAATTAAGGGCATTAGCTGAGTTAAATAAGAATTGTTTGGAGTTCTGTTGTTGTGTTCGTTCTGTTTTGATATGTGTAATGCTATGGGTCTATAGCTTAGATCATTTGAGTGTTCACCCTGATTGGGAAAGTTGTTAGATCGGTATCCAAGCTGTCCACTACCAAAGTGCGTCTGAGCAAGTAATCAACCGTGAGCGTTATTCAGCTCTATGATAGACGGCGCAATGGTAACGTTGTTTGCTTTCAAAGTGCGGCTTAAATTCCAGTGCGGCTTGTACTCCGATTTACAAACACAAAGTGCTCGTTCTGAGGGGGTGCGGCTTATACACCATGCGGCGGTAACTGATATTTGGTATACTTAGCCATCATTCTTAACCAGTGCCCCTGGAGTTATGGTGTGCCTCTCCTCTTTGTTTGCATCTCTTTTTTGATGCCAAACACACCAATGTTATTTGTCATAATATAGTATAAGATATTGTCATAATTCAATCAAAATTAAACTCCAAGTGCTTGCATCTGTGTCTTGAGACCAGAAAAGGCTTTCTGCTAGCAACCCTTCACCGAGCTTGTGGATGTTGCATTGTCTGATGTTTTGTTGTTGTTGAATTATTTTTTACATGGTGACCCCAAGAAACCAGCATTGCCTGAATTTCTTTCAAAGTGATTCTTGGGAATTTTTATGCTTCTCTCACCATCCTCTTCCATATCCTTGGTGTCAAAATGCATTTTGTCCTCTACCACTGAGGTTTTCAACTGTTCCACATAATTTACATTTCCCTGACACTGCTCAGAGAGATTAATTTAATTGTTTGTGGATCTTCTTGAAGAAGCGATTAACATATTTAAGAAGGTATAAGACTGTCTCTTATGAACTGCCAATTCTTTTGTTTTCTTCATGTTGTTGGATGGCAAAAGGATACCGCAAGCGCGTTGCCTCATTTATAAATCCTAAAACAGGAAGTGATGTAATTGCTCAATATAGTTCCCTAGAGACTTGTAAGTGGAGTTTATTTTGGTAGATGTTATTTGCAATAATATTTAAGGGTGCCATTTACAGTGAAACATCTATTTGAATGTATTATTTTTTATTAAATCAATTTGCTGGGTTCCTTTGGAGCATGTTGTGGTGACATTTTAATTCCCTTTCTTTTGAGGTTTGTAAACCATTATTCACCACAGAAAAAAATTATAAACCAAAATATAGAAATGTACCTGGATGCAGCAAAGAAACTTGTTACTTGATATCCAAAGCTGGCATAGTAGGCATGCTCCATGATAGCCATTAGCTGTATACAGTTGTAACCTGAGAGACACAAATGGACATGAGGATAAATCCATTCATTAGGTTTACAATACATGGAATGTTGGATACATTTGTTATTAACCATTTTTTTAATCCATCTTTCTGGGTCTTTACACCATCTACAGCTTCAACAGAATTAATTATTCTTGTGTATGAGGAGAATGAGTATGTGGTCCAATGAGGCGTCTCTCAAGGTGACAGTTTAATGACACAATGTTTATAATGTAATGCAGGTAAACAAAGTAAATTCTATTGAACTTCACTTTTTGATATAAATAGCATGGTTTCCCACAGCACTTTGCAGGAATAGCAAGGCAGCCACATTAACTACGTAGTCAACTCCGTTTTTTTTAATGAGCGATATCCGCCGTGTTACTCTGTCCTGTTTTCTCCCTTTCATTCCAAACCATGACCAACCAGTCTCCCTTCTCTGCAGAACGCATAAAAAAAATTAAAAAAAAACACCCTACCACCTTAACTAACACATTTTCAGCGGGAAACCCTGAATATTATTGTCAAATTAGGCCACCTGCATATTTCTTGCTGTCTTTTAACAGCAGCTCTGGGGACATTGACATTGAGGTGGCTTTTACTGTAGGTGTTGACCTGCATAAGTGTATTTGTGCACAGAAAAGGTGATGAGTCTCACACTGAAGAGAAAGCACATCTGATCATGGGGACAGTGGCATTCAATAACTCAAGCAGATGTGATGGGTTATCGACTTTAACAAGAAACAGGAGACAATTAATAACAAATACTAATAAGAATTAACCGTGGGAGTGCTTTAGTTTCCCATGTTGTCAAGTAGTGATTATGCGATCTGTGATCTTACCCAGCTCTTTTATTCGAGGAAGCACATTGTTTGTGAAGTTGGTATAAGTTGCAATATTGCCCTCAGGTGAGGCGATTCCAACATGAGATTCATATATCCGCAAGCTTCTGGGCTTCTTTGGGCGAGGATGGATATGCTAAAGAACACAAAAATAAACAGAACAGCACAATGAACCAAACTTTGTCCAGGTTCTAGTTAAAAGTCTCCTTATTGCATAGAGTACATAAGGAGTGGAGGAATTTTCTGACAATACAAGTTAGTTACTGTAGAAAGATTAAGACAACCTAAATTCATTGAGGCTTCAAGTTTATTGACGGTGGCAAACTGAAAGCTAAGTGGATGCCAGAGAAATGTCAGGACTATAGAGTGTGCCACAGAGCACTGTTGGGCCGTGCATCAAATTCCGGCACCATCCTATAATTACTTTTCCTAGATTCGTGTTTTAGGTACACGTAATGATCGCTAGATCCACGGAGCTAAGGCAATGTAGGAAAATGAACTTGCCTTTGTCAATCTGTCATTCATTTCCGTGTTGATAGTCGGTGGTTGTTTAATTAGAATGTTTGTTTTCTGGCCCTTGAATCATTCAGCAAAATGTTATCTATACTACACTGGGGCCTCGCAGGGACGGGGGGCCCCCCCGTTTTATTTTATTTTTTTAATCCAATTTGAATTACATGGGATGCACACTATGGTCTTATTGTCTTCTCTGTGTTTCCAGAGTTGATATAACAATAAAGAAAAGTATATTTAATTGTGCTTTCTTTGTTAGCTAGGTAAGTGACGTGACGAAGTAGGTCAGATGGTCACAGAGACTGGCGAGCCCGCTGCAATTAAGTAGCTAACGGTAGCGTAGCATAGGAAAAATGAAACAAACATTTAAAAGCGGTGCCGAGAAGCGGCATTCAAAACAGAACATTTCTGAATTAAATGCTAAACTTCCCAAAATTACAAGTCTTTTTCGACCAGCCGGTGAAGGATGCACTCATCTGCCAGAATTAGCCTTCTTGCTCCTTTATTGACTTCCTATTGTAGCCAGGGGGGAACATATGTGGCCAGGTGTCAGGTAGGACGGGGATATATGGTGCACTACCTGCACAGGTGATAATTAGGCCACTTGATGGGAGGCACAGGTAGTTGCAGACGCTAGACACCGAGGCTGGATACCTGTCGGCAGAACCAGGAGCAGACAAATGCTGATTGATATCGAGGAATGCCAGTGCAAGCCGCTGCTTTAGTCTCGCCTTTTTCTATTATGTTTGTGTGAGCGAAAGCACTGGTGCACGTTGTTGTGCAGCATGTAGAGAACTATGTACTTAAATAAAACTATTTTATATTTATACAAGCCTACCTCCTGTCCGAACTGTTCGCCTTAACAAAGGCCCAGCACCTACTACACGTAACTAGGTGTTACACTATCAAGCTGACAACATAGAAATTGAGTTTTTTTCTGATTGAATACATTTCCCTCACAAGACAAGCTTGAGTTTTGATATCTTGCATTTATTATACGGCTCTTCAGAATGTTCCAAAAAGTTCAGTTGATCTCGTCGGTGTCCTGTTCGTCCCGTCGGGATTTGTATTACATTTGTATTACGGGGGGGGAGGGCCCTCTTAGGCTTATTCTGCAGGGGGACCTCATGTGTTTCCGTTACGGGCCTGTATAGATATCCACCATAATTATTATTCACATTGACATCTGATGTGTTTTCAAGTGTTCCTTTAATATATATTTTTTTATGCAAGACATGTGTCTGTCTGTCTGTCCAAGTTTTACAGTGGGGCAACAATTGATTAATATGTATACCAGACTTGTATCAGAATGACAAGACGAACAGTAGTAATATAATTCTGGTTGAGAATGTCTTGTGGTTTTATGTATTATTTTGGTTTTATGCATTATTGTAACATCGGGACCACACTGGGACAGTCCCCAGTGTGGATAGCGGGTTACACATGAACAGTAGTCATGCTGTGCAGATGTGTGGAAAACACAATTTGCAATTGATAAATCAAGTAGGCCTATGTACTACAACTAGGCTGACAAAGACAGTAACCATTGTCTTAACAGAAGAATACTACCCCTATATCCCAACTCCATTAAGTAGGCTACCTTTAGGAGGGGTACGCATCATCCCCCCTCCTAATCATCGCGTAGTGAATTGTCAGATTTGGTCTCGAGTCAATACCCTTGAATATGTTGCACAAATAATTCAAAGCATATTTTCAGCAGGCTTGGCACTTTTAGTGTCAAAGCTAAATGGTAAATCCAGAGGCCCTGATGGTTTTACAGTTGAATTCTACAAGGCATACTCTACTTTACTAGTTCCAATTCTAGTGAGGATGTAAAACAATTCCTTTCAAAGCCAACCACCTGTTAATTGTTATTTCCATTCGAAAAATGTGGGTTTACCCAAAAAATATTTTCTAAGTTTTGTCGGATCTGGGAGCAGTTCCCCGCTCTCGACCTTGTTATTTAACTGAGAAGGATACAAGTACACTTGCATACGTAGTAATTCACTGATTTGATTTACTCACCATTTGTTTGGAGTCAATGTTGATGTTAGTCAATTCTGTGATATTTGCAGCTGGCTGGTGGATTGAGTGCGAGTGTGTATGCAATAAAGCTTTTTAAATTATGCAAGAGACTGAGACTTACTTGGTAAGGTTGTAACGGGTCCCAGTGCACCCAGTCATAGACAACAGACTTCTCAGACTGGGTCACATACTTTGCCCAAGGTGAGATCCTGTACAAACGCTCGCCAGCTTTGGTATGGATCACCACCTGGGGAAAATTTGAACAAATACATCTTAGCAAAAAGGTACAGAGAACTGGAAGTCAGTTCTAGATGACCAAAACAAATGAACACTGAAAAAGATTTTCCATTACATTTTATCGAATTAGTAGATGTGAAACGCAAAATGGTGTTCAGTTCACTTATGTACTGAACCAGACTATTTTACTTACTGTATTATAATCCTAAACCGTGCAACAATACAGCAATGCATCACACAAGTTTGAGTTCAAATTAGGGCTGTCAAAAGTTAACGCGCAATAAAAAAAAGTGCCGTTAACGCAGATCTATTTTGGGGTAAATTTAAACAGTTGCAGAATTTCATGTAGACCTAGACTTAAAAAAAGCCACCTGACATTTTATAAAGTAGCCTTATTTACTTCCAATCGATAAGCCTATGGGTAACGAGAGTGGAAGTTAGAAGGGGGAGGGGGGTATGCCCCCTACTCTGTTTACTCTGCGGTACTGCACGCGACCGCCACCTGAGCCTGCATTTTCTTGCCCTTAAGAGACTGTCGCAGTTGTTTTCTGCTTTGATGTTGTCAGAAAAGGTGAGTTTTAAGTTGTAGAAATGTATAACAAACGAACAATCATCATCAAGTTTTATGAAATGAATTAAAATCTTAATAAATCCAGGCTCAGTTTGCCACGTTTAGCCTAAATAATTAGACGGCTAGCTTGCCTACCAGACAACCAGCCCGTTATCACATGCTATTTTTTAATAGGAAAACTAAGCTACATGTCTGCTGATGGTTAGTATATAACATTTAGTTTTAACAAGAAGAATAAATGATGGAAGTAATGCATCACATGAATTATTTCATTCAAAATGGTTAAATGTCTAAATCCTATCACAATATTGGGTGTAGAGTTCTTCTTCAACTCATGATCTTCTTTGTTATTATTAGTAGGCAGGCTAATCTCTTGTTTTTATCCAAGTCTATAGACCATAGACAGTAAGACAGTTCTTATTTAGGGGACTGATTGCTGTTAGTTATTATTGTAGTGTTTTATTTATTTATGTTAATAAAGATCCTGTTGTCAGTTATCCAGACTGTCTGAGATTTTTTCCCCTTTAGCTTTTTTCAGGCCAGAGCAACTGCCCTTCAAAATTCCTGTGCACGTCCCTGCAAGGCTGTGTGTACTGATTGTCAGGCTGAGTTTAGTTATCACCGAAGTACTTCCAGCCTAGAATATCACATGCAAGCAAAGCACACAGCTAGCAGCAGCAGCGTTAGCAGCAACAGCGGTAGCAGCAGTAGCATTCGCTCCGGTAATATACGGCAGACAACCAAGGCCGGATTAACCATTAGGGCAACTGGGCACATGACATCTAAGGGGCCCTGGACAACGTCAACTAAAATGTTATATCACGTTATGAACGCAGTCCTTACTTTCCTTAATGTGAGCACGTTATTGCAACTCGTTCGAGCAAAATATTAAGTTAAATCACATCAAGTCACGTGACTTGAAGCGCTGCGACTGGAGGAGAGCGTTCTATGGGGAGAAGCAGTGTAGCAAGATGGAGAAGCAGTTAAGCTAGAGTGCTAAAAGAAAATAGAAAAGAAGAATTTAACTTAGTCAACATCCCTCCTTCACCTGTGATGGCTGTGGAAACAGCGTTAGTGGTGCAAATCTAACTGCTTACCATAGAAACTGCGTAATTTTTTTAAACAGTAACTGACCACGGCATTTCCCAGCCCTGCAAATAGCTCAATGGGCTGAGCAGAGTTGGGTAACGTTACTTTTTAAAGTAACTAATTACAGTTACTAGTTAAATTCCTTGTAAAGTAACTAGTTACGTTACTTAGTTACTTGCTGTAGAGAGTAAGGCGTTACTTTTCTTAATGTAACGCAAAAGTAACTTATTTTATTTCTTACACAATTCACCTTGGTCAGCTTATGCCCAGAAGGCACATTTAATGGGTTGACCTCAGCAATAGCACATATTGTACTGAATTATTCAGTGTCACTCGCATATAACATGATCAATCCTCATTATACAGCAAGATGGATCAAGGTAATAATCCACCATAATGAAAAACAATATTTGCATGTTCTTGAAACAATAAATAATTTTGTAAAATGCCAGGCAGAAGTCTCATAGTTAGCTAGCTCTACAATTTACCGGGTCTGGGTCAATCTAGGAGCAAAACTAAGCTAATTATAGCTAGGTATATGGTAGCAAAATGGTGTTCACTTCACCTATGTACTGATCCAGACTATTTCATTTACTGTAATATAATCCTAAACCGCTGCAACGATACAGCGACGCATCACACAAGCTTGAGTTCAAATACATTATTTAATATGACATTACGTAAGCCTACTGTACATGCAAGTCTTAAATAACTATTTAGCTGGTCGGCTCCATGACGCCGGGTAAGTTGGGCTCGTGAGACTGCTCACCAAAAGAACGAAGGGGAACCCACTTGTCTAGCAGATTTCCGTAGGTACCTAGCGAAAAGTAGCTTCAACTTTCCTAAACTTTTAGCTACATGCTGAGGCTCGCGACCAAAAGACTAACTTGATTAAAGGCCTCAATATGCTTCTGCGTCTCCGTTTTCGGGTGGGCGGGCTCACGGATACGCACGGATACACACGGATAGACTTCGTTTATAGTTCTCCGTAGGCTGTGGGTGCTGAAAACAATTCGCCGCCAGAAGAGTAGGTGGCGCTGCACTGCGATGCGAGCTATAGGTTATCGAAAACTCGGAGCAAATTTACAAATGAGCCGTTTGATCAATAAAATAAGCACAGTTTCAGCGACTACACTGCCCATTTCTCGTCACATTTGAATTCAAATGCCGATTTACATGTACTGTTTAGCTGAAATATGAATTGTAAAAACTGCTTCGATCTCTTTGGTGATGTTTGTGATGCTAGCTGGAAGGGCAGCCTGCTTTGACTGGGTGTGCAGTGAACAGTTCTGGGGGGTTATTATGATTACGGAAAGGGATCGTATATGTTTTTATATTGCTACCATTTTTGAGACTGCTTATCGATCCGAGTGTTAATCAGGCGCGGAGCCAGACGTTGTAAACATTCCGGGTTTAGCCCAAACCAACAACGTATTGGGGCTTGATTTGCAAGAACGCGACGCTGAGCGCCTCCACGGTCCTCTTCCACATATAAAAATAGTGCTGCTGCCAACGAATAATGCACCTAATAATATGGTGCCTGCACTGCAATGTCATGGCGGGCTGGACCAAATGATTTTTCGGGCTGCATATGGCCCGCAGGTCGGACGTTCCCCACCCCTGGTCTTGTTGGTCACGGCAACCCATAGCGGCAACACCGCCCCTGACTTCTTAATACAGACCAATCACAGCCAAGAGGGTCTCCGTCGCTCTCCGTCGCTCTGCGTAATTTCGACGGATAGTTAGAAAATTCAGGAGGTGCACGTCAATCCGTCAAAAGGTCTCCGAGGGCTGACGGAGAGCACGCAGAGGGCGTTCCACGGAGACGAGGGCGTTCCCTCCTCTGCGTTTTTCGAAAAACGCAGAAGCATAATTAGGCCTTAACGTTACTTTTTTGAAGAAGGAAATAGTAACGGATTCATTCAATTAAATAAGTAACACGTTAAGTTACTCGTTACCTAACAAAAGTAGTCTGACTACTGTACACTGAGACGGTGTACTACAAAGTGCAAGGTCATAGGTTTAAATCCAGCCAGAGCCATCGAGCCTGTCATGCTGATTATCTATTTAGTGAAACAGGTATCCAGGTAGGGCTGGGCGATCATTTTTTTAATCGATTTATCAAAGTAATGACTTCCCTCAAAGATATCGTAACATCAATTTATTTTCATTAATATCGATAATATTGTTTAATTAGGAACAGCAGTCCATTTAATTTCTGTGACGCAGCAGGAAGTTGCAAAGAAATGGTAGCCTACGCTCACTAAAATATACTGAGCACCTCAAGTGGAGTAGCTAATGTTAACCGCGGAAAATTAGTCTTATTGCCGAAAAACAGTGGCAGCGATAGCAATGGCGAGGGAGCAACTTCCAATGAAGAAATTATTGATAAAAAAGGTTAGTCTTCTTCAGTTATTTGGAAGTGGTTTGGCTTTTTGAAAACCAACAAAGAGCAGAGCAATGTTCAGTGCAAATTGTGTAGTTACCAAACAGGTGGCTACCAAGTCTGGTAATACCACCTGAAGCAAAATTACTCATTGGAACATGCAGAAAGTGTGAGTTTGCGCCAAGGTATTAATAAAAAGCAAGGTTTTAAAAAGCTTAAGTTACTTGACCCCAGGTACGTGCTCCATGGCAGCAAACAATTCTCTCACACTGCGCTGCCTAAACTTTATGCCAAGTGTAGGGGAAAAGTTGAGGAAGAGACTTATTTTGCTACTACTACGGATCTGTGCTCTATCGTCTTAATTATCGTTATCGAATGGAAATATCTATATCGATAATTATTTTACCCATATCGCCCAGCCCTATATCCAGGTACACCACAGTAGCTGCACAATCATAATGATAGCACATTTTCATTCTTGGGGGATTACTACACCAGAAGAGCCAGAACTAGGTCTACCTCTTTTTTTAACTTGTGCTTTGTAGATAAGATCCCGCTTCATCTAGACCAGTGGTTCTCAACCTGTTTTGCTCCATGACCCACATTTTAAGATACCAGCGCAGTAGCAAGCCAACAACAAATAATAATCAGCATGAATCATCAGGCCAATCATTTAACTATTGTATTATTATAATTACTACCACTACTACTATGTTTTTCTGTCATTGAGTTTGCCCCATCCGTTGTCACACCAACACACTTTGACCAGGAGAGCCCCACTGAGTTTAGGTATGTGTCCATTGCAGAAAAAATCTCGGCAGCAATTATTGATGTTGGCAAATCTGCATTGAATAAGAACTGCTCTTCAAAGTCACCATTCTGCACATACCGCACATAAATCAAGAGAATGGCTCGGCTTGCCACGTCTGTGGATTCATCCAGTTGTAAGGCGAAAGTCACAAGCACCGTTCAGCATCATTGGACATGTCACATATCCTCCTGTGAACAGTGTTGTTTGACTGCTTCTTTTTCACCTATGAGTGCAGTGCACATATCGATGGCACAGGGGAGGATAAGCTCTTCTGCAACCGTATGGGCCTTTTTGCATTTAGCGATAGGAGACCATATAGGATGCGCGTAGTGCCTGGTCCTGAACAGTGATGGCACGTTCAAATGTTTTTTGGGATGCCTCGAGGTTTTGGCTCATACGATTGAAAAAATCTTTGTCTTTATAACTGGCGTGCTTTTTATCAAATGTCTCTGTAATTTAGAAGGCTTCAGGCTTTCATTAGCGAGCAGCTCGTTGCATAGCACAACGACTTTTGCTCACCCTTCTTGACGCAATATGTGAAACAATATTTAAGAATACTTTTCTTCAGAAGAAGACGTATGTGAGCTGGTACTCGGTTTACACTCAGATTTTCTTTTGACCGTTAGAAATGTCTCCATTTTATTTTGTCTATTTCTCGACTTCTCTACTTTTCTCCAGTCATGTCAGTTTAAATCATCGCTCAGTCCAGTGACGTTTTGCATTTGAAATATCTGATATGGAAATTTGATTGGCTGAATGTTCAAACATGTTATTGTTAGATAGGCCTATGTAACGGGTATGTAACGGACGTGGTCTTGCAAGCTCCGTCAGAGGCATACTGGCCAATGTTCGCTCCCACCGGGAGTCGAATCTGCCACCTCTCGACTTCCAAGTGCAACCACTACCAACTACGCCAAAGAAAAGCTAGCTATTCGTTGACGCATAGATGATTATGACGTAAGCGCCGCTCTGAGTGGCAGCTGTTGTAGCAGCTCTTAATTTTTCTGCTGTTTTGTCTACTTTTTCTTGGCTTCGTTTCTGTTCTGTTGTGGGGAGTTTGTTTGTGTTGGGATGGTGTGCTGGTGAATGTATTTTTCGTGGTCTCGCTGGCCGGTTGGACCTGTTTTTGTTTTTGAGGCCAGCCGGAGCAGAGCGGACACCGGCATTTTTTGGGGATGGCTGGGTTGGTTGCCATGGCGCGGCGAGTGGCAGTCTGTCTGCGTCTGCGAGGGACTGCTGAACTGCTGAGCTGCTGGACTGGCAGTGGAGCGCCGTGTCCGTGGGGTGCTGAGCCACGCGCTGCGGGGGCTGCTGGACGGTCCTGCCGGGACATGGCGGAGGGGATGATCGGCTCCGGATCGGCATTGGCGGAGCGGCTCTCGAGGCTCCTTGTTTGTGTTTGTGTCGTTTTGTCTGTGGCTAGCTAGCTGTATGTGGGAGGAGCTGTGAGGGACACCTGAATTTCCCTCATGGGATAATAAAAGTATTTATCTATCTATCTACGCAGGTGGCCCATTACATAGCTGAGGAGTGAGTTTCACCAGTTCACACCGGTTACACCTACATGCAGAACCAGTGCCGGCTCATGTAATTTAATGTCAGAACTGGGGGCAGGGATTCCCTAATGGACAGAGGGAGCATGGCTAGTGGAAAAAAGGTTAACATTTAGTATTTGTCTCACCTGTCTCACTTTGACCCTTTCAGAAACTTTGTCTCAAAGCTGACCAAAGATAATTCTCTGCCCTTTCTATTAAAAAACTCAACAGTTGTTTAGCAGAGGGGATAGAGGCTGACTTGAAACCACATGCTCGAGTTCGAATGTCCATTCAGCCTGTTTTTATTTAGCTTTCTTGTTGTCAGACCTTCTACAATGTACATTTTATTATGTTTTGCCATTTTGAGGAGGAACTCGCATCGCTGCTTGCAGTTATATTTATCTTTGAGTTTGCCATGCTTTCCCATTTACCACACTCACTGGTTCCTTTCGGTGATTTGTAACTGGTGGCAAATGAGTCTTCGGTGCTCCAAAAAAATAAAAATAAGTGTGTTACCGTGTCGCCATATTAGCAGACACCGATCACCTTCTGAGTTTGATGTGATGCTAGTTCGGGAGTTCAATAGGTAATGCGACGAGACAAATTTTTGAGCGCTAAATATTTGAGCTTTGTTTAAAATAAACATAGCCCTTTTTCAATTGGTAACACCTTGTCTAGTGCAGGTGATGTCTTTTTGTCTACATTTTCAGCCCCACCCTTACGTTTCTTAGCCTGGTTTTCCATTGTTATTTTTCTCCCGGTGCTCCCGATGGCCAGTCCGCTACTGCGGGGCTGTGCTGCAGTGGTGGATTTTCAAAAATAGTATTTTAAGTACTATTTTAAACGTGTTAATTTTAGTGTTAAAATATGCTATTTCGAATTGTTTTAAAATGTTCCTTGATTTTTGGAAATCATCTAGCGACCCCCCCCTCGCTGGGTCGCGACCCCCACATTGAAAACCACTGGGCTTATAGATTGACAGGTGGATAATAGATCTGCAGGTTGATAATTTGGTGCGCACATCACAGTTGCGTCTTGATCAGACAAGAAGACGTACTCGATCTTTCTATCAACGCGATTACTATTGATCAAAAGAGGGGGTTTCAAAGAGGGTTCGGCTGTAGGCCTACTTGAAAAATAATATTAAACATATTCACGGACATGCACTGCACGAGTGATTAATTGTGATGACGGCTCCAATAGAAGTTATAGCGAGCACATATAACTTTATGTATATCTTCTAATCAATGTATTTATTCCCAGGTGTTTTGCAATTTCCTTGTATTTTATTCGTGCCTACACTATATATTATCATTCCAGGTTAAGAATACCAATGGAGGCTGCGTTGGAAATCGTTAATCAAACTTTTGTCAGCATTTTGACAGGAAATTTCATTTGCATTCGTACAGGTGTATTCGTGCACGTCGGGCTGGCCCCCACAGCGGAAAGACCGCTCTGTCCATTCACGCACCTAAAAGTTGCGTTTTGATCAGACAAGAAGACACGCTTATCAACTTGATTACTATTGATCAAAACAGAACGAGGGTTCGGCTGTAGCGTACTTGAAACATACTATTGAGAACATATGCGCTGACATGCATTGCACGCGTGATGAACACAGCTTTAAAAAAAAATGAACGCAGACTTTTTTTTTGCCTTAGACGCTTGGGATTTTTCACGTGCCCACATTTTCTCTATGCAGGAAAAACCCTGGTCTAATCAGGGGCTGTTGAAACAACGTTGTCTACGCGGGATGTGGAAGAAATTGGGATTTCCTGTGTACTTACATTATTCACTAATCAATAGAACTAGTCATTGGATACTAGTTAGTACGTTCTCATGTAAGCAATTTATAAGAGTAGATTGTGTCAGGGTTAATAGATGTTTGGGGTCAGGAGAAAGTACTGGCTAAACGTTCCTTGTCATGACTAAAAGAAGAGCTCCAACTATGAACTCTCTAGTCTGAGAGTTGTCATGTGTTGGGAGCAGTGAATCTCTTTCTCTGAGACTGTTGTAACGTCATTACAGCCTGACTGTCACAATCTATGTTTACATTCTTGTGCCCTATAAAAGATGGTCCTCCGGCTTTCAGAGCAGAGACATGATTGAGACCTGCTCACAAGAATGTAAACATAGATTGTGACAGTCAGGCAGTAATGACGTTACAACAGTCTCAGACGTTACAACAGTCTCAGAGAAAGAGATTCACTGACATGATTGGCTGCTCAAGTCTATGGCTGCTCACCGTGGTCAAAAAGAGAGCCCAGTTTTTTCCGCAAAAGAGCCAACAGAGAAACAGCTTGCTCGAAGGTTACTCGGAATTTGAAGATTTAATCAGAACGCCAGGGAACACCTCAGTCTGCAAAATCCAAGAAAGAGGACCGTTTTAGTTTTTTCATACTTTGTTTATCATCTTTAATGTCATACGTGGTTTCAAAAAAATGTATCATGTAAATGCCACTCACGGAAAAAACTATAGGCTATCTCTCAAAAAGTATAAGCGAGTAGCATATCGCGCTGTGCTTAAGGATCTATCTATCACGCAATGAGCAATTAATTTGGTTTAATGTTAAATTCTGCAATATTATTCTTGCACTTTCCGCAACAGGTTGTTGTTGTACAAACGGACAAGACATGGCTGTGACAGACTACCTGTATCACCTCTGCTTACAAAGTCGCAATCAAATCTTGTTTAGGCCTACATAAAATAAGCCTGCTCCCAAGCAGGTTTAAGATAAAGGACTTGTTGCTATGACAGCAAGTCCAGAATGAGCTTCGAAGAACCATACAAGCCGAACAATACAATCAAACCCAACTAACCGAGTTAGCGACGTATGGAGAACGGGCCCCTGGTTCTCTCCCAATCTGTAGATTGATAAATAGTAATACAAATCCAGAACTCCGAATTTAGTCACTCCGTTTATGAAGAGACGGCCAAAACACTTTTTTAATTATTTTTAAATGCTCGTCTATAGTTTACGTATTTAACAGAGGTAAACTTCTACGACGGCGTATTAGGGCTAGATAGGTTAAAAAAATTGGAGCCGGAGGGGTAATATTCTGAGATTAAAATCGTAAATTTGCGAGAAAAAAGGAAAAAAAGTCAGAATTATACTTTTCAATAGGATTCAGCAATAAGGAAATAGGCTGCCTAGGCCATCTCCTAATTTTAGCCCCAAATCACCAGATTGTAATAAGCATTCGGACATTGTAAAGATATTGCCGTGATTTTATTTATTAAGATTATTTAGAAGGAAACATACTTATTTGGATGAGGTGATATAGCTTTTGTGCCTCAGGACAATGCAATGAACATGATATCGCTGGTTACATCTACGGGCAATTCAAATTTTCAGATCAGATCATTCAGATTTGTGGTTCAACAGGACACAATCTGACAGATTCTTAAATGAATCGATCCTCAGTGGATCAGCTTGGAAGAGCGCAGAGTCTTCGCTATGTCCTGTTGAACCACAAACTTATATTGAAAAGTATAATTTGATCAGGCATCCATTACTGCAGGCTTGGTTAGCGGCGGCGTGCAATTCGGCTAGGTGTACATCCGCGCTAAAATATCAAGGTGAAAGTCATCATAGCTTGCGTAGTATAGACCCAGCTCCCAAACCAACTTTGAGAATAGATTATCGGCAATATTTATTTTATCGCCCACTAAAAAAAATACATCTCATTCCAGTACCATTGGGTGTAGATTAATAAAGGTGATCTGTAAGCCTGGAAAATACTTTACGAATGACCTGCAGATCTTTAAGTCAACAGTTAAGGCTTTCTCTCACCCATCACTATCTTGCATGTGTAGACTGCCCCTCTCCCGCCCCCCTCTAGAAACACGGATGAGTCATACATGCAGGGGTTACAGTTAAAAAAAAATCCTGAGCCGGGTGGGGGGGTTGGAGAGACATTTTTTACACAGGGTGACCAGTGGCTAAGAAATTGTGAATGACAAGTCATGTTCCGCAATAAATGTGCACAAACGTATTTCTAAGTTGTAGACACGGTCAGTCATAGTCAACGGTGTGTCAGCTGTAAACAGTTGCTCCCGGAAACATTGTGGTAAGTTTGAGTGCACGGGCAGCGGCTCTATGACATGACGAGCAAGCACTTTCTTACCACTGCTGGCATTTAGTAGCTTCCTAGAGCAAAACGTGCAGAAATAAGCACCAGACTCTCAGTTTCTTGCACCAACTGCCAAAAGGCTCTTCCGTCTCTACCTTCTTCTATCCACGCCCAGCGCCATTTATTTTTACAAGTGTATTATTATACCTTTAATTTGGAGTTGTGGTCCACAGCTGGAGATTTGTCCTTTTTGGATGGCAGAATCAATTCCCATTTGCCAAAATCTTTCTTGATATAAGGGTGAGAAAAGTTGTTCCACCCATCTATATTTGGAAGAAATACAAATAAGAACATCGCTTCAATTACAATGAATAGCTTACATTGACGTCAAAATTGCCCATCCATCTGACCTTAAGCTTTCTACTATAGTTTTTATCTCAGCTTTTTCAATGTACTTTTTCTATACTCCAAACCATCTTTCACATGCACACCTTTTGTTCCATCTACTCTCCCTACACTCACACAGTTGACTTGTAGGTACAATTATCTCCATATACTGTATTGTCTTAATAAAACATGCTTATTATAAGACATTCCTTGTCAACATGGAGATTTGATACAACTTTTATGCACCACAATCTGCTGACTACACATTTAATATCCATGGAACTAAGGACTAAGATATGCAAGCAATATGAGACCATTGAAACCTTATGCAACTGTGGAGAGGCTATTATAGAAAATCCTTGTGTACTGACATGGAACATGGATTTCCCACTGCAAAGCTCTGCTAGTATGAAATCAAATCTCTAAATGGGCGTTGATGGCTAAGATGACACAAGCTACTACGTTTTTGTATTAGCAAAAATAAGCAGGGTTATCAGGTGGCCCAAAACATTTACAGTATATCTCCTCAAGAATCTTTTGATAACACACTAAAGTATGTGTCAGTGTATAATGCAAATTTACAAATTCACACACTTCCAAGGTAATCTGCTTTAAAACTTAAAGTAAGTAAAATTGTCAAACAATAATTATATAAGACGTGCGCCTCTGTAATATTTGACACTGATATCTAAAAAACATTTATTTGACTGAGAAATGTTGTTTGGAGCTGCGGGAGTAGTTCTCTTATGAGGAGGAAATTGTTACTACTTACTGAAGTCTCCAGTGAGGAAGAGGGCCTCTGCTGCTGGGGCCCATTCTTTAAAAAAAAGACTGTTGTCAGGCTGCCGCTGCACTCCAAACGTCCAGTAGCTGCGTGTGAACTGATCAAAGCCCCCCTCTGCCTCCTCTAATAGAGCAAGCCGCTGCTCAAACAGCTCATACCTTGAATTCACAAAAGACAAAAACATTTGTTCAAGATGGTGCAATGTTCAGTGATAAAATGAATGGCTATAATTAAAGAGTTTCTGGGATTGGGAAGTAGGAATGCACCGGTAAGAAAAGTATTGGGTATAAAGTATAACATAATCGGCTGATGCAGATACCAATGTTTACACATTTCTGTTACTTTCTACTGAGTAAACTTATGCTTGCTTATGATGAGGCTTCAAACTTCACATTTTAATTATACAGTTTATTATTAGGATTCCTCTGTGAAGAGTAAACCTATTGTTATTGTAGGCTTTATTAGGATTCCTCTGTGAAGAGGAAACCTATTGTTATTGTAGGCTTTATTTATTTTTTTATTGTGCAATGGGAGTCAATGGCAGCCCCTAGACCCCTTAGATAACTTTTTGTGAAATTTGGCACACTCATTAAGGACAGTCCCTTTTATACTTACACCAAGTTTCATGTCTCCCATTAGACCACTCTAGCGCCACCAATGGGTCAAAGTTGGACTTGTTTACACACGCAACTTTTGAACCGTATGACTGATTTTCAAAAATGAGGTACCATTGGATTCCCTGGATCAAGACGAGTTCAGACGTAAATTTCCGGTTATATCGATTTTCTCCAATCTTCCCCAGAATTGGCACACATCATCGACAGAGCAACCCTCACTCAGGCATTACTTTTATCTTAGATTTTCGAAACCGTTTGTCCGGTACAGCCAATCAAAATCGGCAACAAAGCAACCAAACAGGAATTTAGCAAATCTCTGAGATATTAACACCACACTTGGTATATCAGTGGAATACACTACAATATGTCATCATGTGAAAATGCAACTTCATATCTCCAAAAATGATTGATATAAAGCAAATCAAATTTATCGCCAACGCTAAAATAAGGGGAGACACCCCAGTGTATAGGAATAACATATCAACATGACACTACATAAAAGTACCCGTAGCGAAATAACGCAACGCTATGCATACAGTCTGTGAGAATATGGCTTGTCACATTGGCAACATACAGCTCAAAAAGCTGGCAAAGATATAAAATTCCCTCAGCTGAGAATCTATATCTTTCATAAAGATACTCATCAGGGAATGCCAAAGGGATTTGTCGGTCTCTAAATGTTTCTCTAAATTATTTGAATTCTAAGCATTGCTAGTCTATGTCCTTTTAGTATTCACCTTATTCCGGAAGTCGCGATGGGCACGGCCATCCGCGTATTCTCATTTCCTGTTTGTATACTTTCCGCTTTAAAACAGTACTATAAGAGAACGTCTTAAACAAGCTTTGGTACACATTTAAGGCTAATAAAGATGCCCAGCGTCAACTGTGCAGTTAGTGGCTGCCATAACAACTGGAGAAAACGAAATCAGACCCTGTCTTTTGATTGTTTGGACCATAGAAAGAAGTGGTCCGAGTGCATCTAAATGTAATGTAAAGCTTTTGAAACAACGCAGCAATCAAATTAGTTAATGGATGCATCTTTCTAATTGCCATTAGATACGAGGGAAGATTACTAGTGCATTACTAGTGCGCTCATGTAAGTTTTAACACGTTGGATAAAGCTTCTACCAAAGACCCTCGATGAAAGAGTTGTTACTATTTAATATTACAGCACAATTTGTGTAATTTGTCACTCATACATTTGCAGTTTATGGCTAATAGCAAGATTAAGCTTTCAAACAAGATATAGCAAATATGCCCTGCAGTGAAATCGTTAGACTATCCTGTTTGTGGCTAATGTAACGCCTACTTATAGCAGCAAAGCAGAGCAGCGATCTGACCGGCAAACTAATTATATAAACACTTAAAAGTCGTTTTCAAGCCATCCAGTGAAAGGGTGTATTGGTGACTTGTTGTAGCACACGAACATAGCACAACTCCACCAACCTTATATAATGTTTTAGCAGCGGGACTTTTGATATCCCCGGCAAACAGGAAGTTCGAATACAACGGAACTAAAAAAGCTGGGCGGGGCGGAATAAGGTGAATAGTTAGATCTCATATAAAAAAAATAAGATTACTATATGTTTAATGTATGCACCTTCCTGCCAAAGCAAATTGCTTGTCTGTGCAAACTTTCATGGCGATTAAAACCCTTTCTGATTCTGATGTTCTGGCTGTTCTGAGCGCACCTCTCAATATCCACGCACCAAGCTCCACATCTTCTATGAACGGTAACGCCATTATCCTCAAAAATGAGTTAGTGGGCGGGGCTTTTATACCGGTTGATCTCTGATCTCCAACTTTACCTGCTCCCGACCAGGTTACCATGGCGATCTACCCCGATAACAAGTGATCCACCATCTATCTTGCTCCCCCTAGCGACAGACGTCCTTGCTAATCAGGGACGGCACTCTGAAAAGCATTGCCGTCCTTGTTCTATGCTCCCTCTAAAGACGGACGTCCCTGCTAATCAGAGACGGCACTCATCCATACATGCAAAGATCAGTGCGAAAACTCCCCCTAGCGAGGACGTCCATATCGCCGTCCTTGTTCTATGCTCCCTCTAAAGACGGACGTCCCTGCTAATCAGAGACGTCCCTGCTAATCAGAGACGGCACTCGTCCATACATGCAAAGATCAGTGCGAAAACTCCCCCTAGCGAGGACATCCATGACGCTCTGAGGGATTTAGCCCCTACTGGTTCTTTTGGTGATCAGTCTCACGAGCCCTACTTACCCGGCATCATGGAGCCGACCAGCTAAATAGTTATTTAACGCTAGCACTAGCGTTGCTACCTGCATATATGCAGAAATTGTTTACAATATTTTCAGGCTTCAACCAGTGCTGCTCAAGCATAAAGACAGGGTCAGGGAGAGAAAGAGATATATGCAGGTAGGCGTTGAAGAAAGAGTAGGAGGGGATGACAGCCTCCAACATATATATTTAATTTAAAAAAAGGTTGTGTAACAACCCCCCACCCCCCCACACAAACAAATTGTTTTCTAATCTGTGGGAAACATTGCATCCAGTACTATTATATTTTCATAATCACACCGGGAAAAGCAAATTTAAGGCTATTTCACTTCTGTTTACTGTTAAATAGCTGTCAGGTGCGCGTTCTGTCATTTTTTCCCTGCATTCCAAGGCTGTGGTTCTCTTTCTATCAGCAGATGTCGCAAGGGCTCCCATATGAGTCTTCTGTCATTCAGACAAAATGTCATACATAGTGTATAAATATACCTAATATGTATAGTGTATTCATAGCCTATATTATGTGCAAAATGATAAGAATTTAATTATACAAAGTGCATTTGTTTCACATACATTTGTGTGTAGACAATTGTATAAGCGCAATATTTAAAATATAAAGCACAATATTTTCAATTGCAAATAAGCTATGTTTTGTAAAGCAGATAAACGTAACTAATAAAAGCATTTTGCATGCATTCAAGTATAGGTCAAACAAATCATTAGCCGATAAAATCACCAATGAAAATTGACAATCTCAAATGTAAGGCGAATTAGTGGATACTCTATAGACTATAGTTTGCGATCAGAAGATATAGAAGGAACTATTGAAATAATCTCAAACATTCAAGGGTTTGATGGATCCCAGTGTTCCCTCTATGTTGTAGCCACCACGGCTACATTTCTGCTACCAGGGTATCAGAAATGGGGATGTACAAAAGGCTGTCTTATCAGCAGTGATTGTTAGAGTGCATAAAAAACCTGAGCTGAAAACGGAAGAGAAACTGTTCAACTCTCAACTCCACATTTCAGTACGACAACGTTTTCGTTAAAATCAGCAAGTGCCAACATTTTTCAAAAATTAAATTGTCTTTGTTGAAAAACACTTTTATAACTAGCCCAAATGTCTGAGGTCAAATTAGTCTCAATTACCTGAAATAGCCAACAAGTAGTTAAATGTGGTTTATTTACTTTTGATGATTATTACTGCCAAGAGCAGGTCAGTGCCATTTAACACAAAGACCCCCAGAAGGAGTGAGCTAAACAACATTGAATTCCCAGAATTTGTTACACTGATACCTTGATTGCACAGACAACCCTGAATCTGTGAATAACGTGTCTTCCTGTATCTTGCATATGTTCACTTTTGATGCACAGAAAAGAAAAAAAACTTAAAGTATCCACGCGGGTGTTCCATCAACATTGCTAATGAAATCTGCGCTCCTGCGATCCGTGTATTTGGTCAATTCACTTTCCTCCAAAGGCTAATACAGCATCGTTTCCCAGTCAGAACACAAAAGCACAGGGAACAATGAAGCAGCAGCTGTACAAAAAAGCCCAATACAGTAGTGATGGGAAGTTCGGATCATTTTACTGACTCGGTTCTTTGAATCTCGTTCAGTAAAATGAACGAATCTGGGTGGTGGTGGTAAGATAAATTCCTGCATTAAAATAATGTATCATGACAGTCTGGATGATTTGAAGTGATCATTTATTATCACACTAGCATTCAATTATCACGGCAAACTATTACGCTGAACTCTTAAGTAAAGTACAAAAAAGTTACAATAACGAAACCTGTAATTATTACTTGTGAAGGAATATCATTCACGTCTTGCCACGCAAAAGTGAACGAGGTAAACAAATCCTTTCCGTTTCCTCTTCTGAGCGCAGGTCACGTGAAAAATAATCCTAAAACCCAGTCAAAATGAAGGAATCATTTCAGTTTTCTCTAGCTACCAGTGCTGAGCCTATGCAGGTCACGTGAAAAATGATTTAAAGATCTGTATCCGGCAGATGAACGAATCGTTCACCTCCCGACCGTGTCTTCGGGTCAATAGGTGCGTTCGACATGGACTGCGGCTGCATGAAACGACCGGCGAGAGTAGCCGCTTGCAGTCGGGGAGGAGTTGAAAACGGCTCTGTGAAGTTGGACATTCCAGCTTCAAGAAATGTTTTATTCAATCAAATAGTTTGGTCCGGATTTGAGCATTGGCGAAACTGAAGGTGTCAGAATAATTACAAAACACGGGTCAAAGTTGTTGTGTGTGAGTCTGGCCAATCATGAAATAGCTGTGTCGTCATTTGAAGCCGTGCAGTTGCTCTTGAGAAAATGCGCTCGGCTACACAGCCGGCAGTTCTCAAATCGATCTCACGGTACTTTGATGGCTACGTCACAGTGACCTAGCCTCAGCGCCGTCTCAAGTCGGACAAAAAGTCTAACCAGAATTCACTGTTTCAAGTCAGCCGCCTGCAGCGCTGCATGAAGCGAGGTCATGTCGAACGCACCTAATGTTTCGTTCATCTGCCAACCGAGTCTTCGGATCAATGATTCGTTCATCGTTCACGTGACCTGCATAGGCTCAGCACTGGTGCCACTTGGTTGGTAGAAGGATCATTTTCCACGTGACCTGCATTCAACAAATAATTTCTGTTTCCTTGGCTGAGCCTATGCAAGTCCCGATGCGTGGCCACGAGAAAATGAACAAATCTTTTTTTGAGAGGACTCGTTACTCTCGAGTCCTTGTAAGGATTCGTTCAAAATGAACGAATCGTTCACGAACGACACATCACTACAATACAGATCTAAAAAGAGAAGAAGGCATCTGTAAGTGGACAAGAAGCTGCAACTTCTTTCTTTGACAAGTTGGGACCTCTGACAAAACAGGTGGCAAAACTGTCTTATAGAAAACATAGGCTACTAACACTTCGAAGATACTGTATGCATGTTGTTCACCTGATGTGTGTTGGGTGGCATATATATTTTCAAGTGGATCCCATATTGAACTTTTTAGTAGGCTAGGTTAGCACCACGTGCAGACATGTAAATACCTCAAATTATTTTAATCAAGTAATTTCCAATTGTCAATGTGTCGAAAAGGGCGTTCATTCAAGAGAGATAGCTTTGACAGACCCGATGGCTGGAACGAACGAAAAAAGGGTCGGAAATGTTCAAGGTCGGTACTATTTTGCAACACCGTAAATTGCCCGTCCACCGGACAAGACCGTTAACAAACTGCAAATGTTTAGCCTACTCCTACAGATCTGCAAACGCCTTTCTAAACCGAGATTGTAGGTCGAGGTTTACAAACAAATCGTTTTAACAAATCGAGGCGACAAAGCGTTTGCTGACCTGTCGAAGAGTAAAAACGTTTGTTTACCTCTGCGAACTTTCAAGAGGTATACAAACGGATTTGTTAACTTTTGAGAACGTCTTCTGGACCTATAAGAACAGCGTATTGGTCCAATTATTATACTAGTATGAAACACAATGTCTCTCAGTGTAATGGGCTCATTGGTGGACGCTACTGAAGCCAATTATTTCATAGTGCCCTGACTACCCTAGGCAAAACTGTTGAACCGTGTATGGAAAAACACATGGCAAAGTAGAATCAATTAGGCTACATCATTTTTAAATGTGCGACATAACATAACGCTAACCTCACCTCATACGACCGCGACGCAGTCATGCAGCAACCCCGCATCGAATGCCAAGCCTGTGAATAGACTACCCTACTACACTAGATTTGATCTTGCGTTGTGCATTTTACGAAAATACATCATGGTTTTAACTCAATTCTGACTGCTAAGAACATGCAACAATGATTTTTCGGTAGCACTAAACACCTTACCTCCTCTTGAAATCATTCTCGTACGGCTTCAGATAAGGATCAATTTGAAGAAGGTTGTTGAAATCAGGAACAGCAACATCCTCCGAATCGGCCATTGCCTCTGCAGTCAAAACCAATCGAGAACTAGAATCTATCGCTGCTTGGAGAGCACGTATGCACGGAAAAGGAACCAGCGAATCAGGGTCAGTCTAATAAATAGCGGGGAAAATATTGCATATTCAATAGACAAATAATACAGCTGATCAATAAACTTCATTTGAAGGTGTAAATGAGTACGGTATTTCGTAGTTTTAATTTAATAATCTCCTAAATTAATCATAAGCAGCGCTCTTGCCGCGAGGCAATACTCAACTTCGCTTTTAGTTTAATCTATACTAACCTAAATGTTATGAACGTAAAGTAGCAAAGACGTTACGTTGTTTATAATACAATAAGATATCTTATAACATATTTTTTACACGTGCACATCGAAACATTTGTCACATAACCTTTATTTATCAAGTTGTCAATGACGATTGTGAGACTGACGTCTCGAGGACTTGACGTCACTTGATTCCTTCCATCGCTTGATACAGTCGCCATACCATAAACTGACCAGCAGATGTCCCTATGGAGAAAAGGTATCGAACGCTTCGAAAAAGCGATGTTGCTTCGGAAAGCTTCGTTACCCCCATCAGTACAGAACAGCGTATGGAACGTCATGTCAAAACATCTCATTTAGCATTACGCCTTAAAGACAGAAATTGCTGTCTTAACACGGCCGTTTTAAACGTAGTTTTGAACCATATATGCATGCTATTGTGGCGCCAACATACCCACTTCGTTTTGACGTTGGGACGCCTTCACGTGCTATCGGAATTATGGGATGTTTATAGGTTGACCAGAAACATGACCCTGAATGGAGGACACCTGGGTCCAAAAAGGAGGACAAAGGGTCAAAAAGAGGTGGGGGGGTCTTTGGTAAGACAAGTTTAGTCAAAAGATAAATAAGAAAATTAGACAGTACAATTCCCCAAACTATTTAAATTGTAATAGAAACTAGAGAGGGTACAATTTCTGGAGAAATTGTAGGGTGTGCTTGCTTGCTTCAGTTGCAGGTGTGTCCGTCCCCTTAAGTTTTTCTCTTCTAGTGACATTTTTCAAGCATTTAGCCTACTCATATATTGCATAATTAATTATTAACCCCCTTTGAAACAAGTTACTGTAACAACGTTGTCACCGGCAGTATTTCAGATGGAATCGCGATTCAAACAGTACCATCTGCTAACTGAAAACATGCCCCAAAAAACGTAAATAAGCATGACATCTATTTAGGGAGAAATGGCTAATTCAAAAGAAGTTTGCTACGAGCAAGCTAGTTGCGGTGGCTAGCCAAACTTCACTGAGTGAGGGGATTGTTTGAAAGCGCCGTAAATTAGACTGTTTCTTTTGACAAAGTTTAGGCTGTGGCACTGAAGACAGCGAAGCACTGAAGCCAGCGACGCACCACACAAGCTTGAGTTTAAATACATTCTTTAATGTGACATTACTTACTGTACAAGTCTTGATTTGCTTAAATGTACATGAATGATGCTGCTAGTACACCACAGCACGATACGATACTGCTATGCACGTTGTATCCATGCGTCGTTGCTAACATGTGCTGACGTGATGACGTTGGCACTGAGTACCCTTCGTTGACAAAAGGCACTTTTTGCCACAAAAACCTAACGAGATATCCCCAAACATTGCAGGTAGTCAAACATGAAGCATACATTGTGAAAAACCAAAAGTAAGTGCAAAAGGGAAGAATCATAAGAGCATGTAGTTAAAGGGGTCACTGACTGCAAAACCGTTTTTACCTTGTCATAGTTGAATAACGACAGTTCGGTGGGTAAAATGAACATACAGTGAACCTCAAAGTCCATTGACACTTATTTCCCATGCAAATCTCAAAAAGAAAAAATCTAGCTGTAGAACGGTAGCTTTTGGAAAAATCCACCCTCGGGACGTCGGGAGGGTATCGCGCATTCAATTGGCTCTGGTCTGTGTCTTTGTCACGCCCCAAAATGTACATGCAGACCAGCCCACTCACTGGTGTTCTTGCCCAGTCCGAGGTAGCGACGCTACGTTTCTAAACACATCAACATACCTTACTTAGCAAATGACTAGCTAGACTAGCTGTAGTCGGCATTAGAAGGGAAGCTTCCAAAAAAATTGCCAGAAAACGAAAGCAGTCTAGCCTTTTGCTGACGCCTGTCTAGATTATCTATTCGAAATAACTGGAGAAAGGCTGTGCTAGATACAGGATACGTTAGCATTGCTAATAACTGTTATTGACAAAATCATACTACAGTTTGCGGTTCTGATGAACATAACTAAGGTCGGAACGCACCTCTTTTCAGCAACAGCTTCATAGCAAATCCTGCTTTACATATTCCCAGGTTTTTAAAACCGTCCTTGGTGAAATGGTTCGCGCAACTGCACAGAGATCTTCTATGCTACGGTATAAACAAACATCAGCCATACCCGTCTAGTCAATGTTAACTAGACTCAAGCTCATCTGTTTTTCATCGGTGATTTGCAAGGAATGTAAGAACAGCTAGATAGCGAAAACACCTATACGGTAGGCATGTAAACCAGTTTAGCTTGCTAACGCAAGAGCATGAATGTGTTATGATTTAGCCTAGTTTATTGGCAATTGGATTTACGTTATTTCATGTTCCTGACTATGTTTCATTCAAATAAATAACCCGTGTTGTTATGTAAATCTACAATTCAGATGCATGTTTGTCCAGATCTATTTTTCAGTAAGATAGCTAGAGCTAACTGAAGCTGTGTTGAATCACGATAGTTTGTATGCTAAACTGTAGTGCTAACGTTACCCACCTAAGGCAATTCTGTTTGCTTCGACAACAGACGTGGAAACTACCGTAATCATTTCAAATTATATCTAGTCAATCTGTTGAAAACAGTGTTGAGTAGACACAATAGATTTATTTGTACGTTTTTATTTCAAGTCGCCACCTTCTTGTTTCAGTGAGTGCTGTTGGCCGTCTTTGCTCCGCAGCTTCGCTCGTTGTAAACCAACCAATCAGCGCACAGCTCATCTAAATACCAATGATATAAGGGAAAAAGCTAGCGTTTTTTCCCGGGAAAAAAATGCTGGATGTAAAAGAGGGCATAGAAAAGCACCCGGGCCATTTTCAGCCAAAACAATGTTACATACCCTATTCGGAGACCTTAAGGAACAGTGTTAAATACTCAAAAAACCCAGTCAATGACCCCTTTAAACAAGTCACAATTAAACAACATGGACCTGAAAAAGTTTACCTGTAGAAAAGCAAGCAACAGTAAAAAATATTTCACAGCGAGTACAATATTTTTAAATCAGTTACCAACAAGAGCAGCAAGTCTCTAAGTAAGAGTCATTGTGATCCTGGAGGAAACTAACATCATGTCCAGCAAATCTTTCCTAGGTACCGTTGTATTCCCGGAACAAGTGTGTCTTGAGCCTTTTCTTGAATGATGGTCACTTTCTGTAAAGCAGAAAAATCGGCTGCAGCTTGTTAAACTGTGCAGCAAGATTGCTGGAACCCAATTGAGCAACCTCAATGACCTGTATAAGGTCAGGTCACTGAGGAAGGCCCGCTCAATCATGGCTGACTCGACCCATCCCCTGTACCCTGAGTTTACCCTGCTGCCATCAGGGCGCAGATACAGGCTTCCACCTTGCCGAACTAACCGGTGGAAGAAATCATTTATGCCTGCTGCCATCAGTCTGGTCAATGACCACATGTAAATATGTGATCTGTTTGTGTTATTTGGTGTCTTATATGTTATATGTTTGCCATCTTTCTCTACTGCTGGCTGTACAACAAATTGCCCCTCGGGGATAATAAAGATACCTTGAACCTTGAACCTTGAAGGTGGGGAGACAGTCAGTGTCTCTGATGGAGGAGGGGAGTTGATTCCACCACTGGGGGGCCAGACAGGAGGGCGAAGAGCTTGTGTTGGGACCGGGCGGTCCTGAGCGGTGGGACCACCAGACGGTGGTCAGAAGAAGACCGTAGGTGGCAGGTGGGGGTGTAAGGCTGGAGGAGAAACTTGATGTAGTCGGGTGCAGTCCCGTTCACCGCTCGGACGGTCAGTAGGTCAGGTCAAGACCAGGCGGGCCGCTGAATTCTGAATCCTCTGGAGAGGGCGGGTTGCACATGCTGGGAGCCCGGCGAGCAGCGAGTTGCAGTAGTCCAACTTGGAGAGGACAAGTGCTTGGACTAGCAGCTGGGTGGAATGCTCAGACAGGTATCTCCTGATCTTCCGGATGTTGTAGATGGTGAATCTACACGACCGGGAGACAGCAGCAATGTGGGCAGTAAGGGAGAGCTTGTCATCCATGGTAACCCTGAGGTTTCTGGCAGAGGATGAAGGGGTCACCGTCGCAGATACCAGGGTGATTGAGAGATCGTTGGAGATGGAGGGTTTGGCCGGGATGATGAGAAGTTCTGTTTTGGCAAGGTTCAGCTGAAGGTGGTGCTTGGTCATCCAGGCAGAGATGTCTGTGAGGCAGGCCTCGATCCCAGCTGAGATCCCTGGATCAGTCGGGGGGAACAACAGGTACAGCTGCTCTCTGGGCATCTGGCAAGCAGGATCTGATGGGTAACCGTATCAAACGCTGCAGAGAGGTCCAGCAGACTGGAGGGCAGTGGTGACTGACAGGAGGACGGTTTCTGTGGTGTGGACAGTCTTGAAGCCCAATTGGTTGGGGTCAAGCAGGTTGTTCTGAGAGAGAAAGTTTGACAGTTGGTTAGATACAGCGCGTTCAATTGTTTTAGAAAAGAAGTACCAGTGATACCAGTCTATAGTTCTGGAGGACGGATGTTTTAAGGGACGTTTTTTTGAGTAGAGGGCTAACTCTGGCCTGTTTGAAGGCAGAGGGTGTCAGAGATATTAATCTATCAATCATTGCACAGTCAGTCGGTGAACAAGTTAAGAATGCTTTATTGCTTGCGGCCACAAGGAGACAAAAACATCACACGCCATGGTGTTACAAGTTTGTCTGACTAGCCACCGTTGTTGCTAGTCATTTTAAACACCAGCGCTCAGGACTGTAATTGGCTAATACAAAGTATTTAAATGTTCCATGGCTCTTCTTCATTGGCTCCTCTGCATAGACCTTGCGCGCGTGTGCGTGCGTGTTTGAGTGTGTGCATGTGTGCTCTTTGACCCCTGTAAGCCTTCACCACTTCTTTTATGGCCTCTCCAGAAAGATAATGGTCAAGCCCAGGTCCCCTTGTTTATGTAAGCCTAGTGTTACCCAGAGTTCAGATTTGGGGTTAGGCCTATCTTTGCACACAAGGAATACTGGAACACAGAATCATTATTATACAGGATAAATATGTTACATCTTCAATTTCTCCCACAGAGGGGAAAGTGCCGGAAGTAAGAGAGGAGTTAAGGACATGGAGAAGAAAAGTTATGATGGAGGAAGAGATGGTTTGCAAGAGAGGGGAGGGACTGGATCAAGGGGACAGGAGGTGGGGCGATGAGAGAGAATGCGGTCAGAGATCTCTGCCTCGGACAGGGGAGAGAAAGTTTAGACATTTAGTAGGGTCTATTGTGTCTGTGAAGACTCAGAGATCACGCGTGTAGCTTCGTTTCATTTCTTTATTCGAACTGCCGCACATCACAGTTTACGACACCTGCTGTACTCTGATGCTGAAACTCTTAAAGGAACAGTAACTAACACACAGTAACATCACCTGGCCCAACCGGTGCCCTATGGTGTTTTACGGATAGCAAAGGTACGACCATTCATAAACCAAAATGATGCAGAGAAGTTAATTCATGCTTTTATATCCAGCCGGCTGGACTACTGTAACGCACTTTTCACTGGTCTTCCCAAGAAGACCACTGAAAGACTACAGCTCATTCAAAATTCTGCAGCTAGATTATTAACCAAAACTAAAAGGAGAGAACACATTAGTCCTGTTCTAGCTACTTTACACTGGCTCCCTGTTACCTTCAGAATTGACTTTAAGGTCCTTTTCCTCACATACAAAGCTCTACACGGACAAGGACCTAGCTACATTGCTAACTCCCTTGTAAACTACACACCAGCTAGAACACTGCGATCATCAAACGCAGGCCTATTAGAGGTCACCAGAAGCAGTCATAAGAAGATTGGTGATTCGGCCTTTGTCAATTACGCCCCAAAACTATGGAACAAATTACCCATAAATATTAGGGAAGCAAACATGCTAGACATTTTTAAAAGACATCTTAAAACCTACCTTTTTATCGAAGCATTTAAATAATTTTATCTCAGAAGGGTTTTACTACTTTTATTAGTTATATTATTGTTTTCATTGATTTGCTATTTTAATTATTACTTTTATCACTTGTATTATTGTTTTTATTGATTTCATGTAAAGCACCTTGAGCTACAATTCTTGTATGAAATGTGCTATATAAATAAAGTCTTACATAACATTTCCCCCCCCCTTCCTTGAAAACAGAAACATACCATTTAGCACACCCTCTTCAGTGTAACTATCACTGTGTCACAAAGTCCCCATGCCAGGCAGGTGTCACCCTCACTCTCTGAGGGCGCCCTGGCTGAGCGGCACCACCTGGTGGTGCTGGCGGGTGACCTCCCACCCGGTTTGCTCCTGGCCGGGGCTGCCAACCCAGAGCCGCTGCAGAAGACGAAGAAGACGCAGGTGTTGTAGGAGCCGTGACTCTGTGCAGGCGGTTTGAATGCCAACGAGTCCCATTCTCCAACCTGTAGGTGGCCGGCCCCAGCTGCTTAGTCACCTGGATAGGCTCGGACCAGTATGACTGCAGCTTATTCTGGCGGTGCAGGTGTTTGATCCTAACCCAGTCCCCTGCCGAAAGTGAGGGGCTTCGGACTCTGCGTGTGTCATCGAACCTCCCCTTCATCCTAGCCTGTGAAACTGCAACCTGTGCTTTGGTGCGCCGACGATGGCTGCCTCGGTGGTTCGGTGCGCTGTGTTTTGTCTTGTTTTGTCTGTTAATTCAGTGTTCTGCCAAAATATCCGGGGTTCTCTAACAAGAGAAACATTGCTAAACTTTAGGTCTACAACTCCTGCGGATTTATTTCCCACTTTTCTGCTTCCAGCGGCAGAATTATAATTATAATTATATACATGTGCCAGCCTGTCTCAAGGCCTCCACCATCATCCCTGTGCCCAAAAAGCCCAGGCCAACTGGACATAATGACTACAGACCTGTCGCCCTGACCTCTGTGGTAATGAAGTCTTTTGAGCGCCTAGTGCTGGCACGCCTCAAATCAATCACAGACCCCCTTCTGGACCCCATGCAGTTTGCCTACAGAGCCAACAGGTCTGTGGACGATGCAGTTAACATGGCCCTCCACTTCACCCTACAGCACCTGGACTCCCCAGCATCCTACGCCAGGATCCTGTTTGTGGACTTCAGCTCTGCCTTCAACACCATCATCCCCGCCCTGCTTCAGGACAAGCTCTCCCAGCTGAACGTGCCTGATTCCACCTGCTGGTGGATCACAGACTTCCTGTCTGACAGGAAGCAGTGCGTTAAGCTGGGAACACAAGTCTCTGACTCCCGGTCCATCAGCACCGGATCTCCTCAGGGCTGCGTCCTTTCTCCTCTGCTCTTCTCCCTGTACACGAACAGAAGCACCTCCAGTCATCCATCCGTCAAACTCCTGAAGTTTGCGGACGACACCATCCTTATTGGGCTCATCTCTGGTGGAGACGAGTCTGATTATAGGTGGGAAGCGGCCAACCTGGTGACCTGGTGCAGCCAGAACAACCTAGAGCTCAATGCTCTTAAGACAGTGGAGATGGTTGTGGACTTCAGGAAGAATACAGCCCCACTCACCCCCATCACCCTGGGTGACTCCCCAGTCAACACTGTGGAGTCCTTCCGCTTCCTGGGCACTATCCTCTCCCAGGACCTCAAGTGGGAACTGAACATCAGCTCCCTCACAAAGAAAGCACAACAGAGGATGTACTTCCTGCGGCAGCTGAAGAAATTCAACCTGCCAAAGACAATGATGGTGCACTTCTACACAGCCATCATTGAGTCCATCCTCACCTCCTCCATCACCATCTGGTACGCTGCTGCCACTGCCAAGGACAAGAGCAGACTGCAGCGTATCATCCGCACTGCGGAGAAGGTGATTGGCTGCAATCTGCCTACCCTCGAGGACCTAAACACCTCGAGGACCCTCAGGCGAGCGAGGAAGATTGTGGCCGACTCCTCCCACCCTGGACACTCCCTGTTTCAGTCACTCCCCTCCGGCAGAAGGCTGCGGTCCATCAGGACCAACACCTCTCGACACAAAAACAGTTTCTTCCCTTCTGCTGTTGGCCTCTTCAACAAGGCCAAGGGTTCACACTGACTTATTGACTTTACTTTAATGACTCTAATATTCTGCACTACATTACTGCATCTTGTACATTTGTATTTTTTGTCATATTTGTATTTTTTGTATTTTTATATTGTAAATTAGGCAACTTATATTTTATTGTATATTTTATTTTAAATATAATTCCACTTTAGTATAGATAGTATAGTTATATAGTATAGATATTTAGTATAGACAGTCCACATATTTAAATCTAAGGATACTATATGTTTATTGTATGCACCTTCCTGCCAAAGCAAATTCCTTGACTGTGCAAACTTTCATGGCCAATAAATCCCTTTCTGATTCTGATTCTGATTCTGATTCTGATTATAATGGTGATGAGTGTTGCTTACTATTACTATTGTTAATGCCATCGTTGTGGTGTTAACTGACATACAGTTCTAACAATATAACGACCATAACAATATTGTGTTTATCAAACATGATTAATTATTAATCTTCGTTTTTGCTCCAGAATAACATGTTATCTACAATGATGCCGTAACATGCCACGATATTATAACTAGCGTTAATTATATTAGGCTATAATTAGCCTACTTTGTCATGGAATGAATAATCGCGTTCATTATAGCCTACAAAATGTTTAAATATGCTTTAAAATAACGGAAATAAACGGTATAAACAACCGTCATGTGCAAGCATTTGTAAAACGTGCTACAATTAAGGCAGGCAATTTTAGATGAAGTACTTTCTCCTTGTTTTCATTCAGCTCGATGTTCCCTTTTGTGATCGTCCCAGTCCGCGAACACGTTTCGAGGCAACTTTTCTTGACGTAACGCTAACGCTAAGCAAATAAATGGGGTGCTAGTTTACCCATTTCTGATTGGTTTCAAACATAAAATATTGTATGAAAAAGCTAGTAGTATGAGCCAGGTTCGAGAATCGAACACAAATTATTGGGGGAGATAGTTTTGTAAATGTTGACTGGAGTTAATAGAATAAAAACGACCGGAAGAGCCGGAAGCCAAATCGAAAATGCAATACCACCTACATCCACCGGGGCCGTTGGCTCAAGCCAGGGTGGGGGCTTGGGGGGTCTGCATCTAGCCTGGTGTTTTCCGCATAACCCTAGACCTGCTCTTATTCTGAAAGCGAAATAACCCGGAAATACTAGACGCCACAAAGCTGCTCGACAGATCGTCCCGTGACACAAAATTGTGCTTGCTTATTTCTTATTGTTCATCAAATGCGACAGTTTGAGGCGACTTCTTCATATCATTGCACCTTAAACTGGCGCAGACAGCTTCATACCTTTAGCCTACCGTTCTCTTCTAGGTTGGCGCCACCATTGGCACACTTATGAATGAGAATTGTTCCATAAAATACTTAAGGATATGGCTCATGTGGAGTGGGCTGAAGCCCAAATAGCAGAGATTGACCTGCTGTCAAGTATGTTTCCATCTCTGGAGGAGTTTGAGATAACTGACCAGCTGGCACTTTCAGAACTAGTGGAGCGTGTGGATAACTCAACAAATACACTAACTTCTAGACCCCAGTTTGTTATTAAACTGAAAATTGGGACTGTCACGAAAGAGGTAACTAGTGAGAATGTGAACAAGAGCTTAACAGTATGATATCAGTTGTATTTTAATCTACACTTTAATTGCTTTTGCAGGTGATTGTGACAATACGTTGCACTTACCCATCTGAATACCCAAATATCTTACCAGAGATAACCATAAGGTAATTGTGTGTCTTTCAACATTACTATAATATTTTACATTTTGGTTTAAAATTACAATTATTGTTCCAAAGGACATGAAGAATATTCTCCAATAAAGTACAAATGTTTCTGCTCAATAGGTGCTCTGATCTAAACAGAACTCAGCAAACCCAGCTTCACTCAGACCTGAACACATACCTGATGGACAACTGCTGTGGAGAAGTGTGTGTGCTTCTTGTGGTGGGGTGGGTCAGAGACAATGCACACCTTTACATTGAAAATAGCTTACCTACAACCTGGGCTACCAAGAGTGTGTCTGATTTCCCTCAGACAAAATACACTTTCACCAGACTGTGGATCTACAGCCACCACATATATAACAAGATTAAAAGGAAGAATATCATGGAGTGGTCTAAGGAGCTAGAGCTCACAGGATTCAGCATGCCTGGAAAGCCTGGCATTGTATGTGTGGAGGGATCCAAGGCTGCTTGTGAGGAGTTCTGGGCAAGGTATGGCATAATGGAATACGTGGAATGGATATCTAAGAATTAGAACATCTGACAGCAGATCAAAAAAGTTGTAGGGGTTACAAATTTAACAATAAAATGCTGATTTAGAGGTCAATTTTCTCATCACAGGGAGGGGGTTCTGTATTAAGTGCACTTCCTTTAAGATGTGCCATCGGGTAACACCTGTATAAGGAACTTCATATCAGTTGAACACATCAGTTGTAATAATGCTAATTTGTTGTTTTTTAAATACTCGCCACACTTTAGAGGTCTTAGAAATGTGCACATTAAAAGTGTACATATGTTATAAAAAATATATAATCAGCTATATGGTAAATTCTGTCACATTGAAAAATACCTTGGTCTCAAATGGGTGCCTCTGCTAATACAAAGGTATAGAGGCTTAATCTTCTCCCTGTATTGCCTGTGTTTTCTAGAGTGAAGGTTTTAACATGGAAGAAGATCATGATTCGCCACAGGGAGGATTTTACTCTGGACAATCAGGATGCAGAAGGCTGTACTGGGGAACATAAGAACACACTTAACAGGTTCACAGGCTTTAAAGAAACTATGTTCGATCCACATGGTAATAGAGGCAATCACATGGACCTTGGACAGCTCTATCAGTTTTTAAACGATAATGGATGTGGAAATGTCTTTCAGTTGTACTTTGGTATTGAGGGAAAATAGTGGTCACCTATTGGTTGTCTCTAAACTGTTGTTTAAGGACATACTTACAAGTAATGGTAATGATAAAACATAAGCGTATCTTTCAAATTTCTATATGAAACATGATCAGTATGAAATGGATGAGTAGTAGGGATGGGCACAAGTACTCGATTACCCGAACGTGACAGCGACAATCCATCATAAAAACAATGATTGCGTGAATTAAAACAATGTATTATTGTTTTATTTTTTCTGATCCCTGATTCTGGTTATAGCAGAATTTTGTGCGGCACCTTGAGCTCTGATAGGTTAGCGTTGCCATAGCATGCAGTCCAAAGTCCAGACCAAAGAACAGAGAGAAACATTCAGAGTTGCGTAGTGATGTCTGGCTTGATAAATCTGGTGATAAATCTTGCCCAGGGCGCCAAATGTGCTAGGACTGCTACTGATTATGAGAACACTAGAATGTTGTGAATCTGTTTTGTTTTACTTGCCAGTGTTTCAGCGCACTGTTAGAAGAGCAACAGGAGTTACACTAGGCTGTAGCACCTTACTGCATTTGCATTCTTTTGTGCAGATACAAGTTGTAATGTTACATTTATGTTGTGTATCTAGGATATCTGATTTATCCCAGATGAATTTTTCGATAACATTGATGCAGAATAAGCAGTGTAATTTTTATTTGTCAACATACATTTTTGAAACAACCTTAAAATATTTTCCTTATCTCCATGACGGACACGCCACGCCCCCCGAGTAGGCTACTTGTTTTTTGAGACATATCAATGATAAGAAATAATCTGGTCTGGAAGTTGGGGCTCGGTCCGGAAAACACTATATTCGGAACA
Source organism: Mallotus villosus (assembly GCA_903064625.1). NCBI lineage: Eukaryota > Metazoa > Chordata > Actinopteri > Osmeriformes > Salangidae > Mallotus > Mallotus villosus. The sequence continues at coordinate 58,177 of CAEFZP010005229.1, forward strand.
GGAGCTGTTCGGACCAATCAAATTGTCAGGACGGTCTTTATACTATGATGGACAGATGATCAACAGTAACGTAATCAATCACGTCACCAAAGAGCGCTTGAGTTGAATTCGTTTTCAACAAACATGGCTACCGCTGGAGAGCTGTTATGATTCTGCCATCGAGTCTGTTTTAGAAGACATTGACAGCGCATACATTTTTAAAGAAAAACTGAGAAACGCAATCAAGGCATTTGTCGATTTTTGCCGTCCTCCCTACGGGGTTTAGTAAAAGTTTAATTTATCAGGTCTATCAGAGCCTGTTTAAGGAGAGCCTTGCCACTCGTCATTAAGCCCCATTGTACCGAATTTTGTTGCAGTTCCACCAGAGTTCCACTGGGAGTGATCGCGGTCGAGTGCAGAATGAATGGGAGTCTATGGAGCTAAACGGCTAAATTTGCCTCTTTCTCCTGATTGTCGTTGAGAAATCTCAAATTTTATTGTAGTTTTTGCATGTTCAACATGGATTATAGGTCGAAAATTGGATGAACGAGTACTTATGTCCTTTCGATTTCTTACAGGGTGAGTCGTTGTTGCCCGTAACACGCTAGCATTCTGCTAATGATGCTGATTGGTTAATGACGGACGGATTACGACAGGAGATCCCGCTTAATGGCATCCGAAACAGAACCAGAATGTCAGAGCCATAGAGGTAATATTAAGTAGAGAGAGCCAACATCGTCTTCCAAGATGGCGTCCCCATTCATTTCTATGAAAAGTGCTCAGTGGCGCAGTGAAGCAAGCTAGAGCGCGAAACGGACAGCGCCATCTTTCTACTTCCGTGTCTTCCGGTCTAAACTAGGAAAAAAGTGAGCCCATAGCTTTTAACGGGCTCACTTTTTTCCTAGCTCCAAGCTGGCTCCGAGACTCGTGCACGCTTGCAAATAGCTGTACACGTCATACTTTGCGACAACCAGTCGCGAGCTTGTGAGCTGGAGCTAAGGCATTGCAGAAAACTGTCAGAATGTGGTACAAGTCCGATCAAGAAGCAGATACATGTGAACTTACGAAAACCAATACTGTAATATTATACGTGCAATGCCTATACGTTGTTCTTTTTGCTCCGTGTTTTTAGTTTGACTGCTAAGTATTGTGTTGGATTAAAGAAACTGCAAGCTTGAATATTTGGCTCCGTCGTTGTTCTAGCTCGGCAAAGCAAGCTAAATTAAGCCTACAGGCTATAGCCTACCTATGTTACTATTATAATGATGATGAGTGTTGCTTACTATTACTAGCTTATTGTTAATGCCATCGTTGTAGTGTTAACTGACATAAAGTTCTAACAATATAACGACCATAACAATATTGTCGTTATCAGACATGATTTATTCATCTTCGTCTTTGCTCCAGAATAACATGTTATCTACAATGACGCCGTAACATGCCACGATATTATAACTAATTATATTAGGCTATAATTAGCCTACTTTGTCATGCAATGAGAATAATCGCGTTCATTAGCCTACAAAATGGTTAAATATGCTTTAAAATAACGGAAATAAACTCTACAAACAACCGTCATGTATATGTGCAAGCATTTGTAAAACGTGCTACAATTAAGGCAGGCAATTTTAGATTACCAAATCCTTTCTCCTTGTTCTCATTCAGCTCAGGTAAATCAGCACTTTCTGATGTTCCCTTGTGTGCTCGTCCCCTGTTAGTATCCGCGAACACGTTTCGAGGCAACTTTTCTTGACGTAAGCAAATAAATGGGGTGCTAGTTTACCTATTTCGGATTGGTTTCAAACATAGCAAAAATCTGGAAAAATTATTCTATGAAAAACCTAGTAGTGTGAGCCAGGTTCGAGTATCGAACAAAATTATTGGGGGAGATAGTTTTGTAAATGTTGACTGGAGTTAATAGATTAAAAACGACCGGAAGACACGGAAGTCAAGTCGAAGATGCAATACCACCTACATCCACCGGGGCCGTTGCTTCAACCCAAGGGGCGAGGGGTGGGGGCTTGGTCAGAGCCCTTCTACGTGCATTCTCTGAGATGTTAAGGTGGACTTTTTCGCCCAAGTTATTTTTTTGTCCGCAGCAACTTTTTTGGGGGTTGCTGGCACTTTTATTTGACTATAGTTTTGAATGTACTGGACATTTACATGGCAAATAAATTTAATTTCAGTCCTTGTTGTGTTATTCTTGTATTCAGTAATACAGGATACATGGTACAGTATTGCCACCTTAAAATAAATAAAAACAGCCAATGTCCTGCTCAAAAGTGATACATATCAATACAAATTAGAAAAATAAGAAAATGCCTCGCAGATGTGCAATGATGAATTGTTCAAATAGTGGGAAAGAGTTATCCTACTTCTCATTCCCAAGGACGAAAAAAGGTAACGTATGTGTTCCTATGTTAATTGCCAAAGCCTACCTGAAATTACGGGGTTCATATGGGAGGGAAAGTTGGCTAAATGCGAAGTGGGCTAATGTCCAACTCAGCCAATTTGCAAGGGCTACCACCGATAGCAATGATACGTGTTGGGCTCTTCCCTTACTCGATTACTGCATACAAATGATTTTGTTAATATATTTAAATACGGTAAATACTTCACTGAATCACCCTCTACAGACTGAATGGGTTTCTTAAGAGCTACCCAATATGTGGCCTGATGACCTTGCATAGATGGAAGTCTACACCATATCACTTAATCCTAAACAAAATTTATGTAACGCTATGTCGTGGGGAAAGTTCTATTCGCACTGTGTAGATCTGAATTGTCAAGAGATGCGGTTTCAATAGTTTATTTAGTTTGTACAAATTAAGAATGAACAGAGTACTCTGGACCCGTCATAGTGAAAGACATGCAGATGTCCCTACACGTCGTTCGAGAGTGGTCCAGAACAAAGGAAACATCTCCCTTTTATGAAAAAATGTCAATATCAATCAACACAGTGGACAACATTTCTAACACGTGTAATAACAGAGAGAGCGGGACCTGTGTTGACATAGCTCGAAAGAAAAGGAAGAGACCAAAGCCCGTCTACGTATATATTAGACAGCTTACCGTAAAGCAGTATCTCTGGTCGTAAAATGTGTATGACGTCACTGACATTTAAAAAGTATTTTTAGAACACAAAAAAACACTTCAAAAACATCTAACACCCAGCAGTTAGTACTTTTTTTGCCTCCCCTTTCGAATTCCAAATTCAAATTACTAGAAAAAAATATATATCCTGAGAAAAGTGGATTTTTAGGGGTATAGCTCCATAGACCTCCATTCATTCTGCACTCGACCGTTAGCGTCATCATATGGAACTAGTGTGGAACTGCAACCAGTTCAGAACCCGGAAGTATCCCGAGAGTGGGAGTTCTCTTAGATTATACATTCTCTGGGGCTGTGTCTACTACCGCGCACTTGTGCACTTCGAGCACTTACTTTCAGTGCTTAGGGCGCTTACGCTGAAAAACCAAAATAATTCAGTGCACTGAAAGTACCCGGATGATGCACTGCAAACGGTCCAAAAATGAAGTGTCCGACGATGGACACTACTCGCCCTAAACGGGCGCCATCTTGGCTACGTAGCGGAAGAGGAGGAGTCCAGTGACAGAAATACAAGCGGGTTTGTTTCGCGGGTTTAGTTTCTCGGGTGTCGCGAGCAGATTTGCGTGCGTCACTTCCCGCTAAGTGGGTAAGTAAAGTGTTCCAGTTTAGACAGCGCTATTCAGCAACTGAGTGCACTGCAAATGTAAGTGCACTACATTTCAGTGCACTACATTGCAGTGTACTTCGTTGAGTGCGCGCTAGTAGACACAGCCTGGGTCTATCTAATTGAGCGAAGAGGCATTTGTTTTCCGGGTTCGTTTAAAACACGCCCCATACATAGTCACAGCCTACCGGAGAGTTTTTTTTAAGATTCATATTCTGACCAAAATTATGAGGATGACAACGTCAGGCTAGGAATTTGTGCCCATTCAGACAAAATAGCATATGTGAGGTCAGAGGATGTTAAATTTGAAGACCTGGCTTGCACCCCCCACCAACTTTGTTGAATCATGACTTTATATAGACTCTGCTTTGTGCATAGGGACACTGTCATGCTGGAACAGGAAAGGGCCTTCCCCAATCTGTTGCAACAAAGTTGGAAGCACCTAATTCTGTAATTTATTTGTATCCTGTAGCATTAAGAGTACCCTTCACCGAAACTAAAGATTTGCCTGTTTGACTGCCAGATAGTGAAGCAAACCTCGTAGGAAGGACGGCAAAAACATGTTTTCCATCGACAAATGCCTTGATTGCGTTTCTCTGTTCCTCTTTCAAAATTAATGCGCTGTCGATGTCTTCTAAAACAGACTCGATGGCAGAATCATAACATCTCAGCTCTCCAGCGGTAGCCATGTTTGTTGAAAACAAATTCAACTCAAGCGCTCTTTTGTGGTGGATTACGTTACTGTTGATCATCTGTCCATCATCGTATAAAGCCCGCCCTGACAATTTGATTGGTCCGAACAGCTCCTGTTCGGATATAGTATTTCGCCGACCGAGCCCCCCCAGACCCAACTTCCCGAACAAATTATTTTGCGGGTGGGGATAAGTTTGGCTGGCACCCAGGCTAGTGCTTTATACCACTCCAACCAAAATGTTTCATTGCACGTGTTTAAATAAGGCTTTGGGACGGCTGCTCAGCTATGGAAACCCATTTTTTGATCAGATTATGCTTCAAGAAGCAGGTGTGAACTCTGATGAATGATGCAACAGATTAATTTGTTATGCTCTATTTTATGTCCTTTGCACTTCAGCACTTCGGCGGGCCCACGGTGGGTTTGTGTTGTCTACCACACCGTCGCTGGGCTGTTGTGGCTCCTAGACGGTTCCACTTCACAATTATTGCACTCACAGTTGACTGAGGCAGATCTAGTAGGGAGGAACGAGTTGAGTTTTGGACATATAGTGTATCTTGTTGCATAAATTACATTACATTTACATGTATTCATTTAGCAGACGCTTTTATCCAAAGCGACTTCTAAGAGAGAGCTTTACAAAAGTGCATAGGTCACTGATCATAACACAGAGATGGCCACAAACATTGCGGGTAGCCAAACATAAAGCATACGTTGTGAAAAACCAAAATAAGTGCCAAAGGGAAGAACCATAAGAGCATGTAGTTAAGGCCCCGTCACACCAAAAAGTCCTGGTCAACGTTTTGATTACGATTACCGACGATTACCAGCGTCACCAGCATCCACACAACACTCTTCTGGCGATGTACCAGCGACCATGGACGATTATCAACGTTTCCTCTAACGTCATAGAACGTCGACCAGAACGTTATGGTGTGACAGTGCCTTTAAACAAGTTGCAATTGAAAAACATGAACCTCAAAAGTGCAAGAGGATTAACAATTTTCTGTGCCCTGGGCATCAAGATCATATAGCCTACTATCGTCTCACTGCTAGCTTCCAAACTGGTGGTAGCCTGACTGATAGTGCTAACACCACTAACGTTATCGTTAGCTGTTTCCACAGCCACCACAAGAGAAGGAGGGATTTTAGCGTTTCCATCGCCTTTTCTCAGAGGGCACTGATTTGGAGTAAAAAAATAAATTGGTACATGTTTCAAATTGTCGACAAACTTCAAGTATTTTTTTCTTTTCAATTTTCTTTTAGCACTTCCACTTAACTGCTTCCCCATCTTGCTACACTGCTTCTCCCCATAGAACGCTCTCCTCCAGCCACAGCGCTTCAAGTCACGTGACTTGGGGCAGAGCTTGCGGCATTTGTGCAGGCAGTTACTACGATGTGATTTAACTTAATATTTTGATCGAAGATAGTTGTAATAAAGTTCTCACATTAAGGAAAGTAAGGACTGCGTTCATAACGTGATATAACATTTAGTTGACGTTGTCCAGGGCCACTTAGATGTAATGTGCCCCTGGGCAAGTGCCCAGTTGCCCTAATGGTTAATCCGGCCTTGTGCAAGAGTGTACCTGTAGAAAGCAAGCATAGCAAACCCCACCTTAATAAACAAATCCTGCCTCCTAGACCCAAAACCAAGTACTTTACTCCACCAACACCAGAACAAGCCCAGCTCAGGAAAGAATACAATAACGACTCATCCCCTAAACCAGAAACCCCACCACCACATCACATCCCAACTATATACCACACTCATCACACAAAGGTTTGACCCCACTGACCACACTATCCACAGCATATGCAAACTCAAAAACAGTTTTTCAGGAGTTATTTTTCTACATAACTACATAGTACAGATTTAAGGTGTTGGTGTTGAAAAGCAATGTGTGCACTGATTGACGTCATACAGTATGTCATAATGTTCTCATCCAGCAGATGGCAATACTATGCTAATATGTGCATCTACAGTATATTATATCAAATCTGACCTCAGACCTCAATAAGTCACCATTTTTTTATAATCTTAACATTTATTTAACCATTGTTTCTGCTTATTTACTGATTGTGGCAACTTTTATAGACCTTCCAGGCAGGGAAACTGGCTTTGGCAATGGGAATAATGGTTTTCAGTACAGGTTTATCCTCTAAAACATTTATATATGACACACAGTAGTAACACAGATCATATTGGCATATCTAATGAACTGCTATATGTTTTATTTGGCTGTGCCATTGAAGCTTTGGTTGTTTTGAAAATTACATGGACTCATGGTTGCTGTAGCAATAGGAAAAGGTGTGTCTGTTTACTTCAAAACACCAGAGTACTCTCGCCAATCCTGTTCTGCAGGTTCCTCAGTTTCTGTTCCTGTATTTAGTGCTTAGGTCTACTGGCTAGGGGATCAGATGACACACAAAAGACAAACTTTCCTTGAATAACTCAGATGTACATGTGGCTGTAGTCATGAACTCATTACATTTTCCTTTACACCATCCCAAATCTTTATTCAGGAAAGAAATATCAGTATAGTCAAGCTTACACTAACATTGTCTATTTGCGAATAATATATTCCCCTTTGCAACCCAGTCATTTTTAACCAATCATTAATAAAAGGTAAGGGACACTGTATAGAGGTTAACGTATCCAGCAAATTGGAATATGGAAACTTTGGGTGGATGTAAGAGTAGATAAAGAGTTCAGTAATGACTGACATTTCTTGAAAATATAGCTGTCTTGCCCACACTTTTTGAAAACAATCATTATGAATTTCGACATAAAAGCAGAGTTGTGGCATTGTGGCTTTTCTTTATTCTTTAACCTGTACTGGTAAGAAATTGCATGTTTCTTAATTAGAAGGTTTACCTGGGATCCTTGTCTCTGTTCTGTAGCTTTTATGACCACACAGAAGAAAGGCTGGTCAATGCAAAACTCTTAAAAAAAGGACATTTTATTAAAGTAAGAACCGAGGCACTTACATACTGTATATAATCCAAGTATCATTCAAGAAAGCCAGGCAGCCTGGAGCTGTTTGGAACTGACTGTAAATGTGGCCTGCTTTGATGTTTCTCACTATAGTACTACTTAAAAATATCTAATACATAAAATTTGACCCTGACTCTTGTCTGTGAATTGATTGTGTACAGTGCATCCAGAAAGTATTCACAGCGCTTTACCTTTTCCACATTTTGTTATGTTACAGCCTTCTTCCAAAATGGATTCAATTCATTTGTTTTTTCTAAATTCTACACACAATACCCCATAATGACAAAGTGAAAAAAGTTAATATTTTTAATAGATTTGCTTAAATTAAGAATTAAAATATAACATGTATATAAGTTTTCACAGCTTGTGGTCAAAAAGCACCTTTGGCAGCAACTACAGCCTCAAGTCTTTTTGAGTACGATGCAACAAGCTTGGCACACCTATTTTTGGGCAGTTTCTCCCATTCTTCTTTGCAGGACCTCTCAAGCTCCACCAGGTTGGATGGGGAGCATCAGTACATTTTCAGATCTCTCCGGAGAGGTTCAATCGGGTTCAAGTCTGGGCTCTCGCTGGGCACTCAAGGACATTCACCGAGTTGTCCCGAAGCCACTCCTTTGTTATCTTGGCTGTGTGCTTAGGGTTGTTGTCCTGTTGGAAGATTAACCTTTTCCCCAGTCTGAGGTGCAGAGTGCTCTGGAACATCAAGAATGTCTCTGTACATTGCTGCATTCAGCTTTCCCTCGATCCTGCCTAGTCTCCCAGTTCCTGCCGCTGAAAAACATCCCCACTACATGATGCTGCCACCGCCAATTAAACATAGGTATTACAAAATATAAATGTATATAATAATATAACATAACATATAACATCATTTAATGTTATTTCAAGTTTCAATGACTTGTCTGTTTGTATCAAACCAAGAATTGCCAGTTTCACAGTCCTCATTTATCAGGTTGCTTTAAAGCAGGTAAACCAGTACGGTTGCATTGCATCGTTAGCATATTTTCTGGGGTGTATAAATTGTGAGTCCTCATCCTCTGCTCTCATTCAAAAGCCAGCAGAGAGGACAGTCACAGGCCTATTGTCTGTGTCTTTCTGACAAACAACATGGACAGGTCTTATACAGCCTACAGTGGCTATGATGGTAAAGCGTTATCTTATGCTGGCACTGCATATGATGAGAAGACAGCCCAACAGTATGCAGACTCGGTGGAAGCGGATATAAAGCTGCGGGAGAGAAAGGACAGGAAAGAGGCTATTTGCTGTGAGGTGGTGGCTCTTGCCATTGGCTTTATTGGCCTCATTGGTGTAGCTGCTGTGACTGGCTTACCAATGTGGAAGGTGACAGCTTTCATCGAGGAAAACATAATTGTCATGGAGACACGTTGGGAGGGCCTGTGGATGAATTGCTACAGACAGGCCAACATTAGGATGCAGTGCAAGGTGTATGACTCTCTGCTTTTTCTGCCCCCAGACCTGCAAGCGGCTAGGGGCTTGATGTGCAGTTCTGTGGCTCTCACTTCTATTGCGCTCATTGTTTCTGCTGTCGGCATGAAGTGCACAAAAGTTGTGGACCACCGTAAACGCACCAAGCATGTAGTTCTGGTGGCTGGGGGTTGCCTGTTCCTGATGGGCTGTATCACCACCATCATCCCAGTGTCTTGGACCGGCCATGTCATCATCCAGGATTTCTATAACCCCCTGCTGATTGATGCCCAGCGCAGAGAGCTGGGGGAAGCTCTCTACATCGGGTGGGTGACATCTGCCCTACTCTTCGTTGCTGGGGTCATCCTGCTGTGTCGCCATGCACCCCGCACTAACGAGGAAGAGGAGAGGATGGTTTATAACCGAAATGCAAACATGTACCTGCCTGGATATACATACCAACCCTACACATACCAGCCTGCATATTCCTACCAGCCTGCATACTCTGCCCCACCTCCTGGCTCTGTGGCTTACGCCCCCAACCCCCAGTACATGTGAGGGAAATCAAGCTCACAAAACAGAGATTCAGTTGAGTATGCCTACTTCAATCCCCATTATAATTTTCTTTTCCAGTGTACAGTACAGTGTTGTCTGGACGTTTTGTTGCCAAACTGAACTTAATGATGATAAAATTGTCTCCAATGATCTCACAAATGAACTGTTTTCAATGTATGCTATGTCAACCAATTAAAATTTGATAAGTCAAGTGTTTCAAAACTCTTAATAATTGTTTTACTGTCAGTAATATCAAATGATGTAGCCAGACCCTGTTAAGAGTTCATTTGCATATGAAATACTTTTTTGTAGCACTGGCCAAAACTAAGTATATTGTGGTTTGAAATAAAAAGAAAAACATTTGACAAAAAAACTATTGTCCTTGATGTGCAATACATTCAAATCTAATTATAGTGAAAAAGTTAAGACATTTTATTTTACAGGCGGATGGTTTCATCTTTCTTACCAAACCAGTTTTTCTGTAGTCTGAGGTAAGTCAGTAAAAATGTCCCATTGTCTCTTTTGTTGATGCTGGAACAGTACCTGAACCAGTTAAACCAGACTGGTGCAATGGGTTGACCCAAAAAGGTATCATGTCAGAAAAGAAACATGGGCCAAGCAATAACCTGTTTTTCATTTAGCAGAATTTTTTTCTAAAGTGATGTACAAATAAGTATGTATAGAAAGTAAAGTAGAGTAGTGCATAGTCAAGGAACATACTTACAAGCCCCATTGCTATGTAACCACATCTCAGCTTTAGCAGTGGTTAAAACAGATATTTTAGAACAAAAACAATACTACTACAGTGCAACAATAACATTTCAATTGCTTAAATTATAGTAACATTTTGATTAGAGTGGCTTGCCAATTCATATTTAGTGAACAAAAATAATGGTATTACAATGCAATAATATCTAAATTCCTCTATTACCGTCTGACAATGACGTCTCAATTACAGCAGTGCTTACACTTTAGTCCAATTCCTAGTGTAATGCAACTGAAAGCAACAAATCTGAAGTGCAACACCAACTACTCAGTGAGTGCAGTTCCATGCCAGATCACAGGATCAGAAATACAATGTGCAGCAAAGGGACAAAGTCGTAGTTATCACAAGAAGTGATGATCTGCTGTTAAAAGTGTTTCTTTTAGTGCTATTAGGCCGAGAAGAAGAGCAGAAGATGAAGAGTAGCTCCAAGGGAAGTTTGGTCTAGAATAGTTATTTGTTAATGTATCAATGAAGTAATTGATTAAATATTAGTAGCTTACGTCTATTTTAGCTGAAGTTGTGTTCATTTTGGCCAGTAAGTGTTTTGTTTAATACAATTACTAATTAATTAAATTAAATTGTGCTCATTATTGAAGAGAAAAAAAGGTTTCTACTCATCCACTTTGGGATGAACTCTGTCTTTGCTCTTTGGTGGTATTAATGAACTCCCTGTTCAACTACGCACTTCTCAGTCACTGATGACCTTATGATGAGGTTTGAAGATGCGTTCTGGACTAATAAATTGAACTAAGGGCATTGTACATATTACTTACACTTATCGAGGTATATGTGAAATGAATCCTTTTGTGTATGTTATATTTCAGACGATGTTGTCTTGTAAAACACAGACTTTGTTTTATTTTTCTTTGGCACCAACCACTGTAATACTGTTAGAAACATCAATAGATTAGATTAGGGGTATAGTTGGACCAGTATAGTACAGGGGGTGATTAGTTTCACCACATGGCTGAAAGCATACTAAAAAGCATACACACCAAGTCCATCTTGTCGCTGCATTTTTATAATCTGTTCCCACTGGAGGCGCCAGCTGAGAGGTAGCAGTGACGTAACAACGCTGTCTGCGTGGGAACTTTGATGTTGGCTTCGTAGAGGCATCATCACGTGAGTAAACATTGTTTCATTAAAATTGACCTGTTACCATCAGCAAAGCTTACAATCTCTGCGTCTCAGGTTAGTATATATTGGGCATTTGGCAAGCAAACTCAACTCTTAATCTATGCAATCTTCGATAGTAAGTATACATACTTAAAAATTGATAATTATACAGTTGAAAGATGTAAGTACATTTATGAACTCATCGTCATTGGGGTCCTCTCTGGCCGAGCCCTTACCTGGGCCAACGCCATTTGGACCGCTGGGGGACATCTCTGTTCATCTCGCAGCGTTGCTGACTACGCCATAGACTTCCGGACGCTGTCCGCCGAGAGCGGTTGAGACGATGCCGCCCTACGGGCCACCTACTACCGGAGGCTTGGAGATGTGCTTAAGGACGAGTTGGCCTTCAGTGACGACACCACGGACCTGAACCAGCTCATCCTGCTATCCATACGCATAGACAACCGCCTGTGGGAACGCCGTTGTGAGACGTCATGCGCACCAGTCAAGCTCACCCACCAGAACCTTCCCTGCGCCCACGTCACGCTCCTCAGAGCCATCCGTTATCAAACCAGGGACCAGCGACGCCGAACCCATGCAGCTGGGACGCAGAGGGTTGACCGCAGAGGAGCGCGCACGTCGACGCACGGAGGGGGCCTGTTTCTACTGTGGCCCGTCCGGTCACTCCATTTCGGGATGTCCTACACATCCGGGGAACGACCATGCCCGCCGGTAACTGGGGAGTTACGGACGGGCAGAGCCTCAACTCCCTCCCCTTCCACGTTCCACCCTTGAAGCCACCGTCAGGTGGCAGACAACATCCCTTACCGTACAGGCACTCATTGACTCGGGATCAGATGGTAATTTCCTGCGAAGTGGTGAAGCAACTGGTGGATCTCGAACCCCTGGTTCCTCCAAAGGTCGTCAGGGGATTGAGCGGTCGTCGGATTGCCTTTATAGAATATCAGACTGCACCCCTCAAGCTACTCCTCGCGGGTAACCACGGTGAGGAGATACAGTTCCTGGTCATTGATTGCCCCCTGTCTCCACTGGTCCTGGGGTTCCCATGGTTACAGCTACACAATCCCCATGTCAACTGGGTTAATGGAGAGATCACGCCATGGGACACGCGCTGTTTCCTCCGCTGCCTCGGCTCAGCTGCTACCCCGGAACCCACCAAGGTCTTGGAGACCCAGTCCCTCGAACAGTCACAGATCCCTGAAGAATACCGTGATCTTGCCCCAGTGTTTAGTAAAGAACAAGCCGTGTCTTTGCCTCCACATCGACCCTATGACCTCGCCATAGACCTGAAACCCTGTCTCCGGTTTGCGCAGGCAACGCTATTGTTACGCAGTATGCTATTGTTACGCAGAATAAATACCCTCTGCCCCTCCTCAGCTCTGCGTTCGTTCCCGTTCATGGAGCTTCCATCTTCACAAAACTGGATTTGTGCAATGCATATCATCTGGTGCGCATCCGGGTGAGTGACAAATGGAAGACCGCCTTCAATACCCCACTCGGACACTTCGAGTACCTTGTGGTTTCGTTTGGCCTTTCCAATGCTCCTGCTGTGTTCCAGGCTCTGGTTAACAACATTCTCAGGGACATGTTACACAGGACTGTATTTATGAACTTGGATGACATCCTCATTTTCTCTCTGTCCCCAGCTGAGCATGTCCTTCACGTGCGTCAGGTCCTTGTCGATGGTCACACTGTCTACACGGTGCGACGCCTGCTGGACGTTCGTCGCCGTGGCCGGGGCTATCAGTATTTGGTGGACTGGGAGGGGTCCCGCGCTCCAGCATATACGATCCCACACTCATACAGGATTTCCACCGTGCCCGTCCGGGTCCCTCTGGTGGGTCACCTGGAGGTGACCGTTGAGGGGGGGTCCTGTTATGTTCTGTCTTCCTGGTTTTTTGTCTGTCCAGGTCACATACCCCAATACTCCGCTCCGCATCTTCCAGTTCACCTCCAGACATACCTGTTCCCCATTTATCGTTACCTGCACAGTTCATCTACCCTGGCTTCCCACAGACTCGTTGCCAGTTCAACGTTACTACTTGACGACACCACCATCTACAACCAACGGCTCCATCCTCACTCCCTCCTGCCTGGATTCCACGGACCTCACCATAATTTCCCTCGGTGTGGCTACAATAAACCTGGTTCATACATCATCAGCATCCGAGTGTTGCATTTGGGGTCACCTGTCACTCCCCGGGCATCCGGAATCACAACATCTTGTGTCTCATCCTCTGTGTGTTGCTCACCGCGTCCTTCAGCCTCTTGTGTCTCATCCTCTGTGTGTTGCTCATTTCTGTGTGACCCAGATGGAGGGAGGGTGCCCAGTCTGGGTCAGTCTCATCTCATATGCAGGTTGACCTGCATGTGACGTAGTGGGTGAGAACACGCCTACTCATCACTTGTCACGTTAGGGCCATGAGGTCTGGTGATTCTTACCAGTTAAGTATGTACTTATTCTACTTGGTTTATGTGGGAGTATTTGTTTTCAGTTAATGTCAAACACAGACACAATCTTCGATTGTAATGATACCTTTTATTTATGTTGCAGGATCCAGACTGAGCAAATGTTTGTTTCATTTCTGCACACTCATGGTTCTTTGTTAAGATCCACCATTCAGGACTCCGGTTTGGGAAGGGGCCACCCAGCACTTCCCGATTTTATGGTTGAGGAGATGTCATGGATGACATCACTGGTTGAACCAAGTGTAAGGGGGTTCTGTGTGTATTCATATAAGTCACCTTAGCATCGGATGGGTGAGATCACCGCAGGGCTCGAAATTGGCACCCGCCAAGCGCCAATGGCGTGTAGATTTTTGGGCTGGTGGCTAAATGGTGTCCGATGCTCCGCCATTTGGCGAGTGAAATTGCGGAGTACAGCTCCCGACTACCGCGCCCGTCATGGTTAATAAAAGCATGCAACGCCAACACGAACAGTTGTGCGCGCATCTTGGTGGCAGACAACCGTGAAGATAGCCTTTATAACAGCTAGAATGACACGGATAATACAAATAGTTAGATTTAAAAAGACAAAAAAGGTCGAGGATGACAGCATTTAAGAGAGAAATTTTGATTTGGGTCACGAAAGTCTTGAAATTTGAGCGAGTGCGTCGCCAGATAGACCGCACACTCTAGGCGGCGGCTAGGTTTGTTACATATAACTTTTTTAATGTTATTAAATATATATGTATTAGCTATGTTGGATGCTGTACTCCTCTCCTACTCTTTCTTCAATGCCTAACGAATCTATCTCTTGACCCTGTATTTATGCTTGAGCAGCACTGGTTGAAGCCTGAAAATATTGTAAACAATTTCTGCATATGTGCAGGTATAGCAACGCTAGTGCTAAATAACTATTTAGCTGGTCGGCTCCACGGCCGGGTAAGTAGGGCTCGTGAGACACCTCACCAAAAGAATGAAGGGGAAAACACTTGTCTAGCAGATTAAGACATATTCGTAGGTAGCTAGTGGTACCTAGCGAAAAGTAACCTCAACTTTCCTAGACTTAGCTACGCTGCTAATGCTGAAGGGTCGCTGATATCGCATAGCGTCGTTGCTAAAGTGTGATGACGTTGTGACTGTGTGTGTCTGTGTGTTTGTGAGAGACACGTGAATGACAGAGTCGGAGGGAGAGCAGGGAAAGGAAATGCAGCTGAACGAATAAGCTGCGTGTTTTAGATAGCGTTAAAAAAAAAGTAAGGATATAAAGTGTCTAAATGAGTCTATGTGTGGGAAACACTGGATGCGAAGACCAAACCTCATGGACAAGGACAACCCATCTCACATTGAGCAAGAGTAGTAGTAGGCCCCTGGAACCCCCTGAATTAATAGGCTACATTGTTTCAAAAAGTACAATTGGTTGATTGTGTCCATTGAGTGATTTACAATGATATTACAATCATAGGTAAAGGTTGTTTATGTCAAACAATGTCAGAATACGTCTGAAATGGCAGGTTTAATTTTGGGCCGGTAAAAAATATTATTGGCTGGTAATTTTTTTCATCTACCAAAAAGTTAATTTCGAGCCCTGGATCACCCGCATCTTGGTTTGGGCGGTCTGAAGAAGGGCTGGGGGTAGGGGACCCACCCTATAAAGCCAGTGAAGGTTTGCTTTAGGGGGGGAGGTTATGCTGCCACGACCAGGTAACTTTATTTGAGTTATTATGATTTAAGTCTGTCAATTATTTTGGTTTATTTTGCTTATGTTTCTTTTGGTTCTTCTAATGAAGAACATCTTTATTCATTCCTCAATTTGTGCAAATCTCCCGAGTCTGCTTGCCTACCACCTTCCTGGACGTTTGAGCTACACTACCTCACACTCAGGGCCGGATTAACAATTTTCCGTGCCCTGGGCAACAAAACTCAAGGGCCCCCCCAAGGCCAAACAATCGCAAAGTCGCTATCATCAAGATCATATAGCCTACACTTCTATAGACCACTTTCATGTTTACCAACATTCAGGATGCGCGCGCAGCTAGGTTTCAGAAAACCGGGAAAGGATAGCATTTACAATGGCAAAAGGACCACACGGATCATACAAATAGTTAGATTTAAAAGACCAAAAAGTCAGAGGAGGACATCCTTAGAGAGAGAAAAAGCGATTCCCCATTGATCTGTCGGATCAGAATTTTGATTTGGGTCACGAAAGTCTTGACATTTGAGTGAGAATGTCGCCCGGTACCGACCGCATAGTGGAGCGGCAGCCATGTCTTCGCGTCATGTCACAAAGTTCATAATTTTACAGTTTTACAGTCAATTCAACATCTAAAAAGTCGAGCAGGGCAGCTTTCAAGAGATATGGGAATTCTGCTTTTAGCCAGCTGGACCGATTATTTTTGTGATTTGTTTAAACTGGCAATTTGAGTGTGAGACTGCGTCCCCATTAGCCTCAGTCAGACTCGTCGCTCACTGGCAGTGTGCACAAAAATTCATACTACTGCACAGTAACCAACCAGGAGAGTTATAGTGGGTATGGGGCAAGCATAAGGACAGGTGGGGGGAGGGGCGATACTTGGGTGCCCTGCTTGCACAGACACAAGGCAGGAGGCACCACAGGCAGACTGAGACACATTGTGGGACGTTAACGTGAGTGATTTTTTTGGTCACTATTGTCCCAAATCTATGTACTGTATTATTGCAATGACGTTTTTTTTAAAATAAAAAATACATCGGTTGCTTGGTGCCCCTGGAGTCTTGGTGCCCCTGGACAGTTGCCCAGTTGCCCATATGGTTAATCCGGCCATGCTCACACTGCAATAACATGAACAAGTTTTAGCTTCATAACATGTGACCACAAGTGTGACCGTGAGTCCGAAATTATACTAAAGTAAGAGTACAGTTACAGCCGTGTATAAGACGATTGCATGACATTTAACGGTAAAACAGAAAATGTTTCGCCCATGATAAAAGACTTGATCTTGAACATCATCAACCATGCATTGTTTTGATTTATCTGTGCCACACATAATTTGTCCAAAATGACACGCGGATGTAAAGATATATCTCACATTTGTCAATATCACTTAAATCTCTTACCTTTATGAACATGTCTCACATAAAACAATATATGTTTGCAAAGGTGATGTTTTGGCGCTGCACCTGCAACCCCAGCGATCTGACGCCTCTTTGTTACGTCTGCTACATCCCTTACAAAAAAGAAGTATATTAAAGTATACTATAAGAATACTGAAATATGGATAGTACACTTTTAGTTCACTATTAGAAAATAGTTCACTTTTGATATACTTTTAAGAAGTATACTTAGAAAATTGTTCACTTTTGATATACTTTTAAGTATGCTTTGAAAATAGTTCACTTTTGATATACTTTTAGAAGTATGCTTAGAAACAGAAAATGGTATACATTTCTTCTGGAGTAGGATGTACGTTTTCTATTATTATACAGCAAAAACAGTCAAAATAATTTACATTACAGGTTACATTTTTCAGATACATCTCATTCTAATTATTCATGTCTATGAAAATCTATTATGCATTGCACATTTCATCTTTTTTTGGTACTGAAGCTGTAACCTTAATTACTGCAAAAACATTCTGAAGCCCTATAATCTTATACTAATAATTATCAATTGGAGTATTAATGAAAAGGCTACTTGAGAAAGAAGCAGACAAAAGGGTTGCGTTATGGATTTGAAGGTTATACTGTCAAACTGACTGAAGAACGAAATAATGACGTGAAAAAATGAAGATAGTGTGGCTCATTGGCTGGTCAATTCCCATGATGCAAGGCGGTAAATAGTGTTAAAATTTGCTGATAAGTTTGCCGTTTGTTCGAAATACAAATACAAACTTCATGAATTTCGTTTTTAAATGTGTCTGCTTAAATTGTAGTGTTTATTTGCGTGGTCATTGTTGGGAGGTTTACCATTGTAACCATGAGTTAAATGCCTGTTACATTTCATAAGAAGAGCTGTATTCTTGTAATGCCATTGCTTGCGTAGTGAATAGCTGCCTTCAGCTAGGAATTAACAGTGCAACTTTGCAAGTGCCCTGTTCTCGCTAAGTGATTTATAATCTGAGGCGTTTGAGGGGCTCCTAAACAATATAATAGTAATTTATAGTCAAATTAAATTGAGTACGTTTACTACTTGAAGTACTTACATTAATTAAAAGCGCACTTAAAAGTATTGCAGAGTATACTTTGAGGCTCTTTAGGAAGTATACTTGATGAACTGAAAGTGCACTACACAGGCTACTTTAGAGTATTCCAAAGTAAACCTTGAAATACACTATAAGTGTACTTTAAAGTGTACTAAATGACCTAAAAAGTGGGCCAATTCAGTTTACTTCGTACAACATGATAATAGTATACTTTTTATACTAAGTATACTTACAAAATAAACTTGAAGTATACTTCTTTTTTGTAAGGGATGCTGTCTCTGTCCTTTCTTCAAAGTGGGAAAGCTAAAAAACCTATCCCCGTAGTTAAGTTTTTGACCTTTGCTGTCGTGAGATTTTCTATTGCAGCCTGTTACGCAACAAGAACGAACCATTTTGACACATAAATGAAATAAATCAATAACAAACTCTCCAACAACAGAACACCACTGCATTCATACCTGCAAAATGGCGGCTACTCCCATAATGCCCTTCAATTCTCGCAACTGTGATGTCAACTGACAAAGAACGATTCTGCCTCACGTGACATCACGTTCCAAGGGGCACGCCCCCCTTTGAGGGCTAAAAAGCCTTTCCGCTGCCCGCCACCCAATATAAAGTCATACATTTACTTTGAGTCTGTTGCTTTTGTGTTGCCAAAATGCTGGATAGTTGTTGTTCTATCGGATGCACTAATCAAAGAGGAGACAAGCCTGGGCTGTGTTTCTTTAGAATTCCGTCCGATAAAGAAAACCCAGAGAGGAGTAGATTGTGGATTTGTGCGATTAAACCTAATGTTACCTCTGTCTCCGGGGAGGGCAAACAATGGTAGCCGTCCAAATATACACGTATTTGCAGCGAACACATCATCAAGCGCAAGTAAAGTTAAACACAAGTATATACAGGTATATTAATTGTGGTATTTTTTGCCATAAACACATCTTTATGTTTATCGGTTTGATATAGTTTGTTGTGTATCGAGGCAACCAACTGCAGTGGTCGTAGTGAGTTAAAGTTAGCTAAAGAGTTGGGTTGTTGTGTTAGACACAACTAAACTCAAAATGCATTTGGAACTAGAGAGCATACAATTTCTGGGGAAATTGTGAGGGTGTGCCTGCATATTTTCAAGCATTTAGCCTACTCATAGTCTATTGCATAATAATTCATTAAGAATACCCTTGGAAAGAAGCTACTGTAACAACGTTATCACTGGAAATATTTCTGATGGAATCGCGATTCAAACAGTAGCTCTATGTCTTGACATTTATTTAGTGGAAAATCGCTCATGCATAAAAAGCTCAATAGCGATCATTGTCAGTAACAACCCAAAATGCGATTTAGCCCTTTGTGGAGAAGCTGCCCCCGTAAATTGTATACTACAGTGTTCGTCTTGGTGGCGATCGTTGGTTGAACGTTCCGTTGTACGGTTTAGGCTGAAATTAAATATTGCTTTCATGAACAGATTGACAAGTTTAGGCTGTGTCATTGAAGTTCGGGTTAGTAGTCAGACAGTTTCACCTATTGAAATACTTTTGATTTAAGGGAGTGCCGAACATGTTCTGTCGTCGTTTGACTTCCTACTGTAAACAGCTGTGGATGTTTTTGTTAGCTACACAGTGTCTCGCGTAGGCTACAGCGTTGCAGTACTGGTTTGAAATCACAGGTAATGATTATTTCACCAACAAATTGTTTACTTGTAATCTAATGTCATAATAAATCGTACAACGAAAATGTATTTGTGAGTAATGTTTATTTTAACGATTGAAAACAGATGCATCATAGACCGCTGTAGTATGTGTTGCCCGGGCTGTCACGACGTGGAGTGGGGTTGGACCCAAATGCAAGAGAGTCGGCAAACGTTGTGGAACAAAAGGGTTTAATACTCAATAACCGGGCAACAGACAAGGTAACACACAGGGACAAAGGGTAATGCTAAGACAAAGACTTGACACAAAACAGGAACCTAAATACACAGAACCAAACAAGACACAGGTGGACACAATGAAACTAACGAGAACTCAACAAGACACAGGTGAAGACAATGAGACAGGGAAACACTAGGGCAGGGCAAAACCAAACACAGGGGGGGCACGGCTGTGGCCGTGACAGTACCCCCCTCTCAAGGGACGTCACCTGACGTCCCACAAGGCCGAGCAGGGGGTCGGAGCAGGTCCGGGGGTCGACCTGGAGGCAGGGCAGAGGGTCGGGGCAGGTCCGGGGGTCGACCTGGAGGCAGGGCAGAGGGTCGGGGAAGGTCCGGGGGTCGACCTGGAGGCAGGGCAGAGGGTCGGGGCAGGTCCGGGGGTCGACCTGGAGGCAGGGCAGAGGGTCGGGGAAGGTCCGGGGGTCGACCTGGAGGCAGGGCAGAGGGTCGGGGCAGGTCTGGGGGTCGACCTGGAGGCAGGGCAGAGGGTCGGGGCAGGTCCGGGGGTCGACCTGGAGGCAGGGCAGAGGGTCGGGGAATGTCCGGGGAACAGCCTGGGGCCCAGAGCAGGTCCAGGGAACCAACCGGGAGCGGCACGGTGGCGCCTGGGAGCGCGGACGAGGTGGCGTCTGGGAGCGCGGACGAGGGGGCGCCTGGGATCGCGGACGAGGGGGCGCCTGGGAGCGCGGACGAGGGGGCGCCTGGGAGCGCGGACGAGGGGGCGCCTGGGAGCGCGGACGAGGGGGCGCCTGGGAGCGCGGGCGGCAGACAGAAGGCCTCCGGAGGAGGAGGCGGCGGCCAGATGTCCTCGGGCGGAGGAGGAGGCGGCCAGAAGTCCTCGGGAGGAGGAGGAGGCGGCCAGAAGTCCTCGGGAGGAGGAGGAGGCGGCCAGAAGTCCTCGGGGTGAGGAGGAGGCGGCACGAAGTCCTCGGGAGGAGGAGGAGGCGGCCAGAAGTCCTCGGGCGGAGGAGGAGGTGGCCAGAAGTCCTCGGGGTGAGGAGGAGGCGGCACGAAGTCCTCGGGCGGAGGAGGAGGCGGCCAGAAGTCCTCGGGCGGAGGAGGAGGCCAGAAGTCCTCGGGCGGAGGAGGAGGCGGCCAGAAGTCCTCGGGCGGACTGGCGCTGGCCGGCACAAGCTCAGGGCGAGGCCGGGGCACAGGGAAGGAGCGGGGCTGGGGCACAGGCAAGGAGCGGGGCTGGGGCACAGGCAAGAAGCGGGGCTGGGGCACAGGCAAGGAGCGGGGCCGGGGCACAGGGAAGGAGCGGGGCTGGGGCACAGGCAAGGAGCGGGGCTGGGGCACAGGGAAGGAGCGGGGGCTGGGGCACAGGCAAGGAGCGGGGCCGGGGCACAGGCAAGGAGCGGGGCCAGGGCTCCGGACAGGACCGGGGCTGGGTTCCGGCGGCAGGCGGCCGAAACTCCCAGGCTGGAACAGCCTCGGTGGTCGAGGTACTGGGCGGCACAACCTCTGGATGAGGCAGGGGCCCAGGGCAGGACCGAGGCTTGAGTCGAGGTTCGGGCTGGGGCTGGAGCCGAGGCAGGAAACAGGATTTGGGGTGGGCCCTCCGCTGCAGGCTTCGGGGTCCACCAAA
Organism: Mallotus villosus; assembly: GCA_903064625.1. Taxonomy (NCBI): domain Eukaryota; kingdom Metazoa; phylum Chordata; class Actinopteri; order Osmeriformes; family Salangidae; genus Mallotus; species Mallotus villosus. The sequence goes on from CAEFZP010005229.1 coordinate 79,572, forward strand.
GGCAAGCCTGGTCCCCAAGAAAGGGTTCGGGGAACTCACCGCTGGGTCCAATTTTGTTCTTAGCATTCTGTCACGACGTGGAGTGGGGTTGGACCCAAATGCAAGAGAGTCGGCAAACGTTGTGGAACAAAAGGGTTTAATACTCAATAACCGGGCAACAGACAAGGTAACACACAGGGACAAAGGGTAATGCTAAGACAAAGACTTGACACAAAACAGGAACCTAAATACACAGAACCAAACAAGACACAGGTGGACACAATGAAACTAACGAGAACTCAACAAGACACAGGTGAAGACAATGAGACAGGGAAACACTAGGGCAGGGCAAAACCAAACACAGGGGGGCACGGCTGTGGCCGTGACACGGGCAACATAGGCTAATGTCATGATGCTAATGCTTCAGTGAAATAGTAGACTACGGTTTCCGAAAGTAAATGTAGTTCCTCAATAATATCAGCTTATATTGTACATTACACTTCACAATTGTGTTTCATATCACAAAGTTAAATGAGTAAATAGTTATTACCCTGGCCTCTTTGCTTGTGGCGTTTCTGCAGCTGCCTTGCAGTAGCGTTAAAGCTATAGTTAGCCTAGCTCTAGCTATCTCCCAGAAGTTAACAAGCGGCTAAACTAATGTTCTGCTAGAGGTAGTCACGCGTGTTTCGTGACGTTAGTAGCGTCAGTGACTGTGGCTAGCAAGTTAGCCAGGTAAATAAAAAGACAAGCAACTCAATGGCTACCAACTTTTGACATGACGTTTTCTAAGTAATCCAAATATTGACGGATGCTTAGGGGGGCGGCACGATACCATCCTTACTGTGCTGCAACAGTCTCTATGCACGTTGTATCTAATGCGTCGTTGCTAACGTGTGCTGACGCTGTGAAGTATAACTAAGTATTCTACCCTTTGCCGACAAAATCAACTTTTTGCCACGAAAACGTTGTATCCTCCTAAACTGTGCAACAGAACGTTAATAAAAGTAATAGCAACTCAATCGGGACCAAGACGAAACTTTGGACGTCGACGTTTTCTATGTAGTCCAAATATTGACCGAGGAATAGGGGGGCAAAAATAATAATAATAAAGAAATATATATGTGAGATAACAAAGGTTGTGCTTCATGCCGAAGGCAAAGCACACCAGGGACAAAAGTTTATAGTTCGGATATAAACACTGATGTCTACATTTGTCATAGAATTATTCATTCAAGGTATTTGATCAAAAACACTGATTTATCCAGTAACAAAACCAGTCAGGTCTTTATGAGTCATTGAATCATTCATTCAAACCAATAAAAATAAAGTTTTTTCTAATTCATGAAATATTATGCAGCAATTAACATTTGGTCAGAAACTCTTTTCTAAAAAGAATCATGATCTGTATAAAAACATCTCAATTTATCCTCACAATTGCTCACCTAGGGTATCTGCCAACCCCCCCTTCCATAGCTGGCAAGAACCGGGCCTGTAGTCCATGATAAATTCAATACCTTTCCTGCTTCCCATAGCTGTTGAGGTGAGCGGTTGCCTTAAAAGGATGGCAATTTATTCTAAAAAGCATCACATAATAGGCACATTAGATTAATGTCTTCATCTGGATCCAACATTCGATTTTCCTCAAGCGCACTGAAGGTACTTCTTAGCTATCATTTCACTGTTTGATTAATCTGAACAAATCTAGATTGTCTCACAACGATTTAAAACTGAATGTTTTTATATTATTTTATCTGTAGGTAGTCGGTCGAGGTCCCCAGGAGTTAAGTATGGGTATGACCCTAAGTAATGTCAAGTTTAATGTGAAGTTTTTATAGCTCTAGGTTCAAAGAATAACTGGTTAGTTACATACATGGTGTACAAACTGCAGCATGAGTCCACTTTGGTAAGAATTACTTGCTTTCTGTTGTTATCAATAAGATAGCTAGATAATCATAGATTTGTTGTGCAAACAACAAATTGTTGCATTAATAATTATAAATGTCATTCTTAAGTGTGAATCTTCCTCACATGTAGCCTATATTCACTTTGTTGACGGAATTTAGTTATCCACAGCAGTAAATGCGCAATATAAATTATACGTTTTTCAGAAGGACAGGTGTGGCGACGTTGTGTTTTGCATAAAGAGACACAACCACAACGCTTGTTTACATCACGTCACATAGCCCACCATACGGAATATTCCAGTTTTAAACGCATTAGTTTACACTGACTTATACAGAATACAGAACATTCAACAAAGTCATTCAACATCAACAACATCCTTCTTTGTTGTATAATGTATTAATTTGAATATGATAAAATCCAAATAGTGCAATTAAAAACGTTCAAATACTTATGAGTGACTATGTTATATTTAGGTCTAAAATGTCTATAACACAATTGGACATGTTTGACATTCTCTCCATTAAAACAGGATACTGGAGAGTAAACTGACACTGTGTGGTTAACCAAAACCACAGCCTAATTTGGCTCCCAGGGTTGGTTAAGGAAAAAGATCCCTGTGGATTTTGTTTCATAGCAACAGTCTTTAGTTCCCTCCCCTCTCACACTACTGCCTTGACTGAGACACGTATCAGCTCCGCAGTGGGATCCGGAGACCTACCATAGTTACAACCTACCTTCACATACACTCGTCTGTTGACAAGGTGGGACAGGCACAGTGAAGGATGGCGAACTCCGCTCTGGAAATAGTCGGTCTTTGTTTAACTCTGGTTGGGCTCATCATGGCAGCTGCTAGCACCGGGATGCCCATGTGGCGAGTCACTGCCTTCATCGGTGAGAACATAATTGTGTTTGAGACCCGATACGAGGGTCTGTGGATGAACTGTTTCAGACAGGCTAACATTAGGATGCAGTGCAAGGTGTATGACTCCCTGCTAGCGTTGTCTCCTGACCTGCAGGCAGCCAGAGGTCTTATGTGCTGCTCCCTTGCCTTGGGTGGAATCGGCCTGCTGATTGCTATTGTGGGGATGCAATGTACTGCCTGTATCCATAACGACAGCCGGGCCAAACGCATGGTCCTCATCATTGCAGGCAGCATGATCATTGGGTCTTGTATCTGCGTGATCATCCCAGTGTCCTGGACAGGCCATGTCATCATCAGGGACTTCTACAATCCCCTGCTGATCGATGCCCAACGCAGGGAGCTGGGAGAGGCTCTTTACATTGGCTGGGTGGCCTCTGCATTTCTTTTCTCTGGAGGTTGCATATTTGCCTGCTGCAACATTTCCGAGGACAAAGGACAAGACAGGTATATGTATTCCAGAAATTCCCACTATTCAGCCTACCCTCCACAGCCCCAACTTCTGGTTCAGCCCCAGACTTTCATACAGCCACAGCCTCTGGTACATGCACAACCTCTGCAACATCAGTCATCCATATACAGTTACCACTCCAGATACCCTTCTATACGTAGTGCTGTGGCTTACCTCTGAGCACTGGCCTGGTAAAACCAAGACTGTTTTTATGAAATGTTATGTGTGTGGTGCCACTGGACCAGTAATCTAGGGAAAAGTGGATAAGACCTGAAGAGTGATTTTATAGGATCAAAAATGTATTTAACTTTCTACTAGACATACTTTATATGATTTTATTATGTGTGAGATTATTGAAAATATGATTTTGTTTTTTTAAGTTTTTATATGTTTGTACTTGTGTATAAGATAGAAATGTTTTACACACATATTTCATGGAAGTTTCATATAAATTCCAGATGTTCTTGTAGATTAATATATGTGATAAGCAATATTTTCTGTCTCCTACAATATCAATCAAGAATCAGTTACATTTCAAACTTCCTCTTAACCTTATTCTGTCTGAGCTAACTGTCTAGGTTTTGTATTTACTATATATACTGTACCATAAAATAAAATCTTTGTATATTGTGAGAAAAACAAGATCTATAAATGACCAATACACCCCAAAAAACATATATGAATCATGGCCCTTTCACAATGAGCTCATGGTCTCTCTCTAGTGGTCAGTTATTATTACGTGCCTATCCAAGAAGTATGTGAAATTGATATGAATGATTATTAATATTACTGAGCCATTCACCATTCAATGACTGTTAAATAATGACTAAGGCAAATTGTAATATCAACGATTATTTAGTCTGATCAAAAAGTGGTTGATTCATGTGTTAGTAGACCCAGCACACAACTAATTTTACAAACTAAACAAAAGAAGAACATCATGAATAAACATGAATGTAGATTAAAACATGACATTTTGTGAAATGTCAAAAGGAAGGATTCCGTGGGAAAGTCCATGGTACCATGGTATACAGTACTGTGCAAAGGTTTTAGGCAGGTGTGAAACAATGCTGTAATGTAACAATGGTAGAAAAATACAGAGTATTTATTAAACTAAATAAAAAATGAGTGAACAGAAGAAAAAGTCATGGATTTTGTAGACATATAGTCAGGTGTATGATTAAACAATTATACCAAACAGGTGCTATGATAATCAATTCAATATGTAGGTTGAAACACAATAATTAACGGAAACATAAACAGCGGGTAAGAGGAATAAAACTGGGTGAGGAACAGCCAAACTCAGCTTACAAGGTGAGGTTGCTGTAGACAGTTTACTGTCAAACGTTGTACACTGACAACTCACGCATTACTTGATAAAGAAGTTATTTTAACAACAGCTAAAGTTTATAATATGTTGCGCTGATAATGCCCGTGTTATCATACTGCTACGAGTCCAGGGTATTGCGCAATATCCAAGAAAACCCGCATCTCAATTAATTATCCGTCCTTGCGGACTTGCAAGACTCATTCTCGCAAGGACGCTTGCAAGAACGTTCTTCAAAAGATTGTACTTGCGTTCTTAGCGTTCGGATTGATTAACAGCCCGTGTCTTCAGATTTTCCACCACAGTCTGCAAAAATGCTTAGGTAGCTTGTCCTGGCTTGCCTTGTTCCCAAAGTGCATCCTGGTGCCATGTGTTATCCAAGTAAGCAAAGAACAGGCACCCGGCCATCCATGTGATTTAAAAGAAAATTTGATTTGTCAGACCAGGCCTCCTTCTTCCACTGCTCCGTGGTTCAGTTCTGATGCTCATGTACCCATTGTAGGTGCTTTCAGCAGTGGACAGGGGTCAGCATGGGCACCCTGACTGGTTAGTGGCTATGCAGCCCAATATGCAATAAATTGCGATGCACTGTGTGTTCTGACACCTTTCTACTAGAACCAGCATTAACTTTTTCAGCACTTTCAGCTACAGTACCTCGTCTGATCAGACCATGCGGGCCAGCCTTCTCTAGCATTCCCATTTTTCCTGCTTTAAACTATTCTAAATGTCTAAAGCAATCATTGTAAGGTGACATTGATTTTAATGAGAAATTAAATATGTAATAACTTGAATGAAGTATTTAAGACCCAAATTTGTAATTTTGGTAATTGGTCAGGAGTGAATACTTTAGCAAGACACTGTTTATATAAATTCACCAATATTATTTTCCACCAGATGGCGCCTAAGATCAAGTGCTTGTAACGATCTGATTAGGTATACTGTAGGTACATGTTATGCAAGGGAAGTAAGTATCCATAAGATAATTCTGTTTGACTAAGGAACTCACTAGGTACTCCATCATCACAATCATGTCGAAGTAAAACAAACAAGAACACTGTAGACCCCCTTAAATCTAAAATCTCAACATGTAATTAATACCATATAACCCAGATAAATGAATACATTTAGCAGCTGCTAGTTTAATAATTTGAACCTAAGACCTCTTGATCTGCAATGAAATAATAGTCAAATACTGTTCTTCTGAGCTATAACCATCCCCATATCCCACGCCACACATTCCTATACTTGATTGACCTTCTAAGGTGTAATGTTCCTTCTTCTACTTAGACACACATTGAATATTCAAAGACAGACATGGGAATGGCAGAACATTTCAACATAGCTGGCATATAGGGTGACCAGACGTCCGGATTTCGGCCAGCCTTTGGTCCGGACCGCTGTTGCGTGTCCGTCTTTTCGCCCGTTTGTCCTCCTTTTTGACCCTTCCTGCCCACCGTCGCAATTTAAAACTTGCGCTGGCTTCAGGCAGTGCCAATTATTCAGTAGTCTTTCAGATGCCGAAGAGAAAGACCTCCTTCAACCATACGTGGAGTGCAGAACTCCCCTTTGTCAGTAAGAGCAGCAAAGACCAATTCCATGCCTTCTGTAAACTCTGTCACATTGACATAGACGTGAGTAGTAAGGGGAAATGGCGAAAAGGCACAAAGATAACGCTAGTTCTGCCGGGCACTCTTCGTTGACATTGTTTTTTGCTCCGAAAACAACAGCGGATGATAAAACGACGGCTGCTGAGCTGTTGAAATTATTTCACACTGTAAAACATCACCAATTTAGAGTTTAGACTGCAGCGCAAAAGTTGAGAAACTTATTTATGAAGACTCTGTGGTAGCTAAAGGTGTGACCCTAGGTAGAACCAAAGCACAAGCATTGTGTGAAAATGTATTAGCCCCATACTCCGTAAACACACACGTGGATTAGCCTACATAAAAGAAAACAATCTGCATTTTTCATGCCCCCCCCCTCCGATCAACAACTTTTTGGGAGTGTCCTCCTTTTTGACCATTTGTCCTCCTTTTTGGACCCAAGTGTCCTCCTTTTCCGGGTCATGCTTCTGGTCACCCTACTGGCATAGCCAACAATAGTCTAAAACAAATCTGCCAAATATATCAGTCTAGATATTTTCTGTGTTTTTTTTGTTTTTCATCAACCATTCCATCCTGAGACATAGAGAAAAAGACATTAGTTCCATCGCATCTTATTTTTTATTTTTTTTTGACCCGCCACCACCCCCCCTCTTCGGAGGACATCTTTATTTATATTACAGTGTGGTTACAATTAAATTAAAGCCGTTCCGAATGTCCCAATGTTCCATCGCATCTTAAACTTCTAACTCGTTGGGCACCAGGACCTGGAGGAGGCTGCTGCAGCGGAGGCTGCTGCAGCAGAGGCTGCTACATCCTCTTGTGACAGTGGCCTACTTGTAGCATACATTTTGGTTAGCTACTTCTGGGGGAGTAAGTCCAGACCCCCTATAAGAGGCGCTTAGCCCTCCTATCCATGAATCTCTAGCGATGTCCCTGCGTACAAACATAACTTAACATACCAACACCAAGATTAGAAACACACGGACAGTGAGAAGAGTGTGCCAGACATTGCAGACTTTTATTTTGTCAGGAACAATTTTCAGAAAACAGGAGTTTGATCAAGTTTATGCAGGCGAATACCTTTTTGCACATCATTTGATGGTACATGGACATGGTTTCAGGTCGGGGGTAAACTGATTACATTTACATTTAGTAATTTAGCAGACACTCTTATCCGAGCAACTTACAGTAAGTACAGGGACATTCCCCCCGAGGCAAGTAGGGTGAAATGCCTTGCCCAAGGACACAACATCTTTGGCACGGACGGGAATCTAACCGGCAAGCTTCTGATTTATAGCCCAGATCCCTAACAGTTCCCTAACCATCTGACCCTCTTAGGCTGCCTGATTAAGGAAGTGTACCATCCCAAGTTTACTTCTGCGCATATCATCAAATGTAACCCCCCTTCGTTGTTCGTGTCCCTTGTTGGACCTCAAGGAATCTGGTCAACCTAGCTTTGAATTTCAATAATGTTTGTTTATATTTCATATAGGATTGGCGTTATTTGTATCGCAACTTGGCAAGCCATTCTCCAGCTCTGGTTTTCTAATCACACGAGCAGTGGTTCTATTGAAAAACTTTCCAACTTTCGCCGATGGTGTCATAATTTCATCCCAAAGAAAGACCTTGTCTTACATATGCTATTCAAATATAGGTCTCAGTATACCTATTGGTGTTCCTACACATTACATCACAATTTTTAACAAGAGGTCATAACATGCTGAATCCAACATGCGTGTCCAATGTTTACATCAAAACATACAATAATGTGATAACAATAATAATTTCTTAACCCTATTAACATAAAAAGCCCAAAAAAAACGTAATTACTGTAACCCCTGCCCTTCCGGTTCATATCATCGGGGCATTCACCCCACTAGCAACCACCTGCTTATTCCAGACATCCCATTCCTGCCTTCAACAAAACAGCACCACTATCCCTCTGCCAACCATGCAAACAAGGATACAAAACATCCAAGCTATGTTACCCCCATTCATTGTATTATTGATTTTCTTCTTCATGCTCCTGTCCCCTGTGAATGGGGGCACTGTCATCCTGAAAGTGCACTCCCATCAGGATAGAAATGTTTCATAGAGAAAGTAATATATTCATCAAAGGTCATATATGCAGTAACCCTTCCCTCTAAGGGCACAACTGAACCCAACCATGCCAGAAAAATTCCCCCCACAGTATTACAGTGCCATGTATGGGTCAAGCATCAAGCCTGTTAAAAAAGGAAAATTTAACACTGTTCTGTCTAGCTTTAAAATGCAATGTTTCTGCATAAAAACACTTACATTCATCAGTTAAACAGAAGGTTATCATCATCAGTAGGAAAAGTTACTTCATGGATTGGATAATGTAGCAAAGGACTGCTGAAGCATTACAGAAAAGATGAAATCTCGAATATAGAAATATCCCTGCCCGATACCTATCCGTTTGAAAATAACAATAATTATATGAGAATGAAAGCCCCCTGTAGAGATAGCTGAACTTTATATAAAAATTCGGAACAACCATACTCTACTGGATGATTTCTATTATAAAATAAATAAAATGCATCCTTAGAGAAGTGAAGAGAGTATAGTTTAAACTGTGAGAAAGAGGTAATGCACGGAATGGTTTTGATCATACTTTAGTTTAGGAGATGGTTAATCTTCTTGGAGCGCTCCTTACCATATTAGAGATTAGATCTGCTCTTCCACTGGTGCTAAAGCAAAGATTTAATCATTCCTCGGTGTACTAAAGCAAAGACATTGTCGAGGTCGAATGTTGCCAGATTTGAAGTTAATCTTCAGAATGTATCCATGTTTGAGGATCAGCTGCTCGGCGCTGACCTCAATTAAGTGTGTGCACAAGAGAGACTCACTGGCTGTGCACGACTCGCACAATTTCTACCACAATTCAAATAATGACTGGGAAAAATTATACTTTGAATATATACTATAGATACTCATTCTATTGGGGATCGTACTCTTTACACATGTCATTTCTGCATGGTAAAACTGCGCTACAATTATAAGATGATGTGCGACGGAAATATGTGGACTGGATTTCAGATTTTAATTACGGACACAAAGACTTTATCAGCATGAATTAGATGAAGAAAATATATAAATGTTAGATCTGTTCTTGAATTTAGTACTATGGCGAATAGGAAAGGACATTTCTTTTCCCTGATCTACTTCATCGTGGAGTTTTGTCTGAGTTCGCAGCAAGTCCTAAGAATTGGTAAGTGGATCTATGGCAGAGTGAATCTGTATAAATTTGCCTTATAATATGTACAAAACAAACACAAACAGTTCACCTGCTAGGAATATTTAAGGAATTTTTCCATCAGCTCTTGTTACCTGATTTTAAGGCGCCAAAAAAATACAACTAAAAAACTCACAAATTATATTTTTCTTATTTTCATTCTGTCTGCATATGGAGTCATCAAGTTTAAGTTTGATATGCACATTTTACGGCCATTCAGACATTTTAAAGAGGACTAAAAAACTGATGTGGGGCTGTGCATATTTGTGAATGAGTGAACAAATGGCTAAATGGTGTTATTTTTTATTAATTAATTAATTGCCAAACCACCTCATGTTGCAACATTGAATTTGAACGTAAGATATCGGATCAAAGGGTTAATTTTATCACAGTAATGTAGTGAAGAAAGCAAACTCTAAGTAAAATATCAACAATGATTAAAATCATTTTTTCTGATGCAATATAATGGGTTTAATCACCTTGTGCCACTCATATTCATACTACTTTCCCATTAGTTCCTATATTAGCTCATAACTTGTGAAGGGCTCTCTGAAAATACAGTTTTTGCATTGGTGCACAACAACTGACATTATATTGTACAGATTTATTTATATTTTTCACTTCCTGCAATTTTACTGTTGTATAACAGAATGGCTAATTAGATATCATATCAAAACTACAGCATGTCCTCCCTCTCAAAATGTAAAATCCTAATCAGTTTTTCATATTGTTAATCTCTCTAAATCATTTTGCACTGTCTGAGGCTGCTTTGTTTTTGTAATTTCCTTCATGATCCCCATGAAAGCTCTTAATCTCTCCCATATGGTATGTGTGGTGGTGAACATTTTCATTTATTGTAGTAGAGGTCAGATTGTCCCGAACATAAAATCCCTTCGCTGGTGCTAGTACTAAGTTCACCAAGTCCTATACAACCAAAATTCCTCTTTATGTAGGACTCTTTTTCCTAAATGTGGTACTAGTGTCAGGGACAGCTCACCAATGGTGTTTTTTAGATGATACACTCCTTTCATACACTGTAAGAAACCAAAATAATTTCTTCCAAGTTTGATGGGAAGATGTGTCCAAACTTGTGGCTGGCACTGTATCTTGCACAAGATTTTGTGACATTTTGTGACAACGCATGCGATGTCACTATGTTGGTTCTAGTTTTGTTATACTGAACAGAGAGAGCTAAGTACCTCACATAGAACGAAGCTTCTGCACTGGCTTAAACCTTGTTCATTCCCACTGGGAACTGGACCAAGATTGGGGGGATGGAGGGTAAACAGCTCATTATACCTCACTGGCTTTAAGGTGTCCTTTCACATGATAAAGAATACATATTCCCGAATAGCATGTCCTTGCTTCCCAACCCTATCCCTTTTGTAATATCCATGTAGTATTGCAAAATTAGACTTTGTATTAGAGCTTTGTTACAAGTACACAGTATCGTTAGTGACTATGTTACTAATGTGAAATGCTACTTTAGTTTGTTGTTAGCAGCAGACTTTGAAAGCTGATTCATGTGTTTCATATATGTATATATTTGAAAACATACCCACAATTGTATCAGAACACTGTCTTAAAAAAACAAACATTGAATGTTAAGGAACTCTTTAGGTATTATAGGGTTCCTCCCTTCAGCCCTATTTAGACTCTTGTCACAATCCAATTGGTTTTACACTGAAACACCTATCAAACTACTCTTTATCATCAAGATATTATTGATGTTTTAAGATGGACACGTAATAGTGTGTTGACTTACTTGTTTACACAGAACCATATCAGTGTCAGTTGAAAGATCAAAAGTATAATTTGGAATATATTGTACATCTATTTTTGTCCAGCTGTAGCTTTACTGTCCAATTGTTTACTAATGGATTACAGCGCAGGATAATCTATCTAGAAGTCATCTGCAAACAGACATTACCTGCTTTATTTATTGCCTACAGAATGATTGAAAATAGATTCCACTCACAGGGTTGGTATAATTTTGCCTTGGGCTATGAAGGTGAGTCACCATCCTCTTGGAGTGGCTACCAGGACAAGCTGGAGCTGGATTCCTTGTTTCTGTGAACTATTTTAGGAGAAATATAGTTTAACATTGTTTAAATCTGTTTAAGTTCCCATATCATGGATGTACTTTTTTGTGTGTATTTAGCATTGAAATTGCTTAAAGTTTGACCAACTGTAAGAATATCTTTACCACGTCCTATAGGGGCTGAAAATGTTGAAACGTTTTGGCTTGGTTACCTGCTAATACATTACTATACGTAATCGTGCGTGGGTTTGTGACGTTAGTGACATTTGTGACTGTGGCTAGCTAGTTCACTACCGTTAGCTTCACTTTTCTCCACAAATATTTAAATTATGCCTAAACCGTGAAACTGAATGTTCGCGCAGATTAGATTGGGAAAATAACTAGAGGGGGGAAATTGTAGGGTGTGCTTGCTTGCCTCGGTTGCAGATGGGTCCGTTTATTAACTGCAATTTTTACAACTGATATTTCTGTATATTTCATATAAAAGTACTTATTATTTATTAATTGCATAGATTTAAAAGTGCTATTTGTTGTTGTTATTTGTTGTTATTTGTTGCTGCTCATTTACAATTCAAAATACAAAAAGTGAAGTATAGAATGAAACGGTTGTCTTGTAGTGAATGTCACAGACATAATTCACCTTTGTTCGTAGCATGGTTCTTCATGCAGTGATAAACATAATACGTTATCCTCGTAATTTACTGTCCTTAGTCACTTCATGTAGTGTGGACTGTGGACTGTTCAGGGATCGTGGTACCTTTAAAATGTTCTGAATGTGTGATGACGTGGGACCCCACGGGGTTGGTTGCTGGGCCATGCTTTTTGCTTGTCTTGGTGTTGTTGCTGTTTAAATAATCGAGACACGCATTCCTGTGCTCAACGTGATAAATTGTTTCTTTAGACTTAATGCAATTTCCACACTGTTTACCCCGACGTTAGTCTGCTGGACGGATCCAGAGACACAACACGAACATGACCGTGAACGCTGTTACCCTCAAACTCCCCAAATTCTGGGAATCATCGGCGTCAGCATGGTTCGCCCAGACTGAAGTGCAGTTTGCTTCGCGTGAGATCACCGCGGATACAACACAGTCCTACTACATTGTGTCGGCTCTCGGAAATTCAGCGGCATCCGGGTGGTGAGCCTTCTCAAAATCATCCAATAACTGAGAAGTATACTGCACTCAAAGCCCACCTGATGAAAACGTTTGAACTGTCGGACGCTGAAAGGGCCAGCAGGCTTTTCTCCTTTCAAGGACTGGGTGACAGTAAACCTTCCAAGCTCATGGACCGTATGCTGGATCTCTTGGGTGAGCACAGACCCGATTTTCTGTTCAATCAGTTAGAGCTGCACTAGCCAACACCACAATCACTGACTGTCGGAGACTGGCTGAGGAGGCTGATACATTTTTCCTGGCGAGTCAGGGAAATTGGGTGGCTGCGCTTGTTTACCTGCACGTCGCTCCTGTGACACTGGACGACTCCACACTCATCGCTGCAACCATTTCTCGTCGGCAGCAGTCGTCTGGCTCCCAACAGTATTCAGGCTTGCGGTTTTACCATGCAAAGTTTGGACCCAAGGCTAACAAATGCCATTCGCCATGCAGTTTCGGCGGGTCGGGAAACGCCAGGGCCGGCGCTCAATAGTGGCCATGAGCGTTGGCAGGCTGCTTTTCATCCGTGACAGCATGTCCGGACAACGTTTTCTGTGCGACACGGGAGCATAGAGGAGCATCCTGCCTGCATCCCGTTTGGACATGGTGACCGACAGCCATGGCCCCCCCCTATGGAAGCTGCCAATGGTAGCCCCATCCGCACATATGGAACGAGGTACGTTGACTTGTGTTTCGGAGGATAGTGGTTTGGCTGGGACTTTGTTACTGCAAAGGTTGCCGTTCCCCTTCTCGGGGCAGATTTTTGTGTGCACACGGACTGTTGGTGGATGTAAAGAACCGCCGTTGCAGAGGCTGAGTTTCAAAAAACGGAACACTTGGTATAGTCTGCCGATCTATCAGCCCCGTGGGCATCACTCACCCCTCCACATCGTCCCCAAACCTGGCGGCGGCTGGCACCCCTGTCGCAACTACCGGTGGTGATTTTTTCCAAAGTGGACCTCGTCCGAGTATATCATCAGGTGCCGGTACATCCACTGGACATTTACAAAACGGCAGTGATCACGCTGTTCGGTCTGTTCGAGTTTCTGCGCATGCCATTCGGCCTTAAAAACACAGCTCAATCTTTTTAACGCCTCATGGACTCTGTTTTGCAGGACCTGCCTTTTCTTTTTGTGTATTTGAATGACGTCCTGGTAGCGAACACGTGCAAATTTAAGCACCTGGCGCACCTCTGCACCCTGTTTGAGCGGCTTAGCCAACATGGGATAATTGTCAACCCGCCAAGTGCCAGTTCGGTCTCTCCACCATTGACTTCCTGGGACACAGTCACTAAGGACGGTGCAGTCCCTCTACCGTCAAAAGTGGAGGCGGTCGCACAGTTCCCACGCCCGTTCCCACGCCCGCTCACTTTCACGTCCCTGCAGGAGTTCCTAAGCCTGTTGTGAGGACATCGAAACAGTGGACCAGTGAGGCTATGGAGGATCTGCGGGCGTGCTTGGACTGCACTGACTGGGATATGTTCATGACTGCCTCCAATAGTCTGGATGAGCTCACAGAGGCTGTGACATCATACATCAGCTTCTGTGAGGACTGCTGTATACCAACACGCACCAGGGTGAGCTACAACAACGACAAACCCTGGTTTACAGCCAAACTCAGAAGACTGAGGCTGGACAAAGAGGACGCTTTTAGGAGTGGGGACAAGGATAGATTCAAGGAGTCGAAGAACAGGTTTAGCAAAGCTGTGAGGGAGGCTAAACGACTGTACTCAGAGAGGCTGAAGCATCAGTTCTCTGCTAACGACTCTGCTTCTGTCTGGTGAGGGCTCAGGCAGATCACCAACTACAAGCCCAGAGCCCCCCCACTCCACTAACGACTCACGCCTGGCCAACGACCTGAACGAGTTCTACTGTCGCTTTGAAAGACAATTGGAATCCCCTGAACTATCCCTTCCCTCCCCCCCCTTCCCACCAACTCTGTGACGTCACTCTCCATTCAGGAAGGTGAAGTAAACAGACTTTTCAAGAGGCAGAACCCACGCAAAGCAGCTGGGCCGGACGCTGTCTCCCCTGCCACCCTTAAGAACTGTGCTGACCAGCTGTCTCCGGTGTTCACCTACATCTTTAACACCTCCCTGGAGACATGCCATGTGCCAAGTCTCAAGGCCTCCACCATCATCCCTGTGCCCAAAAAGCCCAGGCCAACTGGACATAATGACTACAGACCGTCGCCCTGACCTCTGTGGTAATGAAGTCTTTTGAGCGCCTGGTGCTGGCACACCTCAAATCAATCACAGACCCTCTTCTGGACACCATGCAGTTTGCCTACAGAGCCAACAGGTCTGTGGACGATGCAGTTAACATGGCCCTCCACTTCACCCTACAGCACCTGGACTCCCCAGCATCCTACGCCAGGATCCTGTTTGTGGACTTCAGCTCTGCCTTCAACACCATCATCCCCGCCCTGCTTCAGGACAAGCTCTCCCAGCTGAATGTGCCTGATTCCACCTGCTGGTGGATCGCAGACTTCCTGTCTGACAGGAAGCAGTGCGTTAAGCTGGGAACACAAGTCTCTGACTCCCGGTCCATCGGCACCGGATCTCCTCAGGGCTGCGTCCTTTCTCCTCTACTATTCTCCCTGTACACGAACAGTTGCACCTCCAGTCATCCATCCGTCAAACTCCTGAAGTTTGCGGACGACACCACCCTTATTGGGCTCATCTCTGGTGGAGACGAGTCTGATTATAGGTGGAAAGCGGCCAACCTGGTGACCTGGTGCAGCCAGAACAACCTAGAGCTCAATGCGCTTCCTGGGCACTATCCTCACCCATAACCTCAAGTGGGAACTGAACATCAGCTCCCTCACAAAGAAAGCACAACAGAGGATGTACTTCCTGCGGCAGCTGAAGAAATTCAACCTGCCAAAGACAATGATGGTGCACTTCTACACAGCCATCATTGAGTCCATCCTCACCTCCTCCATCACCATCTGGTACGCTGCTGCCACTGTCAAGGACAAGAGCAGACTGCAGCGTATCATCCGCACTGCGGAGAAGGTGATTGGCTGCAATCTGCCTACCCTCGAGGACCTGCACACCTCGAGGACCCTGAGGCGAGCGAGGAAGATTGTGGCCGACTCCTCCCACCCTGAACACTCCCTGTTTCAGTCACTCCCCTCCGGCAGACGGCTGCGGTCCATCAGGACCAACACCTCTCGCCACAAAAACAGTTTCTTCCCTTCTGCTGTTGGCCTCTTCAACAAGGCCAAGGGTTCATATTGACTTAATGACTTTACTTTAATGACTCTAATATTCTGCACTACATTACTGCATCTTGTACATTTGTATTTTTTGTCATATTTGTATTTTTTGTATTTTTATATTGTAAATTAGGCAACTTATATTTTATTGTATATTTTATTTTAATTCTAATTCTACTTTAGTATAGATAGTATAGTTATATAGTATAGATATTTAGTATAGATAGTCCACATATTTAAATTTAAGGTTACTATATGTTTATTGTAGGCACCTTCCTGCCAAAGCAAATTCCTTGTCTGTGCAAACTGTCATGGCCAATAAATCCCTTTCTGATTCTAATTCTGATGGTGAATTTTTACCACTGCTTCATCCCTCAAGCCGCTCAGCTCGCGCGCCCTTGCACGAGGCCTTGAAAGATAAACCCAAGCACGTTGTGGACTGGACTGAGGGCAGGGACAAGGCTTTTGCTGCCACTAAGGCACCGTGCTGACGCATCCTTCTCCTACGGCCTCCATCGCCATCACCTCGGCGCCACAGACTATGCTGTCGGGGCTGTCTACGAGCAGTGGGTTGGCGAGGCCTAGTAGCCGCTGGCGTTCTTTAGCCGTCAGTTGCACCCCAGTGAGTGGAAGTACAGCACTTTCGACCGGAGGCTTCTGGGTCTCTACCTCGCCATGAGACACTTTTGTTCCCTGCTGGAAGGTTGACTTTTGCCATGGCCAAGGTGGCTGAGCCGTGGTCCGGCCCGCCAGCAACATCATCTGTCCTACATTTCAGAGTTCACTACGGACTTGCAGCATGTTACCGGTAAGAACAACCACGTGGCGGAATGCCTGTCACAGGCTTTGGCAGCGGCAGTTCATCTTGGTTTGGAGTACGACCGTATGGCAACGGATCAGACCACAGACCCGGACGTGCAGCTCCTGAGGACCTCGACTACAGGGCTGCATATCAAGGACATGGTTTTTGGCGATGCAGGCACCACACTTCTGTGTGACATCAAGTTTCCCCGCGATCTCTCCCACCCAGGTTAAGAAAGTGTCACAGAGACTGGTTTCAGCAACGTTTGTTTGGCACTGCCTCAAGAAGGATGTTAAGGTCTGGGCTAACACCTGTATTGAGTGCCAACGGGCCAAAGTACACCGCCACACTAAAGCCCTGTTAAAGTTGTTCCCCGTTCCAGAGAGACGTTTTGACCATGTAAACGTGGATCAGGGCTGCGTTTCCCGAAAGCATCGTAAGTCTAAGTTGATCGTAGAGTCCATCGTACGATGGATCTTAGTTGTACGGTCCGTTTCCCGAAACCATCGTAGCTAAAGAGACACTTGAAAATCGTTGTAGATTAACGAGAGCTCCAGACCAGTCGTAGATCGCTAAGTGCAACGTAGCACAGAGACACACGTCGGCCGACCATAAACTACATCAGACTAATGCTGAAAGTTAGTTCCGATGGAAGATAAGATGACGTATTTTGGTTATATTTTACACCAGTTACGCTGGAACTGGGATATTTGTTAGTGAACCATACAGAAGTTTAAGTGCCGAAAAATATCAGAAACCAGTTCATTGTTAAGTAAATTTAGGTTGATAATTTCATTTGGTGAGTTTGGCGCAGATGCTAGACGAAGGTAGATTTAACAAACACATGTCAGTCTTATTCAAAATACTATAACATTGAAATATGGCTGTTGGAATGTGCAACAGTAACTAGAAATGCAAAAACGTAACGCTTTTACAAGTGCAATAACACAACAACAGTTGAACATTGAAGATGTTTATTAGAATAGCCTAGGGCTGAATTTAGAAAGGATCCCACAGGGTTGACTGGGAAGTCACAGGGTGAAGGGGCTGAGAGGGAGTGAAAACTCATACAAAACTTATAAAAACCATTGAAGATAGCCTAAGTCCTGCACTGCAGACTTGTCCCCTCTGTTTGTGGGGAATTGGATGTGGTCTGGGATGTGCCAAAGTAATGCAGTTGTGACAGCCAGCACAGATCATGACACTGGGGCCTTGGAGAGCCCATGTCCATCTACAATAACCTCCAGAAAACTGCCAGTGGCATAGAACCTTAACACTGCCACTAGGGTTGCAGGGGTCAGTGCAAAGGACCTCCTTGTTCGCCTCTGCAGGTCTGCTTCTATGTGGTTCAGGAATATTATGATATGATGTCATCTGACATATCTTACACTCAATGAGTATAATTGATCAACCATCAATTAAAGTAGAGTTGATTATTCATGTCAGAAACAATGATTCCATGTTGAAGACATGGGGTATTCATTACTTGTGTGTTTGTCATTTGTCACAATGTCATTTGTGGCCAATATTTGAGAATCATCAGACTGCAAACTGTTGGCCTATTATTGCAATATTGTAGATATAGTCAACACTAGAAATTAAGACTGAATATGTTGGATTGAGATGCTTGCTGCTAGCTGGGACATGCCATGAGTGATACCATTTAAATGCATGGTTTTTAACCTAGTTCAATAAGTAGTAAATATAGGACTCATATATTTGCCTATGGAAAGTGGAGTACCAAGAAGAGTTAAAAACCAAGGCACCAGTTATTTGAGAAATATAGGCTAGTTGTTTTATTAGAGTTTGTTCTCCCTGCTCCACACATGGATGTAGTGTAGGTGAAAAAACATGTAAGGATTGGACAGTCAAGACTGAATGATACAATACACAATTCAGCCTTTAGCCTACTTCATTAAAATACACATTGTATGCTTAGGCTATACGGTGACCTACATTTGACACTAGGCCTATACCTGTTGGTTGGGCAGAAGAATATGCCCAGAAATGGAGGGCCTTGTGAACTTCATCTCTTCAAACAAGAGCTTCTTCTCCTCAATTTGGAGATGAGCCCACTTCATTTCCAAGACCTCCTATTGGTATTTAGCATCCTGTGTCGCTGATTGCAGGGTCCTGACACCGGTGTAAAACTCAGATGCAGCATAGTTTGCACGTTCACCTTATTGTCTTTGTCTTCATGTAGCATCCTACAATGTACATTGAAAAGTTATAAAATAAGTAGCCTATAATAAATGTAAAGTTTTCTGTAGCGACAGAAAATATTTTTTGTGTGCCGTAATTCGTCAATTATTTTGGTTTACATTTTAAAGTCTTAAAGTTGCGTCAGAAGAATCGCATTTCAGTACAATGGACAGCGTCTTGTTAAGTGCAACTTAAGAGACACATACGATGGTTCTCCTTACGAGCATGTTCGGGAAACGCACGTAAGAAATAATGATGGATCTTTATTTTGATCGTAGAGAACCCTCGTAACTCGTACGATCCATCGTTATCGGGAAACGCAGCCCTGGTCGGTCCCCTGCCCCCCTCTCACAGTTTCACATTCCTGTTAACCATGGTTGAAAGCACCACCCGCTGGCCTGAGGCTGTGCCACTCACGTCAGTGACACAGGCATTTCTGGGCACCTGGGTTGCCCGTTTCGGCACTCAGTTCACGTCTGAGCTGTGGAACACTGTCGCACAGAGCCTTGGAGTGAAACTCCGCATGACCGCATATCACCCGCAGACAAACGGACTCTGTGAACGTTTTCATAGGTCGATGAAGGCTGCCCTCTGTGCCAGCCTTACAGACAGCAACTGGGTCGACAAGCTCCCATGGGTGATGCTGGGCATCAGGACTGCGTCAAAGGAGGATCTTCAGTCCTCTTCCGCGGAGCTCGTTTATGGACAAACACTGCGGGTTCCAGGGGATTTTGTCCCGAGCACCACGGTTTCTTGGTCTGCTACTTTCCAGCGGTCTACTCTACTGGACAATGCAAGGCTTTTCGTGCCGGTCCACACTTCCTGTCACGGCCTCCCTCAGTCGCACATCCCCACTAGGCTTCAGATGGCTGACTATGTTTTCATTCACCATGATGCCCACAGGGGACCATTATGCTCGCCCTACAAGGGCCCATTCCGTGTTTTGGAGTCAGGGGACTGTGGTGAACAGGGGTGGTAAACCGGAGCGACTCTCCATTGACCGCCTCAAACCGGCTAACTTGGACGTGACCAGGCCTATTGACCCGGCCCAGCCCCCACAACGCGGACGACCTCCAGCTCTGCCCCCACCCCCCCCTTCCTGACCTCCGGTGCAGCACAGCCGATGTGGCCGGATAATACGCCCGGATAATACGTTGACTGTTTGATTATTTTTCTGATTTGGTGAATTCTGGGGGGACGTGTGTAGTGAATGTGACAGACATAAATCACCTTTGTTCTTTGTGTGGCTCTTCATGCAGTGATAAACGTAATACGTTATACTCGTAATTCACTGTCTTTAGTCACTTCATGTAGCTATGACTGTTCAGGGATCGCGGTCCCTTTAAAATGTTTTAAATGCGTGATGACGTGGGACCCCACGGGGTTGGTTGCTGGGATTAGTTTTGTTGCTTGTCTTGGTGATGTCTTGGTGTTGTCGCTGTTTAAATAAACGAGACAGGCATTTGTGTGCTCAATTTCCGCATTCCATTTCTTCTCAATTCCCCTGCAAGAGGGATTGTGATGCGATGTAGCCCTGTGTGGAGAAGCTAACCCCGGTAAATTGTAGAGCTACAGCTACTAGCCTACTACTAGACTACTGCTGTGTTCGTCTTGGTCGAGCTAGACTAGCGATTGCGTTGCTTGAATTCGTTTTCACGTTCCGTTGTACGGTTTAGGCTGAAATTACGTTTTTTCATGAACAGATTGACAAAGTTTAGGCTGTGGCAATGAAGTTCTGGTTAGTAGTCAGATAGATATACCTTTTATTTAAGTAAGGGGAGTGAGGAACATGTTCTGTCCCGTTTGACTTCCTAAACATTTAAAACATTTAAGTAATTTAGCAGAAGCTCTTATCCGGAGCGACTTACAGTACAGGCATGAAAACGGGTCAGGGGTGAAACAGGTGAGAAGGATATTACCCCTCTAAGGGTAATGCTCCCCCATAAGAACAATTAAATATTCCATATTTTAAAGCATCAATCTGATGCATTTTGAGATACTTTGTTAGCCAACCTGGGGAGAGCTGGAGAAACGTAACTTAAGCCACGAGTCAAAAATGATTATGGCCTCCTTACTAAGTATTATGCAAGCCATTTCATAGGCCCTGAAATTAGATCCAGACAATTCTGTGCCTGATATGATGCTAGTTAGGGAGTTCCATGCTTAATGCGAGCAAATTTTTTGGGCTTATTTAAGCGGAAAATAGTTTTTGGAGCTTGATGTAAAACAAACAAACATCCGTTTGTCCAATTGGTAAAACATTGTCTAGTGAAGGTAATTACGTTTACGTTTCTTAACCTGGTTTTCCATCTTTATATTGTCTCTATAGCTAGCTTTCCATCTGTCAGTGTCACTGTCGTGTGTAAGCGGCACTAAGGGATGCATATGTAGCCGATGTGTATCGGTGAAACTCACTCCTCAGGTATGTAATGAGCCACCCGCGTCACTGAATAGCTAGCTTTTCTTTGGCGTAGTTGGTAGTGATGGTGCTTGGGAAGCCAGAGGTGGCGAGTTCGACTCCCGGTGGGAGCGCTCCCGATGGAGCGATCTCCTAGTTGGTGGGAGTGACCAGTGCCATATACCTCTGACAGAACTTGCCAGATCACGTTCGTTACATACCCGTTACACATAGTCTCCCGGTGCTCCCGATGGCCAGTCCGGTGGACCACCTTATGTCAACAGAGCTCCTGGGTGAGTTGGTGGTCTGCACTGATGATGCAAGGCCCTTCGCGTTAATATTTCCATGCACTCACGCTCCCTTCTGACACGCGCACCTGTTTGCAGTTCACTGAATATGAATACAAAAAACGATTTCTCATTGAATCTACACGATTCATGTAGGTCACCTATTTTGGTTTCAAAACGGCGAATTTCGCCGAAAGGTGAGGGATTTTCATGCCTGACAGTAAGTACACAGACATTCCCCCGACAGTAGCCCGATTCCCTAACCGCTCAGCCATCTTACCCTGACAGGTGTGGAGTTGTTTTTCTTTCTTATGTGTCTCGCATACAGCGTTGCAGTGAGCTACACTGGTTTGAAACCACAGGTAATGATAATTTTACCAACAAATCCTGTACTTGTAATCTAATGTTATAATAAATCCTACAACGAAAATGTATTTGTGAGGAATGTTTATTTTAACGATTGAAAACAGATACATCATAGACCGCTGTAGTATGTGTTGCCCGGGCAACAGAGGCTAATGTCATGATGCCAACACTTCAGTGAAATAGTAAACTACTGTTTCTAAAAGTAGATGTACTTCCTTAATAATACCAGTTTCTATTGTACATTACATTTCACAATTGTGTTTCTTATCACAAAGTAAAATGTGTAAATTTGCCAGCAGCGATGCAGTTCCTCCGCAAAATGGCAAAATATTATAAAAATGTACATTGTAGAAGATCGAGGGTTGGACAAAGAGAGCAGAACTACTTCATATTTGCCAAAGGGGAACCACCCGTTATTCGCCTTTTGGAAGAGGAGGGTGAGGATGTTCAGGAGGAAGATGTAAACACCAGGCCAGGGGTCTCATTTATAAAACTGTGCGTAGGATTCTTACTAAAAGTGTACGTCGACCCAAAAACCTAAAATGGCGTGCGCCCAAAAGAAATCCGATTTATAAAACCGTGCGTATGCACACCTGTAAGCAATGTTCCCTTTAAAAATCACAAGTGTGCGTACGTGAATTTCCATTTCACCCCGCCCCGAACACGCCCGTTTTTAACCATAAATGGTCAATTCAAAGCAACTCATGAATGCTAATCCAGCCCTTGCATGCGATTGTTCTTACTCTACATTACATTGAATCATGGCGTCAGGAGGGAAAAGAACGAAAAGGCGCAACTTCTCAGAAACTGACATTGAAATAGCCTTCTTCTAGGCGAGGTGGAGGAGCGAAAGCCTATTTGGTGGCCGCAGCACCAATAAATAAAAAAGCAATGCGAGATAACAAGTTGAAAACAAAAGCGTATCTGTAAACACACGTTTCTTCATTCCTGTTTTGTTATGAACAGTATTAAAGTTTGGACTGTAAACGAGGATTTGTAGCAATTGCACGGGAGCTTAACGGCTGTATTTCCAGTTTTTGACATATGATAGGCTATATCATATATATGCACAGTAGTCTATTAAATACATAGGCCTATATTTATAGTTGGCTATTTTGCAGTTATCTAAAGGTAGTCCTATGTGATGTTATCCTGTGTATTCCATGCAGTCGGGGCATCCCCCTCATGCACTCCCGTAGTGGACAATCGGATAGTGAAACAGTGTTGAATTTAGATTTAAAATTTGAGTTGGATTGTACAAGGTGTTTATGGAACAATTATCACTCAGTACAAGCACAAATAACACTGCTGGATTTAATCTTCATGATAATGATAAAACGGAGTGAAAAAACATGTGTGAGGAAAACAAAATATATAAATATTACGAGTAATCGTTCTTCCAACACTTAGTTTCTGCAGTCTGACTACAGTATGGTCATCTGCGTCGCCAATTCCAACTGTTTTCAAAATGTGCGTAGGCCTACGGGAGGGTCAGAGTTTGCGTGGAAGACCGCACATTCTTCCGTCAAGTTTGCTTTTTATAAATCACAACCTTTGCGTGGAAAGTGGCGTACGCACATTTCAGCCCCGTTTTGTGGGTACGCAAGCTTTATAAATGAGACTATATATATATATAGTCTCAGGACTTTGTGACTCATATCTAGCCAAATGGAAGTGTATCCACAGACCCAAAAGCATGGAAACAAAGGCAAATGTGTGAGGTGTACTGATGTGGAGCACAAATCATCTAAAAAGCAGTACTTCTCTTGAGTGGTTTTTATTCAGATGAATAATCACTGGATTCAGGTCAAAAGTCAATCACTTGAACTGGTTTCATCACTTAAGACACTAAAAGTCAGCATCTTGGCATGCTGGGACATGGAAAGGATTAAACATTTAGACTTTCATCAAAGTAAAAAAAGTTGGTTTGTCCTTTCTCATCTTTGTCCTCAAAAGATCCTGTGGGGTGACTGTCTCTGGAGGGCAGGCAGGCAGGGCTTGTCCAAGTCATTGTGCGCTTTGTCATGAATAGTACAATATATATTTGATTTCTTCTTGTGTCTGGGAGTGATTTCATGTAGCGTATGTGAGAATTAAGTCACCTTTTCAGCATGAGGTGTCACGTCCGTGCAGGGTCGCCAGTCCTCTAGAGGGCGACACTCACTCTAGAGCACCTAAGCACTACCTTTCTTCTTTAACTGGGCACACCTGAGGTGATTACTACTTCCTATTTAAGCACTGGGTGTCCTTCCCTCTTCACTCGGTCAGGGAGTTTCGTGAGTACGGTACCTTTCTTTACACTTTCCCTGTGGATTATTTGTTCCGTGGATCATCTTTGTGGACTACCCTTCCGTTGGACTACCTGTTCTATTTGGCAAATAAACAACTATTGCATCAACCCTGCAGTCTGCGTGTGTGCCTGAAAATCCCGGCCTGATATGAGGGTCACGTCACGGCTACATAGACCTACTACGCAGCGACACAAACAACGGAGGAGAGAGATGCACATTTTAGAGTTGGAAATACAATCACTATTTTGAGTATTTGTCAGCTAAAGATGGAAATATCAAGGTTCTTCGTTGTACACTGTGCTGGTGGCGACAAAAACACGACGTCAAATTTGAAGAAACATTTGGAGTCGCAGCACTGCACAGTCAAATTTACAGAGCAAATGAAGCACAGCGCAAGTTCAGTCAGGCAAGACCGATCCCTGCACTCGGGCATACTCGGTTATGTACTACTCTCTCCCCCCGCTAAGAACGCTCTACAGTTCGATTAGCGTTCCAGTCTATCAATTAACACTGTCACATGATCCCGTGCCTTTAAATACGATCCTCTCCCTGTGTAGTTGTCCATGCTATCAAGTGCGCGATTCCGTTGTGTTCGTGCTGGCTGGATCTTTCGTTGTTCTATGTCGCTGTTGCTCCGTGGCTTGCTTGCTGTTTTGGGGCGATGTCGGACTCGGCGCTGGACTTCTCGGCGCCCGGGTCGGAGTTCCCCGCTCCGGGAAGTCGCGTGTAGGCGTGCGGCTGCTCCCCCTGGCCTCCGCTGTGGCGGATTCGTCGCTGTTGGGCTTGGTCCCTTTCATGTCTTCGCGATTGTGGTCTCACGTGTGCGGGGCGGGTACAGTATTATAATCCTGTTCGTTCTGTTACTGCTGTTCTCACGTTTCCTCTGTACGATTATTGTCCGTGCTGTTTTCTGTCGCCGCCGATGGGGATGCGGAGCTCAAGTAGGCTGCTTAAGTAGCTATCCCCCTAGGGATTTTTGGCTAGCGGCACGGCAGCTGGGCTAGCTTGCTCGTTGCACGATTTGCCGGGTTCGGCCCCTCCATGATTGATTTTACCGATGGTCGCATTTTTCTGTCAATGATCGCTTCGGCACACGCTGATTTGGCTATGTCTGTCACTCAATTACGTTTTTGGGGCGTGTTTCAGTGGCAGTTGGTTGGTTACTACTGTTATAATTAGTAGAACAGGTAACCAGTCGGTATCCAGGCCCTTTTAGGAAAACGGTGCTACTACGCCGCCGTGCAGGTTGTGGTGTGCGCCCCTACCCAATTGGGCGCCAGCGTACATGTCAGGCGTTCGTCCTTTACTTCTGCCGTCATCGATACTCTCGGTGTGCATTTGCAAATAACTGGTGGTGGTGGCAATGTTGTGTCGTGTAAACTGCTTCTTGTGTCTGCAGGCATCAATGCCCTCTCCGTTGTTAGTGTATACCAGGCTTTCCGGTGCATGCATAACACCATTCAAAGGGAATCGGTCTTCCAGCATCGCAGGTTGTCATAATACATTCAGGACAGCGTCCTCTAGCCTAGGCTGGCTATTGCGTATACAACCATTAGGCTACACGTATTCATGTGGGGTTTCGGTCCGCGGCCTCGCAGGCCTTGCATTTCAGGACAGCGTCCTGTCTAGCCTAGCTGGCTATAGCGCACATACTATTAGGCACGTAATCAGGGCGTCGATCCTATAACGCATGTCACACATCATACATGGGGGCGTGGGTCCCTTGGCCTTTGCTGGCTATTGCACATTCAGGGCTTTGCTAGCCCCGGCCTTGACTGGCTATTGCACTTCAGGACAGCGTCCTCTAGCCTAGGCTGGCTATTGCGTACATACCCATTAGACTAGCTTTACATGTGTTCATGTGGCCTTGCTGGCCTTGCATTTCAGGACAGCGTCCTGTCTAGCCTAGCTGGCTATAGCGCACATACTATCAGGCACGTAATCAGGGCGTCGGTCCTATAACGCATGTCACACATCATACATGGGGGCGTGGGTCCCCTGGCCTTTGCTGGCTATTGCACATTCAGGGCTTTGCTAGCCCCGGTCTTAACAGGCTATTGCACTTCAGGACAGCGTCCTCTAGCCTAGGCTGGCTATTGCGTACATACCCATTAGGCTAGCGTTTCATGTGTTCATGGGGGTTTCTGTATGTGGCCTTGCTGGCCTTGCATTTCAGGACAGCGTCCTGTCTAGCCAGCTGGCTATAGCGCACATTACCATCTGGCACGTAATAAGGACATCTATCCTCTATAGCTAACGCATTCAACACATCGTACATGGGGGCATGGGTCCCTTGGCCTCTGCTGGCTATTGCACATTCAGGGCTTTGCTAGCCCCGGCCTTGACCGGCTATTGCACTTCAGGACAGCGTCCTCTAGCCTAGGTGGCTATTGCGTACATACCCATTAGGCTACACGTTGGCGTCGGTCCTCTGCCGGCGGGCTATCGCATTTCAGGGCGTCCGCCTTCTAGCCTTGGCTGGCTACTGCATACATCACTTGCATTGCTATCGTCTGGCTTCGTGGGTAGCTATAGGATCTGTCCGTGCCTTGCCATCTCCTGCATGATCCGGCCCGGGTATGTATGTTATTGGTCATTCTGTTATAGGCTACTATCGTACTTATTATGGTCGTACCGATTGGTGCTGAGCACCATTTCGGTCGGCATTTCCTTTTCTGTGTTTGTGTTGCTTATTCCTCAGCGTTTCATGGTTCCATCCTGTTGGTGAGTATGTTTTAATTGACTTTATTTGTAGCTACCACTTTTGGGGATTCTTCTTCGGTTGTTGGGCAGGCGCCCTTTGATCAGAAATTCCCTATGGGGTCTAAGCTCCAAACACTTGTAGTACATTTATCATTATGTAAATAAACATCACTTTACTCATCCAGGTCTCTCCTGATTGAAATGAAGCACAGCGCAAGTTCAGTCAGGCAAGACCGATCCCTGCACTCGGGCATACTCGGTTATGTACTACTCTCTCCCCCCGCTAAGAACGCTCTACAGTTCGATTAGCGTTCCAGTCTATCAATTAACACTGTCACATGATCCCGTGCCTTTAAATACGATCCTCTCCCTGTGTAGTTGTCCATGCTATCAAGTGCGCGACCCTCCACCTCCCCGTCGCCACCCGGTTCCTCGTCTCTGCTCTTCGACTCGTTGGTAGTCGGCTGCGCCACCGCCACCAGTGTCTGGACTCCGTGGGGGATTCTTCTTCGGTTGTTGGGCAGGCGCCCTTTGATCAGAAATTCCCTTTGGGGTCTAAGCTCCAAACACTTGTAGTACATTTATCATTATGTAAATAAACATCACTTTACTCATCCAGGTCTCTCCTGATTGAAATACCGTTTCTTTGACTAAGGTACAACCACTGGTTACTCGCTCCACTGTTTCACTCATAACATGCGATTACAACATAAGATTAGGCCAAAGTTACAAATGTAGACATGATATCAGCCTACATGTGGTGTTATAGGCCTACACTTATTATGTTTTGTAAAACCACTCCTTGCTTCTCTAATGCTGTGAACAATAGGTACAATATTCATAAAACATGTTGGACATAATTTAATAGTTACATTTATAAACAATGTAGATCATAAATAGTAAGTTTTGCCATTACAGTGTTAATATGTCAGGTCAAGAAAGGCTGTCATTATAGATTTTTTTATAAAAGCATGTAGCCTTTTTGGGGGGGAAATAGTTTTTTAGTTCAACTTAAAATGTCAGGAGATACATTGTACATTGTTGTTGTGTACATTACTGTTAAAAATGCACTTCTAATGAAGTGAGTGTTGGCAAAACCAGTTGTAATTTTTATGTTGAGGCGGCGGGGGTGTTGTCGGCAGCTGCTGAATGATTAAAAAAGTAATTTGTAATCTAACTTAGTTACTTTTAAAATCAAGTAATCTGTAAAGTAACTAAATTACTTTTTCAGTAATCAGATTACTGTTTCAAAGTAACTGTGGCAACACTGGTCCTGGGGTCAGGGCTGAAGAGAAGCTGTCCAGCTAGAGAGGGGTAGTCCAACAAGGGGTCTGTTGCTCTCAGCATCCTTCGTTGCATCCTCTGTTACACTCAGCATCCTCTGTTGTCTCCTCCAGAACTGTAAAAGTGAAGAAAGGGTCTATGTAGTGTTGTTTTTGGCGGCATGTTTTAATTTTAGTTTTAGTCTAGTCTTTGTGTCAAGCTGTCATTTTAGTTTTTATTAGTTTTAGTCACGTTCATACTCTTTTTGGTCTAGTCAAGTTTTAGTCGACTAAAAGTCTGAGCATTTTTGTCTTATTTTAGTCAGACTTATCCATGACTAATTTCGTCTAGTTTTAGTCGACGAAACTGAAATAAGTGACTGAAATGTATATTTGTAATCAAAGCAGAAGTAGTCTAAGCAGTAGTCTCAGGAGGCATGTTAATGCAAAAACCATTTTTTTAATGTATTGGTCTAGAATAAGGTATTCAAAGTCATGTTGTTGATGCCAAATTCATTCAGTGTGATTGCTATGTGAATGACAAAACTAGCAACACTATTTGGCCAACAAGGGATGCTTAGTACACATGCAGTCAGTCAGGTAGGAACTAAGAACCCACTTTACACTCTCATACAAATACACACGCTCGTTGAAACGTGTTCAACTTTTCATAAAGTCAATGAGCTTGACGATGTCACTTTTCGTCAACCAATCACAGTCTAGTTACTCATCCAGGTTGTGGATAGTATCTGTAGTGGACAAATTTTGATTTAGCCAGAGTAAGGATTAGGGATGGGGATCCAGGATCATGCCTGACAAGGCAGACATGCACATTTTTCTGCAGAAAAACTGTTAAGAAAAGCTGTAAATTCTTTTTTTCTTTTTGTTATGTAAAGCATAATATTTATATTATTTATGTATATATTTTTTTCACAGTATTTGCAATAATAGCAATAACAGTTCTCTTAAGAATTTATTGTCTCGTCTTTCTTTCCACCAAATAGAAAAGTATCGATAGTGGTATCGATAAAGACTCGAATCGTTAAGCAGTCTCGAAAATGGTGTCGATATCGATAAAAATTAACGATACCCATCCCTACTCGTATAAATAATAATATATATGAGAGAGAATATAGGTTGTACCTTGCCATGTAATTGGGATAATAAGACCTGATAACATCATAATAAAGAAGCAATACATGTATAAGTTACTTTCATATTTACCGGAAATAAAAACACAACACATGTTGAAATTTCAAAATGTAGCTGAGACAACATTTGTCAGCAAATATTATAAAGGTACCATGACATGCTGTTTTTGGATGCTTTTATATTGGCCTTAGTGGTCCCCTAATACTGTATCTGAAGTCTCTTTACGGAAATTCAGCCTTGGTGCAGAATTACAGCCGCTACAAGCAGTCCCACAATGAGATTTCCTCAGGACATGCTGTTTCTGTGTCTGTTTGCCTTAAATGCTAAGAAGGAGAAGAGAGGTAAACTAGGTAACGATATACAGTAAAGCAACAAAATTATATAGCGTTAGTTGACTTACTTGTCTGAGGTTTGTAGCTGGACCAAGGAGAGTTGGTACTGATCCAGATTTTAATTTCAGACAGTCAGCAAGCCCAGCTTTGTATTAGCTCAAGCAGGGCCGGTCTGGACATAGGCAGCTGCCTAGGGCGGCAATTTCCCAAGTGCATCCATTAATTAACTGACATTGAGCCCAAGTTGAGGAAACAGTCGTCGCTGAAATTTTGGGTTCAGACATACAAAACTTTGGGAAGTTGTGTCGGCGCATTTCCAGAGAAAATAAAATCAAGACAGTGGTTCTTCAGAGGCTCGGATGAAGGAACAAAAATAATTTGTACAAATCCAAACACTCATCAACTGCTATGCTTCGTTTGTTTATTGCAAGCCATGATGTCTCTCAAGGAAAAACCGATATCGCACTCGCACGGTCGTAGCTCAGATTCTCTGGGCGGGCAAAGCAGAGAAAGGGGAGGTAACCTTCCCTCTTATGACGACATAAGGAGAATATTTTCAAAACCGAGCATTTGAGCTTTCATTTTCTCAAAGGTGGAGAAGAATACCCAGGGTTTGGTTTACACCTATCAAAATTTCTAGCCACTGGGGGGAACAAAGGCAGGCTAGGGAACTCATTAATGTTAAATAACCTCCTAAAGTGAAATGTACATTTAATCTATAGATGTACTTTAATCTATGTATATATGTATTCCATATCTGTACCAACAACACTCCCCTCGACACTGCCATAGTCTGCTCCACCTACTCTTTGTCAAACTTTGAGGACATTAATAAGTAGGGATGGGTATCGAGAACCGGTTCTTGTTTAGAACCGGTTCCCCAGTGAATCGATTCCTTGGAATCGTTGGCAAAATTCCTTAACGATTCTGCTAACGATTCTCTGTGCCGTTGCGCATGCGCGAACGTTTATAGTTTCCGACTGCAGCAAACGACTAGGCAGAAGTGCTCCAAAGCCTGGTTGTATTTCACACGACGACAACATGACAATGACAGTTGTAACATGTGTTCAAAGTCTATTTCCTCGACGAGAGGAAATACAACTAATCTAATGAAACATTTGAACAAACAGCATGGAATACATTTAGGAATGCCATGTGTTCGATGCTGCATGCAGCAGTGCAGCTAACGTTAGCACTTCATTTAGCCAAGGTATAGTTAAACTCCTCAAAAGTGATCACAACCACTGTGTGAAGCAATTTGCCTTTATTGTAACAACGTTATCACTGGCAATATTTCGATTCAAACAGTATGTCTGCTAACCAGTGGCGGTGCGTCCATAGAGGGCGCAAGGGCGCCGCCCCTCCTAGAATTTTTCGTAAAAAATGATATAAAAAAAACGTACAAAATATGATATACCAAACTATTTAAATAAGAAATGTACTGTGTACCGTAAGTCCCTGTCAACAACCACTTAAATGTGACCAAATATAATATATTGCCATTCGTTATCACTGAGATAAGCCACTCCCCCCTGGAGGGGCGCCGGCCAAATGGAAGTCAATGGGAGCTCTCATACTATTTCAATACATTTGAGAAAAACAGCTTCTCATTTGCTGCTGAAAGGGGCGATCCCGGGGCGCACTTGTTTGCGCCCCTGGCCAATAACATCGTTTCTTACTTATATTGACATCTGATTTGTCGAATCAGAGACCTTTATCATTCCCTCACATCCCATATAAATATCACGTATCTACGAGAGCAACATAGCTAGCAAAGGAGGATGGGACGAGGGCCTACGGGACGTACACCCGTAGCTTCTCCTGAAACCTGTATGCTAAGTAACCGGAGCTGGTTAGCTGGTTGTTCAGTGAGTAATTCAGTGTTACACACACAGTCACAACATCACACGTTAGCAACGACGCTATACAATAT
Organism: Mallotus villosus; assembly: GCA_903064625.1. Classification (NCBI taxonomy): domain Eukaryota; kingdom Metazoa; phylum Chordata; class Actinopteri; order Osmeriformes; family Salangidae; genus Mallotus; species Mallotus villosus. The sequence goes on from CAEFZP010005229.1 coordinate 111,155, forward strand.
CAGCGACCCTTCAGCATTAGTATCGTAGCTAAGTCTAGGAAAGTTGAGGCTACTTTTCGCTAGGTACCTACGAACATGTCTTAATCTGAATCTGCTAGACAAGTGGCTTCCCCATCGTTCTTTTGGTGAGCTGTCTCACGAGCCCTACTAGCCGACCAGCTAAATAGTTATTTAGCACTAGCGTTGCTACCTGCATATATGCAAACATTGTTTACAATATTTTCAGGCTTCAACCAGTGCTGCTCAAGCATACATACAGGGTCAAGAGATAGATTTGTTAGGCATTGAAGAAATAGTAGGAGAGGACAACAGCATCCAACCTAGCTAATACATATATATTTAATGTAAAACAAAGTTCTGTGTAACGACGCGCCGGCCAACTGCGCCCCCCCCCCAAAAAAATCACCAGCCGCTACTGCTGCTAACTGAAAATAGGCCCCCAAAAACGTAAATAAGCTAGACATTTATTTTGTGGAAAATAGCTCATGCATAAAAAGCTCAATAGTGATCATTGTCAGTAACAACGCAAAATGCGATATAGCCCTTTGTGGAGAAGCTGCCCCGGTAAATTGTGTACTACAGTGTTCGTCTTGGTACTAGTATTGCATTGGTTGAATTCGATGTAACGTTCCATTGTACGGTTTAGGCTGAAATTAAATAGGTTTTTCATGAACAGATTGACAAGTTTAGGCTGTGGCAATGAAGTTCGGGTTAGTAGTCAGATAGTTTCACCTATTGAAATACTTTTGATTTAAGGGACTGGCGAACATGTTCTGTCGCCGTTTGACTTCGTAAACAGCTGTGGATGTTTTTGTTAGCTACACAGTGTCTCGCGTAGGCTACAGCGTTGCATTACTGGTTTGAAACCACAGGTAATGATAATTTCACCAACAAATCGTTTACTTGTAATCTAATTTCACAATAAATCGTACAACGAAAATGTATTTGTGAGGAATGTTTATTTTAACGATTGAAAACAGATGGATCATAGACCGCTGTAGTATGTGTTGCCCGGGCAACATAGGCTAATGTCATGATGCTAATGCTTCAGTGAAGTAGTAGACTACTGTTTCCGAAAGTAGATGTAGTTCCCAGGCATGAAAATCCCTCACCTTTTGGCGAAATTCGCAGTTTTGAAACCAAAATAGGTGACCTACGTGAATTGTGTAGATTCGATGAGAAATCTTTTTTGTTTTTTGGGGGGAGGGGGGTTATTCATATTCAGTGAACTGCGAACAGGTGCGGGTGTCAGAAGGGAGCGTAAGTGCATGGAAATATTAACGCGAAGGGCCTTGCATCCCCAGTGCAGACCACCAACTCACCCAGGAGCTCTGTTGACATAGACTTAGTTAACGTTAGCTACAGTTTGATGAATTGAGTCGTTGAACACAGCAGGAGAGAACGCAACGTTAGCCAGCTAGCTAAAGCTCCGGTGGAAAATTATAAGTTTACGCTACCGTCTTTGAAGAGGTAGATTTTGAAGTGAGGGGACTGACAAGGCAGAAGGTATGGTGGTCCACCGGACTGGCCATCGGGAGCCCTGGGAGATTTCCAGATGGGCCGAAGCACTTCTGGGCCCGTGGGCCGCTTGCCTTATAATTGTTTTACTAGCCTACTAATAAAATGAAAGTCTATGCAGCCCTTAGTGCCGCTTACACACGACAGTGACACTTGCGGCCTAGACTGGATGGTCGCTAAATCATTGGTAGCGACTCACCTACTATGGTTGGGATTACTGGCGGAGGAGAGAGCGATGGTCATTTGGAAAGGTATCGTAGTCGCTTCTGGGTGCGGGGGATCCAATTTATGACGTGCTGTACAGAACCAATGTCCAGACTGAAGTGTGTTTGTTTGGGGTGTTCCCGTTTATTAAATATAAAAGCGAATGTTGAATAATGTAGTCCAGGATCAGGGTGGAGGTCTATGGCAGCAGGATGGATGGATATGTAGTGGAGTAAAAGCCTGTAATATTAAAGCGGTAAAAACAGTGTGACCTCCCGTCACCCTAGCCTCACGTACAATGGTGCCTGTGTCCCTATATAGCCTTATATAACCCGACCACTGCCACCTATGGCCGAGCCAAATATAGGTCACCTGTGCCCAAACATAAACAAACCACCACAAACCACACCCAAATGAAACAAGCCCCATAATAGAAGAACAATAATGGCTCCTACAAATGATGTTCGCTACCATCACTGCCTCATCGGAAAGTGGTTTTCGAGGTGGACCACCACCCTAAAATGTATTTCAAACAAAATGTATTTTATTTTAATGTAGTTGTTGTTTTATAGCACTCTGTTTTATAGCACTCTGTTAGGCAAACATCCAGAAAATCACATTGTATGATTCATTGAATTCATTTGCATTTTATTGCATGACATAAGTATTTGATCATCATGCATACAATACATAAGTATTTGGGCGGTTGTGGCTCAGGGGGTAGAGAGGGTTGTCTGTTAATCGCAAGGTTGGTGGTTCGATCCCCGACTCCTCCTAGGTCATGTGCCGAAGTATCCTTGAGCAAGACTCTGAACCCCAAGTTGCTCCCGATGGGCAGGCCGGCGCCTTGCATGGTAGCTCGCTGCTGTCAGTATGTGTAAGTGAGAGTATGAATGGGTGAATGAGAGGCAAACATTGTAAAGCCATACCTGCAAACAAAAAAAACTTTTATTAACACCACTGAACACAAAACAATCTTAAAACTGGTTGAGTGGGGAGAAAAAAAAGCAGGGCGGATGCAGCCTGCTTTGACTGGGGGTGCAGTGAACTTTTCTGGGGGGTATCATGAATATAGAAAGGGATTGTATTTATTTTTGTATTGATACAATTGAGACTGCTTAAAGATCCGAGTGTTCATCAGGCGGAGCCAGACGTTGTAAACATTCGGGGCGTAGCCCAAACCTAGGACGTATGGGTTTGATGTGATGCAAGATAGGGACTTCCACATAGGGACTATAGACCCAACCAATTCTATTTGGGAGGGGAGAACTGCCTAACATGGTACAACCCATGCAGAGGCTGCGGGTCAGAATGCGGAACGTGTGTAGCCTACTTAAAGAGAAGATAGACTAAAGTGACAAATGTCAACAATAACAAAATCCTCGACCGGCCCAAAAGTGAAGCGGCCCACTGGGAATTGGTAGTGTGAAAAGTTGCAGCCAGGGGCTTTTCAAAAGATCAACAACATCGTTCTCCATAAACGGCCTCTGCCTGGTAGTGGTAGTGTGAAAAGTTGCAGCCAGGGGCTTTAAAAAAAAAGAAAAGACGCTGCACAATCAACGTGAGATTGACTGCACGTGAACGAGCCACTGACTCCGCGTTGCCTCCTCCCATAAATGAATATGGAGACGTCCTATAAATACGCCCCCGAGGTCATTTCTTCGTCTAAATTAAAATGACTAAACAAGTAAAAAAAAATGAATTTCACAGACTGAGATCGAGGTTCTAATAACAGAGATGGAGGCGAGAAAATTTGTCCTGTTTGGCAGCCTGTCATCAGGTGTTAAGGCCTAATTATGCTTCTGCGTTTTTCGAAAAACGCAGAGGAGGGAACGCCCTCGTCTCCGTGGAACGCCCTCTGCGTGCTCTCCGTCAGCCCTCGGAGAGCTTTTGACGGATTGACGTGCACCTCCTGAATTTTCTAACTATCCGTCGAAATTACGCAGAGCGACGGAGAGCGACGGAGACCCCCTTGGCTGTGATTGGTCCGTATTAAGAAGTCAGGGGCGGGTTTGCCGCTATGGGTTGCCGTGACCAACAAGACCAGGGGTGGGGAACGTCCGACCTGCGGGCCATATGCCGGCCAAAAAATCATTTGGTCCAGCCCGCCATGGCATGGCAGGCACCATATTATTAGGTGCATTATTCGTTGGCAGCAGGACTATTTTAATATGTGGAAGAGGACCGTGGAGGCGCTCAGCGTCGCGTTCTTGCAAATCAAGCCCCAATACGTTGTTGGTTTGGGCTATACCCGGAATGTTTACAACGTCTGGCTCCGCACCTGATTAACACTCGGATCGATAAGCAGTCTCTAAAATGGTAGCAATATAAAAACATATACGATTCCTTTCCGTAATCATAATAATAACCCCCCAGAAATGTTCACTGCACACCCAGTCAAAGCAGGCTGCTCTTCCAGCTAGCATCACAAACATCACCAAAGAGATCGAAGCAGTTTTTACAATTCATATTTCAGCTAAACAGTAGCCTACATGTAAATTGGCATTTGAATTCAAATGTGACGAGAAATGGGCAGTGTAGTCGCTGAAACTGTGCATATTTTATTGATGAAACGGCTCATTTGTAAATTTGCTCCGAGTTTTCGATAACCTATAGCTAGCATCGCAGTGCAGCGCCACCTACTCTTCTGGCGGTGAATTGTTTTCAGCACCCACAGCCTACGGAGAACTATAAACGAAGTCTATCCGTGTGTATCCGTGCGTATCCGTGAGCCCGCCCACCCGAAAACGGAGACGCAGAAGCATATTGAGGCCTTTAGTGTGACGGGTACGCAACGAACGCGATCTTGTAGTTCCGTCAGAGTTTTCCAGACCGTGTTCATCCTTCACTGAGAATCGAACACGCCATCTCTGACTTCCCAAGCGCGACCACTACCAACTACGCCAAAGAAAAGCTAGCTATTCAATGACGCGGGTGGGTCATTACATACCTGAGGAGTGAGTTTCACAGATTCACACCGGCTACATTAGTAACAAAAGAAAGTCGGCAGAGTGGCAAACTGTCACTAGTGCCAGAAATGCTGTGGGTTCAGAGAATTGGACCATGGCAGACATTTAAAAAAAATTGTCCGATGTCAAACTAGAAATTATGAAAAGTAAACGTTTCCCGTCACAATCTGTAATTTATTTTAGCAACATTCTCAGCCCTTGGGCCTTTATCGCTAGTGTAACACGCCGTGGACGTGCACTCAGAATTGACCACATGCTTTTTTTGGCACTGAAATAAAGACAAAAAAATCTTCATTGCCTACAAATACAAATCTAACAATGAGTAGCCTATTTCTATCGGCTATTGTTCCTACAATTTACATGATTCACATGATTCCTACAATTTACATGATGTGTACTGTCCTGTAACTGGTGTTTCAGCAAAGCTATTTCAACATTGTAGGGGGTCAAGGAAGATGGGAAGTTGGAAGGAAGATGGGAAACTGAACAGTGTATTAACATTAACCAAATAATGCCAATACCGATGGAATTACAGTTATTTGACTTAAATCAGAGCAAGAATGGTCAAACTCAGGTTAAATAATATGAAATCAATTACGGTTAACTCTTACTACTCTACCATGATTATTGTAAACCAGAGATAGAAAGCAAGAGGTGAGGAAGGGAAGAAGGGACAATAAGCCAGAGCTGAGGAGAAGGTCTCAGGAGATCAATAATCCACAGAAAAAAATGCTTTACAATTCCTTTTATACCCAAGAACAACTACAATCACACCACAATCTTGACCCCTTACTTATCAACATGACTAGCAATGCTACAGTAAGTTACACAATGAGATGTGAGAGCCATCAAATTGAGACTCCATCCAGTAACTCCATATTTTACCATATGAGAGGTGGGGCCAGATTAATAGCCTTACAAGATCAGCCTTTATTCTTCTGCCTTAAGTACACCATCTCTTGGTCAAAATAGAAATTCAGCAAATTCAACAATTCATATAGGTTATTGTTCCTACAATTAACATCACCTGTGACCATGCATACTCCCGTAACTGGAGTTCCAGTAAATCTTTTTTGAGATTAGCTTGTATTCTTCTACCCTATGTAGGCCTACACCATCTCTTGGTCAGTTTTTGGCACTTTCTTCATGAGGTGCAGTTTGTACAACTAATTTACTTGTCACTGGGAATACGTGAGATTACATTAGCTACATTTCACAGTTCCAAACAATGCAAAATTCACCTGCCATTAAATGAACATCTCACTGTATACAGCATCCATGCTCTGTTCAACAGAAACAGAATGTGCAAATCGTTTTTTATATTCATTATTCTCATAATGTCAGTGTAACTGACAATTCCACACAAGCCTGTAAATAAAAGTACATGGGGAGAGAACTACCAGTAGCTACCATACATAATTCTCTGCATCCATTGCTGCGGCAGCAGTCAATGTCTCTTTGTCATCTTAGTCATCATCCTTTGATCAGAAGCATTCTGTTGGGGGAAACTGCTACTACAAGTTGAAATAGGCACCAATTGATATTTACTTTGTATCGTGTCGAATATGATTAAAAACCAAGGTGACGTTGAGGTTACAATCACAAGCGTGTAGCCTAAGCAAAATATATCTTACCTGTTTTTAGTAGGGGTGTCACGATACCAAAAATTCAGTAGTCGGTGCCAATACCAGTAAAATAACACGATTCTCGATGCCTATTTCGATACCACGGTAAAAAAAAAGAAGGATTTTCTAAGATTCCATGTACTGTACTTAAACTTCTTTATTAAAATATTTGAAAAATAGCTAAATGTCTTAAGACATACAAAACATGTGCAATAGAGCATAGCACATCATAATAAAGTGCAATTAAGCCATCCAGCTAACAAGATGAACATGAGTTTACCTTCTAACCAAGGTAGGCTATAGGCTAACGCTAAAACTACAGCATAGCTAACCTAAACGATGTGCATAACATAAGCCATTGTAACACACGTGCCCACCATCTCAAACATCATGTAACGTGTATTTCAGTATGACAGATTAAAAAAACTGAAACGATGCATTCTTCGGATGTATCCAAGATTTCGCTGAATTTCGCCGTTCGTTGTTCGACCACAACGAACATTGATTTAGAATGCCAGATGTTAGTATCGGGGCTGCGCCTCTTCTGGAACTGAATCAGAACTCACCTCGAATTCTTTAAACAAATCCGGATAACGGATTCATTTCAGGTGCTTAGCTAAATTGGAAGTATTACCTCCCTTGATCTGAAGACCACGGTAGCATCTTTTGCCTAATGGCTTCTGCGGATTAATTATTGGCAACAAGTTGAGGGGGGGCGATCGCTGCAGCTGCTATCTTGGTTTTCTGAATGTAAACGTCGACTGGAACACTCCTGAATACTGCCCCCATCAGTTCCAGAAGCGGCGCAGCACCAATGCTAACATCTGGCATCGGCGCTCACGGTTCTTATCAGTAGCGGCTGGTGATTTTTTTTGCGCAGCTTAACTCCGAGTTGACGTACTCCGAGTTGAGTTGACAAATTCAAATCCGCTTTTCTGGAACAGAGTTTTCTGAATTTCCCATTGTAGAGTAACTCAACTCAGATTTAGGCTCAGAGTTTGTTAAACCCGCTACCTGGAATTAGCCTGACGTTGTCATACTCATAATTCTGGTCAGAATATGAGTCTGATAACTCTCCGTTGGGCTGTGACCGTTGGGCGTGTTTTAAACGAACCCGGAAAACAAATGCCTGTTCGCTCAATTGGATAGACCTGATAAATTAAACTTTTACCAAACCCCGTAGGAAGGACGGCAAAAACATATTTTCCATCGACAAATGCCTTGATTGCGTTTCTGTTCCTCTTTCAAAGTGAATGCGCTGTCGATGTCTTCTAAAACAGACTCGATGGCAAAACATAACATCTCAGCTCTCCAGCGTTATCCATGTTTGTTGAAAACAAATTCAACTCAAGCGCTCTTTTGTGGTTGATTACGTTACTGTTGATCGTCTGTCCATCATCGTATAAAGCCCGCCCTGACAATTTGATTGGTCAGAACAGCTCCTGTTTCGGATATAGTATTTCGCCGACCGAGCCTCCCCAGACCCAACTTCCCGACCAAATTATTTTGCGGGCGGGGATAAATTCGGCTGGCACCCAGGCTAACCTGGAATACCCCCCTGGGGCCCATTCTCCGTACGTCACTTATTACATCCAAGATCAAATGATCTTATTACATCCAAGATGACATCATCTTGCTTATCATGATCTGGCTAATTCGGTTCTTTGAACACACTTGTTGTTTAAGATTAGTATAGCTGGATTGAGTTATACGTTGGTCTAAAAGGGGGTATGTATCGATAGTAGAAACCTTGATCAGCAACGTTGCTATTGGCTGCTCACATAAGTCTATGGCTGCTCACCATGGCCAAAAAGAGCACCCCGTTTATTCCGCAACAGAGCAACAGCTTGCTCGAAGACTACTCCGAATTTGAAAATGTAATCAGAACACCTCAAAATCTGCAAAATCCAAGAAAGAGGGCAGGCAAAAAGTAGCAGACCAAATTAAATGTATAGTAGGCTGGTGACCATTTTATCGCTTATTAGAGTAAGTTAGGCTTATGTTCTTTTTTTTTCATTCTTTCATATTTTAATTTATCGTCTTTAATGTCATATAATGTGGTTTTAACACATTTATGATGTAAATGACAACCTCACAAAAAAACGATAGGCTATCTCTCAAAAAGTATAGGCTAGTAGAATATTGCGCTGTGCTTACGGATCTAGCCTATCTATCACGCAATGAGCAATTAATTCGGTTTCATGTTAAATTCTGCTAATTAGTCTTGCACCTTCCGCAACAGTTCCTGTAGTAAAAACGGGCAAGACATGTCTGTGACAGACTTCCTGTATCACCTCTGCTTGTAAAGCCTCAATCTAATCGTGTTTACATAAAATAAACCTGCTCCCGAGCAGGTTTAAATTTACAGACCTGTTGCTATGACAGCAAGTCCAGGGGGGTATTCCAGGTAGCGGGTTTAACAAACTCTGAGATTAACAGAGTCGGTTCCAGAAAAGATGATATGAATTAGTTAACTCAACTCGGAGTACGTCAACTCAGAGTTAATCGCGGGCATGAGAACTATCTAAAGCCAACATCAATGGAGCTCCGATACTAGGATCCACCATGCCACCCGGCGACAAAAAACGTTGTCCTACTTCACCAAACTTCAGATTCAAGTTTTATTTCGTTTTTATGGTCGAGTACATTTTCCGGAAAAAAGCAACACGGCTGTAGCAGCGTATCATGCAAGTGACGTGGGAGACAATTGCTGCCGAGCATACATTTGAATATAATAGTCATCCATACATTGAACATTTAACCCCACTGTCCGTTAATGTTACAGGAGAAAGTGGTGGCCTTAATAAAATAGCAGGTTCAATGTTTTATTAAATATAAAAACATAGCCTACTACGAACAGGTAATGCATAGTTTGCTTAGGCTATGCGCTTGTGATTGTAGCCTCGTCGTCACCTTGGTTTTAATCATAATCGACATGATACTAATTCAATATCAATTGGTGCCTATTTCAAGCAGTTTCCCCCCAACAGAATGCTTTTCATCAAAAGATGATGATGACGAAAAGACATTGACTGCTGCCACAGAAATGGATGCAGAGAATTATGTGGTAGCTGGTAGTTCTCTCCCCATGTAGCCTACTATTATTTACATCATATAAAAACTATTTGCACATTCTAATCCTGTTGAACAGAGCATGGATGCTACAGTGAGATGTTCATTTAATGGCAGGTGTATTTTGCATGTGGAACTGTGAAATGTAGGCCTAGCTAATGTAATATCATGTATTCCTATATAGTTACAAATAAATGAGTTGTACAAACTGTACAATTTCAATGATTTGTCTTTATTTCAGTGCCAAAACGCTTTTGGTCAATTCTGTGTGCACTTCCATGGCGTGTAACACTAGCAATGAAGACCCAAGGGCTGAGAATGTTGGTCAAATAAATTACAGATTGTGACGGGAAACGGTAACGTTAACTTAGGCATTCATCAGGGAATTAAAGCACATCAGTCGCAGTCTTAAAATCGTTTCCTGGCGTATAACTAAGCAAATTTAATGTTGTTCGAGATCGCTCGGCTGAACCAGGAAACAATATCCCATGTCTTCCAACGCTATCAAACTCAGAAAGTGGGAGGGGATAGGTAAGCTAGCGAGCAGGTTAGTTTCAAGGAGAAACCAAAAGGTTTCGTTACCTCTCTTTCTGGAACGGAAACCTCTGAGTTTGCCTGTTTTCAGGGTTAAACAACTCAGAGTTTTCACAAAACCCGCTACCTGGAATACCCCCCTGTTCTGATTTAGCTAGTGTTGCTGTTGTTGCTAAATTCAATTAGAGGGGGTGGTGCTTCAGCTCCTTCAAGCAACATGCCCCCTCAGTCTCAAGCAGAGAAGACTGCTGATTTTCTCACGATTTCAAAGCCTGATTTAACATACTTGTCTGTATTTTTTTTTCCATTCAAATTTGGATGGGTAGTTAACAACACATTCTTCTGTGGTGTGATGAACTTAAAACTAATTTTCAATTCCACTTTACAGCATCTTTAAGGTGTTTTGTGCAACCGGTGTTCAGAAATTCCTTTAAGCTTTTATTCAAGCAGTTAATTTATGTTGAACCTAACACTGGAACAGGGGAGTAGGCTACAGTAGGGAGTGCAATGGGTACAGTGGTGGTACATGTGGATGTCATAGAAGCAGTAGAATAGAAACTACTATAAAATCTTGTGACCCTGGATTGCTGAAACACTTCCAGGACTTGTCCACTTCATTAACTGTGGGAAATCCTGTCTTTGTGGCATAGAAAATATTGTGGTGCCAGTCTGGACATTATTTAAGGCTGAGTAGGACTGGTACAGTACTAGTAAATACAACCATTGTGCAAGCCTAAACGTTACTAGAGATCCATAAAATTATTGACATGCCACATTCTAAAGTCAGTCAAGTGTAATAGAATTTTAGGATCTATATACAATTAAATTGTTTTAAATGTGGTTCATTGATAAGAAACATGCTGGAACAACAATTTATGTGGTTTGCAGGAAGGGGAGATAATTAAACTGAGTTTTAGTAAGCCTATTTTTAGTAATATAAGCCTATTCTAGATGGAACATACGTTCCACAAACAACTCAGACTCACCACATATAAGTTGTTCTTTTTGCTTTTTTTTAGTATGACTGCTTAAGTATTGTGTTGGATTAAATAAACTGTAAACTTGATTATCGGGCTCCTTAGTTGTTCTAGCTTGGCAAAGAAAGCTAAGTTGAATAGGCATATGTTACTATTGTAATGATGATGAGTGTTGCTTTACTATTACTAGTTTACTGTTATTGTTAATGCCATCCTTGTGACGTTAACTGACATAACATTGCATAACCATAACATTATTGTGGCTATCAGACATGATTTATTCATCTTCGTCTTTGCTCCAGAAGACCTTGTCAACAATCTATAATGCTGCCTTAAGATGTCACGATATCACTAATTATATTAGGCTATAATTACTCAGAGAGTCAGGTGGCTGAGCGGTTAGGTTATTGGGCGAGTAATCAGAAGGTTTCCGGTTTGACGTGCAAAATGATGTGTCCTTGGGCAAGGAACTTCACCCTACTTTCCTTGGGGGAATGTCCCTGTAGTTACTGTAAGTCGCTCTGGATAAGAGTGTCTGCCAAATGACTAAATGTAAATTATGTTTGTCATGCCATAAACATGGCATGGCTACAGCAGGGCAGGCAACTGTAGATTATCAAGCCCTTTCTCCTTGTGCTCATTCAGCTCAGGTAAATCAGAGATCGGCTAATTTTCCTTTTTGTGCTCGTGCCCTGTTCAGAATCAGAAGGGGTTTTATTCACCATGAAAGTTTGCACAGACAAGGAATTAACTTTGGCAGGAAGGTGCATACATTAAACATATAGGAATCCTAAAACTTAAATATGTGGTCTAACTATACTAAAGGTACAAGTCTAATACTAATAAAAAACTTAAAATAATATATAATTTACAATGTAACATTTTTTAAATAAAAAATGCATACCCGCAAACACAGTTCCAGACAATCTTGACTTAAGCAAATAAATGGGGTGCTAGTCTACCCATTTCAGATTGGTTTTAAATTTAGCAAAAATCTTGAAAAATTATTCAATGAAAAAGCTAATACAGTAGTATGAGCCAAGTTCGAGAATAGAACAGGGCACGAGCACAAAAGGGAACATTAGCTGATATACGAGAATTTCAACCGAAAGCCTGGTTGATGTTCCAAATCATTGAATAAATATTCTTATTTAAAAAAATGTTTTATTCGATATGAATGTTCAGATTGTTTTTATTTATATAATATATTTTTTTTTACCACAAAACGGTTATCTGTCTTTCTCTCCCTTTCTTTCTGTCACAGGGGGTATATTTGAGACCTTGGAGAATGAACCCATTAGTGTTGAAGAATTGGCCTTCAAATTTGCTGTTACGAACATTAACAGAAACCGGACCTTAATGCCAAACACCACCTTGACCTATGACATTCAGCGAATAAACCTTTTTGACAGTTTTGAGGCTTCTAGGAGAGGTAAAATTTGAATATTTTCCTGTTCACTCTTTCTATTTGTATATAAATGTACTTATAACAGTGAGAGGCATTTATTCTAGGTTTTTGATGCCTCTGTGGTATTCATACTGACACATGTCGTATGACCTCCCTTTACACCCCTCCTTTTGCATATTAATCACCTTTTCTGCTTTCAAGCCTGTGACCAGCTGGCACTTGGTGTGGGAGCTGTTTTTGGGCCCTCTCACAGCTCTTCAGTCAGTGCAGTCCAGTCCATCTGTAACGCTCTGGAGGTGCCTCACATCCAGACCCGCTGGAAACACCCTTCTGTGGATAACAAAGACAGCTTCTACATCAACCTATACCCTGAATATGCCTCCATCAGTAGAGCTGTGCTTGATATTGTGCAGTATTATAAGTGGAAGACAGTCACTGTTGTGTACGAAGACGCTACTGGTTAGTGAACTGACATGTAAACCTGTATAGAGTATCTGAGTACATGAGATTTCAAATGATTTGTGAGTGTGTTTCCAAATAGGCATTATAGATACCTTCATTGTATATGTTTGCATCAGTCAAGAATCAAACATAGATTTTCTCAGACAAGAGCGCTGGCATTTGCAACAACTTTTTTTTAAGCATTAAAAAAAAGCTATGGGAGTTCAACACATGTACTTCCTCATTATTCATGTGACGGTATGTATGAATTATGATTTTTGGCGTCAATTTTCTTTCATGCTCATCTAAATTTGACTCAGAGAACATCCTACATTGATTGATTGATTTACCTAACATTAGATCCCCACTAAAATGTATTGATGACGTATTAGCAAAAAAAAATGGAATCTCCTAAAAATAATTTTGTTTATCGAGTATTTGGAACTCAAAATGGCAGTATCATAACACACACAAGATCATTTGCTTTAACATGTAAACGGATATACTGTACTGCTCTTTCTGACAGTTTTCGGAGGAGTTGCACTATTACTACTACTACTACTTCAACAATATTTGGCTTGTAGTTCAGAGTCTTGTTTACTTTTAATCTAGATACACAAAATGTTATTTGTCTTTCTAAAAGGGTTGATTCGTTTGCAAGAGTTGATAAAGGCTCCATCCAGATACAGCATAAAAATCAAGATTCGCCAACTTCCCAGTGGAAGTAAAGATGCACGTCCACTGTTAAAAGAGATGAAGAAGGGGAAGGAATTCTATGTCATTTTTGATTGCTCCTACCAGACATCAGCAGATGTCCTAAAGCAGGTAACAAAGAATAATGTTTCTATCCCTGTAGAAAACTTAAATTAAATTCCAGAGCTTCTTCCCACCCAGAAAGGTTATAGCAGTCATTAATTGGAAGTTGGAAGATGCATCTGTTTGGGTAGATGTACTGAACTGCACACAATACAAGAAAAGGTTGAAAAGGTGTAATAATGGAAGTTATATAGTGAGTGAGTTTTGATACAGACCACATTTAATTGCTTTTGAATTAAGTAAATCATTCCAGTCAAATGGGTCTCTTCCTGCAGATTTTGTCCATGGGCATGATGACTGAATACTACCACTTCTTTTTCACCACACTGGTAAGCGTCAACATTTGGCATTCAATAAGACTCTTATAGGTAGCAATTTGTTTACAGTGAACCATAAATAAGTCACTGTGTGATTTTGTTCTGTAAGAATGGTATACAGTTTTTATTTATTTATTTATTGATAAATGGCATGTTTTTCCATGGTCATGTTGAGTCAAATCTCTGGGGTCTCCAACTGTGCTCCTGGAAAAACTATCTTACTGTAGTTTTTGCTCCAGTTCTATTCTAGTACACATCACTCAAGGTAGTTACAACTAGGGTGGAGCAACAATAACTACAGGAAGGTAGCTTTCCAAGAACGGTTTGAGATCCTCGCTTTAGTGTTTGTTCTGAAGGTTTGGTTTGTGCCCCCTAAGGACTTGTTTGCCCTGGACCTGGAGCCTTACCGTTACAGTGGTGTGAACATGACAGGGTTCCGCCTTCTCAATATAGACAATTCCCAGGTGGCCTCTGTGGTAGAGAGGTGGTCTATGGAGCGCATGCAGGCCCCACCAAAACCTGAGACTGGCATGTTGGAGGGCATGATGACAGTATGTTAGCCTTCACTGCACCATCTACGTTTACAATGAAGTTAAATTGTAAACTTGTTATCCACAACAACAATTTATAGTTTTGTTTCGGGACTGAGCCATTCATTAGTCTATTTGTAGATAACTGTTAGGGATACTGTTGCACTGCCACATCTTAAGTTTTGATTAGCATTTGTTTCACTGTGAGTTGTTCTGATGTGTTTCCCCCCAGACAGAGGCAGCTCTGATGTATGACGCTGTCTACATGGTTGCAGCAGCGTCCCAGCGCTCTTCACAAATCACTGTCAGCTCCCTTCAGTGCCACAGGCACAAACCATGGCGCTTTGGACTACGCTTCATGAACATGTTCAAAGATGTACGTTTTCAAGTTTATGAATGCATTTTCTTTCCCTGTTCCTCTTCTCCCTGTCACAGCTGACTGCCTATATTTAACAGTATTGATTAGAGCATGCAGTAACACGTTCCAGAAGATAGATCTCATGAAGGAGTGATGATTTGTTCTAAAGATTTGAATTCTAAATTAATGTTCAGTTCAATAAATGTACTTGTACAGACAGTGACTGATGTCATTCTGTCATCTGTGCTGCAAACACAGATGGTCATGTCGCTGCTGTGGAAGTCTCAAGACAAGTTCATGTTGAGGGTTCTCTGTCAGAATTACAGTGACCCCTCGGTGTCCCCTCAGTTTAATTAAACTAGTGCAGTGCCCATGAAGCCTGTGCCATTGATGCAGCCGGTGATTAAGTACTGTAGTTTATTTGGTGGTAATTTAATTGGATTTGTTGGTCCACATGGGTTTCAAAGTTTTAAAATTCGATTAATAAATAATTAACAGGCAACTAAGCTAAAAACCATTAATTAATAACAACAAAATAAACAAAACCAGAGAATATTACTAAACAAAATCAGAGCATATCAAACCAGCAGAAAAGATGGGTATGGATCAGTTACATATATATATAGGAGAGATCAGTCACTAAGACAGGGAATTCATGATTCTTACAGCCTCCGGAAAGAAGCTGCATTTGAGCCTTGTTGTTCTGCACCATTTTATTATTATTATCAGTATTTAGGATTCCTCCGTCAGGGAGACACCTACTGTAATTGTTAGGTTACTATAATAATCATAATACAATTATCTCAAAGTCATGGGAAAAAAGTTTTGAAATTTGGCACATTGAAACAACATGCCACAACTAACACCCACAACAAGAATGGCCCAGATCAGATCACACAGGCCACGCCCAAATCCAAAAACAATTTTTGTCAAGTGATGGCATTTCCTAGCCTGACGTTGTCATACTCATAATTCTAGTCAGAATATGAGTCTGATACCGCGCCGTTGGGCTGTGAGTATGGGGCGTGTTTCAACCGAAAGGAAAACAAATGCTCGATTGGATAGACCTACAAATCAGAGCAAGGTAGTATGTTGTTTGTTGAAAACGAATTCAAGCGCTGTTTGGTGACGTGGTAGATCACGTTACTGTTGATCATCTGTCCATCATCGTGTAAAGCCCGCCCTGACAATTTTATTGGTCCAACAGCTCTTTTCGGACATAGTTTTTCCCCAATATGAGCGACCCCAGACCCAACTTCCCGACCAAATGTTTTTGCGGGCGGGGCTAAGTTCGGCTGGCACCCAGGCTAGGCATTTCCACCTCATTACTCAAATTATTCTGAAACTTGATGTACATGCCTCATTTTTCATGAGAAGAAAAAAGCCTCAAGGACCCATAAGGTCCACCATGAAGGATTTTCCTGTACAGTGACAATTTGTGAAAACCTTCAGAATTATTCTTCTCTTGAACCAAAGGTCCAATTGACTTGAAATTTCGTACACATGTAGAATTTATGTTTTTCAAAACATTACTTGGGGAAAATGAATCAAATACAACATGGCTGAAAGGGGTGTATTTATGATAATGTCCACACTGTCTCTATATGTTTGTGTCACTAAATCAAATGTAATTTTGAATGACAAACCTAATAGGCTTTAGGGTGACACTCCCCTGAAGTACAATGCAAAATTCAAGGCCGTAGCCATGGAGTCAACATTGGGGGGGACGAAATCTGGGTAGTTTTACGTTTAGTTTAAAAAAAATCTAGTTTGAATATGATAAAAAGTGATTTATGATAATTTCGGACAGCGTGGCTGGTTGCCTGTCGTAGCGTAGCACATTTATATTTTATTTATATTTTATTTCAATATATTGGGGGGGACATTTTGACCAGATTTGAATATTACGGCCCTGGCAAAATATCACCTTGATATGTCAAAATATGACAGCTGTTTGAATTTGGACCAAATCTGACAATGCTTGCCATTGGAGAAACGGCTTATTTTGTCATACAGTAACTGAACGCAGCATCGTCCAGGTCTGGGAGTGGCTCAATTGGATGAGATGCTGTGCTGGTAAGCAAATGGTCTTAGGTTAAAAACTAGTCAGAGTAGTTTTATTTATTTTTTGTTTCTGACAGAAAGAACGGTCTCTAGTCTTCTGGTCAATCCTCCGGTTGTAAAACATAGCAAGCCACGGCAAAACAAGCCAGGTTCACCACAGTAGCTAGCTACTTGTAGTTTATCTCTGAGGGGATTAGTACACCAAAAGAGCCAGAACTATTGTCTTCAGTAGTTGAACGGCATCTTGGTAGCTACCCAAGGGAGCGGTCGTTTTGTTCCATTGCTCTGTTGGCGCAAGGGATTGTGGGTGCCTCAAATTCATGTTCTGATTGTGCTTTATTAATGTTGTGTTTATGTTCTGGTCAGTGTTGTAGTAATCTCAGTTTAAGTTTAATGTTTGAAGACAGTGGTGGCTATTAGGAGTGGGGGAAAAATCTATTTGCATTTGAATCTCGATTCAGTCTTCTAGCGAATCAAATTGATTCACATTGATTATTAGAATTTTTTTATAACAATGATTTTACTAAACTGCAAGAAATAGATTTCAAGTTTTTGATGGAGTGGGATTCTTCAACACTTAACTGGCTATCACAATCAAATAGAAACAAGTAACAGTAAACAGCAAACTGGAATCAAATGTAAGCATATATTGAATCAAAATGTGATTATAAATCGTGAATGGAAAATATTGTGTTGAATACATTTTTTATCGAATCGTGAGGTACCAAAAGATTCCCACCCCTGGTGGCTTTGTGTGTTTACTCTGATGTGTGTTATGTGAGTTGATTACTTCCTGTTGGGGTTGGTTAGACGTACAGTTTTTCACAATAAAGGTCTGTAGTTGAGGGGTGTATGGGACACAGGCCATAAAGGTCCTACTCTCTGGCGTTCTTTAAATTAATGGATGCTGACTTCTAGTTAGCCATACAGGTAAAGTTTAGTTTGTTGGCAATAACGCTACAATATTATACGTCACTCAGTATACGTCAAAAAACTTTCATAACATGCAGGTGCCTGTGGTTCAGTTGTCTAGAGCGTATAGCATCTGTAACTAGAGAGCATGCAATTTCTGGGGAAATTGTGAGGGTGTGCCTGTTTGCGTCGGTTGCAGGTGGGTTCGTCCCTTTAAGTTTTTCCCTTCTAGTGATATTTTCAAGCATTAGGCTACAGTACTCATAGGCTATTGCTTAATTTATTAAGAACACCCTTGGAAAGAAGCTACTGTAACAACGTTATCACTGGCAATATTTCAGATGGAATCGCGATTCAAACAGTAAGCCTATGTCTGCTAACTAAAAATATGCCCCCAAAAACCTAAATAAGTTTGACATTTATTTAGTGGAAAATCGCTCATGCATAAAAAGCTCAATAGTGATCATTGTCAGTAACAACGCAAAATGCGATATAGCCCTTTGTGGAGTATGGAACGCCGATTTAGTCAAAATTAAATAAATAAATAGATCTGTAAATAAATATATAAATACAGAAATATATATATATGGCAATGAAATAAAGCCTAAAATTAAAAAAGATGGCAATAAATATATCAATAATAAATGTATTTATTTCAAAATGACGTTTTTGTAAAGACAACATTTATTTATTTAATGGGACTTCTATTTCCTAATGCCACATTTATTTATTTTTTGAGACTTATACACTCCACATTTATTTCCACATATATTACCCTTCCACATTTATTACCACTCCACATTTATTACCCCTCCACATTTATTTCCGATCTCACATGCAAATGAGAGGGGCGTGGTTATCTTCAGACCAACGCATGCTGCACAAGATCGAAGGCAGACAGGGACACCTATCTACCTCTATCACCAGAATCGTCACGAATTCACACAACATTTAACATTATTGACGATTTTCAAGTCGCATCTCATATTTGCTGCTGATGTAAGGAGCTTTTAGTCACAAATTCAGGCATTCAGGCAACATTTTGTATGGCCTGGGTTCATCGAAAACAACTGGTTATCGTGAGCACACCAGAAAATACCCGAATGTGTAGGCTACTCAGGTATTTGGGGTTGTCTTGATGCAATAGCCAAATTTCCCAAGATAGCATACCACAACCCCCTTATGAAACTACAAATTACTTAAATCGTCACTGTGAACCCAGTCAATAGCTTACGATCAAAATACTCTTAACCCTAAGAAATATTATGTTGAGCCCCATGGTGGATTTCTACAGTTGCCGTCTTGCACACGAACACCAGACATCCCAGAAGGTCCGGGAGTCTCCCGCATTTCAATAGCGGCTCCCAGACACCCGCAAATGCCATACAATCTCCCGGAAATCCCGATTATTGTATTTTGAGCGTGCAAGACACTGTCCAAAGCTTATTTCGGGTAGAGAAATGTGCATATCGCGGAGATATGTGCATATCGCGCGTCTTGATTGCGCCCCGGGGTCGTCGAAGGAACCACCTCCCGGAATTGAGTCTCTGCAGGTTGGGATGTCTGGAACACGGTGTTCGATAAGTCTCAAACCATTTAAGACTTTGTGGTCAATATCTATGTTCTGTAGAGTACGTATCCGCCCAACCTCTACAAAATCTACAATGTGTGCCAAAATAATATATCCTGACAAGCCATGCTGATCAATTTGATCTATAAGGCCAGCAAGCGATCTCTGACACCATGTCTTCCTTCATCTACCGAATCTAGGTGTCCCTATGTACAGCATGCGTTGGTCTGAAGATAACCACGCCCCTCTCGTTTGCATGTGAGATCTGAAATAAATGTGGAGGGGTAATGTGGAGGGGTAATAAATGTGGAGTTGTAATAAATGTGGAGGGGTTATGTGGAGGGGTAATAAATGTGGAGTGGTAATAAATGTGGAGGGGTAATATATGTGGAAATAAATGAAAAAATAAATAAATGTGGCATTAGGAAATAAAAGTCCTATTAAATAAATAAATGTTGTCTTTACAAAAACGTCATTTTGAAATAAATACATTTATTATTGATATATTTATTGCCATCTTTTTAAATGTTTGGCTTTATTTCATAGCCATATTTATATATTTCTGTATGTATATATTTATTTACAGATTTATTTAATTTTGACTAAATCGGCGTTCCATAGTGGAGAAGCTGTCCCGGTAAATTGTATACTACAGTGTTCGTCTTGGTAGCTAGCGATTGCGTAGCTAGCGAATTCGATGTTTAGGCTGTGGCAATGAAGAATCACTTTGTATTGTAGTCTAGCTGACCAACAGCGCAAAGACAACAAAGCTGACTAGACTATATATAGCTAGATGTTTGTTAGCTAACTGGCTACAGCCACTACGGCACTAGCTGGTGGCTGGACGAGCTGGTGGCTGGACGATTTGTACAGTAGGCCTACCTCCCAGAAGCGGTCTGGAACGGAAAACTACAAGGTAGCAAATCAGCTGTAGCTAGCTAGGTTTAACACTTTTGGTACAGATACAGTAGTAGAGATGTGCCGGTGTAGCAGCTAGAGCTAACTCCTCTCTGAAATAGCAGACTACTGTTTCCGAAAGTAGATGTATACTAGCTTAGCTCTAATATCAGCGTACAGTTATAGAGTTATCATATTTTAGCTGCCTACATTTCAAAATTTTGTTTCTTAGCACAATGTTAAATGAGTAAATAGTTAGCTATCACCATAGCCTCTTTGCTTGTGATATTACAAATCGTTGACTTGCAATGTCATGTCTAATAAATACCAAAACAAACATTTATTTGTGAGGAATGGTTATTTTAACAATTGAAAACAGATGTATCACAGACCGCTGTCGTATGTGTCGCAATGTGCCCGGGCAACAGAGGGTAATGTCATGATGCTAACTACAGACTACTGTTTCCGAAAATATATGTACTTAATAATATCAGCATATATGATATTGTACATAACATTTCAGAATGTTGTTTTGTATGACAATGTTAAATGAGTAAATTGTTATCACCCTGGCTTCTTTGCTTCTGCATGGCATTTAAAGTTAGCCTAGCTATCTCCCAGAAGTTAACGAGCTGCTAAACGAATGTTCTTCTACAGCCTGGCAGTCACGCGTGTTTCCGTGACGTTAGTGATGTTAGGAACGTCAATGACTGTGGCTAGCAAGTTAGCCACATTAGCTTCACTTTTCGCCACAAAAATGTACTTTAAGCTTAAACCATGCATCGGAACGTAAATTCTGATACAAGCAACTCAATCGCTACCAAGACGGAACGTTTGACCGGTTCGTTCTCTATGTAGTCCAAATATTGACCGAGTTTTAGGGGTGGGAAAATAAACAATAAGAATAAATATATATGTGAGATAACAAAGGTTTGCGCTCTGGCCGAAGGCTAGAGCACACCCAATTAACACTCTTGCCCTCATTCCATCAGTATTCTCCTTAGTCTCATCCAATCAGTATTGTCCTTATTATAACAAGTGTGACTTTTTAGGCCCATTATATACAACAGCTCATCTAAACAACGTCACTTATGGCACTTGAAGACACCAGCAGAATTTTTACTTCACATAGTGCCCAATTCTCAAGATAAATATGCTACAAAAACATAGAGAGAAGACAGATGGAGATTCCAGGAATTATAGTTATATGGAATTGCAAAGACAGCAGAATGGATAGCAGACTCCATTCCAGTGGATCCTGAAAAGTGTAGGGGTTGAGAGGCAGGTTCCCATACACTTTGGGACCTTTAACTTTGGAAAGGTACAATGCAAATAACTATAAAAAAATGAGACTTTATGTGCCTGACATAGAAAACTCCAGTCCAAGGAGCGATGGGAGGGAGCATTAATGGTGCTGTTCTTCAGGGGCTCCAGAGGTTTGTCTCAGGCAACTCATCTTTATTTCAGCCACTCTCCTGAACCACAGGCTCTGAATTCGATTGGGTCCTGAAGCCCTCTCATTGAAGCCATCTAGGACATCAAAACTATAAAGAGATGTGATCTTTTTATACATGTTTGATGTGAAAACGCTTAACTGGAATCTAGAGCCAACCACCAATCACAGCTCAAAACTGCAGCCAAGATTTGAAACAATTCAACGAGATGTGGTAACTCAAAAGCTGCATCTAAAATTATGGAGGTTTCAATACTGTGTCCATTTGTAAAAGTGCTTCTGAAACCAAAATGGACGTGTCATATCATTAACGCCAATACATGGGGAGGCTCAGTAGATGTCGTAAGGGGGTAGAGTTGAGGTGAAAGGGAGGAGCCAACAGCTCACCAAGGTTAGTAAAGGTTGAGGCCAAAAAAGTGGTACTGGGATTGATGTGAAAGGTCAAAGGCCCCTGGGGGTGATTCCATTCAGTGGCCAAAGACATTTATTCATTGTTTTGAAATCGTATATGTCTTTTATTCTGGTTTTGTTAACTCTTAACTTTTCTTTGTTCCAGCATTGGAAGTTTATTTGTTTACCTTTATAAGACGATACACATTCAAGAATAATTATACTCACCCCCTTTTACCTCTACCCACTCAGGCTCAGTGGAATGGCTTGACAGGGCAAATTATTATTAACAAGACAGATGGCTTACGGAAAGAGTTTGACCTAGATGTCATCAGTCTAAAGGAGGATGGCGTGGAGAAGGTGAGCATTTATCCTACTTCAGTGTGTACTCTGAGATAGTAGATCATTTTAGCATTGGATTACTCTTGAGAACTTCACAAGAAGACGGTATCAACCACAAAATGGGTATGTTAATACAACTACACACAGGTACAGGTATTTGTCTTGATATGAAATGTAATTAAAATGCTTTCTTTCTATTATTTTTACAAGACAATCGCGGGCAATAGTCGACTGAATAAAGTGTGGAAAAAGGTTTGTATAGTGGTTGTAAGCACTTTTTGACATAGGTACTCAATATTAATCAAACTGTTTGACTTATTGGATTTAGAGATATTTATTTTCCTCACACTTTCTCTAGCGTTTCTTTCAGCTCCTGTACTATATGTGTTCTGTTTTGTTCGGTGAATGTTATATGCACGTATTCATTCCATGTCTTCTTTAGACTTTGGCTGCGTCCCAATACTCCCACTTCACCCAAGCACTTCACACTCCGTTTGCGCGTTCGCGTGAAGTGAAGTGGTGTCCCAATTCTCTTAGAACGAAGGGGAAGTGTTGTTCAACCAACGGCGTAACCACGCATTCTTTGGGGGGGTCGTGTCCCCCCCCAATGTTGAGAAAATACTAACCTGTCCCCCCCCAATATACAGCAGGATAAAATGTAAAATATATGACATGTTCTCTTTTTATGAACCCTGTCAATGGATCGGTCTCTTGTTATGTATTATTTATTTTCAATTTATTTCCGTTTGTTAAGAATCCCCCCTCCTAATTGTACACTTGTGCGATTTAGTTTGAAACCACCTCGCGACTTTCTGCGTTGTCATGGTTACCCCACACTCTTTCTTCAGTGAGAGCCAAGAAAGTAAAGAGTAATGGAGGATTTGAGGTTACCGGTACGTCATCGGTCATGATGTGGTACGGTTAACTGCATTGTTGCTACACTTAACAAGTTGGTAAGATAAATTACGTTATTCAATATTTCTTTTGAGATCGCCTCATTCAGTAGAGTGCTCAAATCACTTGGTTATCCGTTTGTGGCAATTCAGTTTTTAACTACATTAGCTAGTTGAAGCTAGCGATTAGCAGCTTCACTGCCTGGGCAAAACTGATGCTGAGAAACTACCTAGTAAACATAACTAATGCATACTAGCTGGTCGTTCGAGCAATAGCTGGTTTTTAACCATCTTGAATCGTAAGTTTTTTTAAATCCCAGAGCCCACATCATGGAAGCTGCCATGTTGGTACGATAGCTAGCGGTAGGAAATACCAGCCCAACTTAAATTTGATGTTTTTCAACACGGATGCTTAAACATCGAACATACACAGCATGTTCAGTTCCTTACTTTTAATGTAACATAACAGCGTAAAAATTATGTATAAAATTATCTGTACTTTGCCGATGGATGACGATTATTTCAATGGAAATCTTACTCACTAGTGCTGTTAAGGTCAGTAAGCAACTAACCAAAACAAAGTGTGTGTGTGTATGTGTGTGTGTGTGTGTGCGGGGCAGACATTACATGATTACACTATTCCTTTAGATGTGAATTCAAATGGTCAATGTAGTCCTCGAAACTATGTTCTAAATGTCCACATTTTCATATATAAATATAGAATTGTAGGCAATGCACTTAACAAATAATAATAAAAAATTGGACCCCCCCAATGTCTAAACCATGGTTACGCCCTTGTGTTCAACCCTTCAAACAATCCCTTCAAACGGAGTGCGATCAGAGTCACACTACGGCTGAATGGAAAGATTACATTTCCCAGGATGCCTTGCGAACACCTTGGTAACCGACTGACTCCAAAAAATACGTTTACAAATGTTGTATATCTTCGCAAATAACTATAAAAAAATTTGAAACACATCGGGATATCTAGCTGATCATTATGCAAAATAATATTCCTTACAGTTGAGTAGAATACGATTGTTAGAAAAAGATCGCTATTTCACAAATGAAAGTCTGTCTATGCAGCTGAGAGTAGCCGAGTAATGTTAACGTTAGCTAACGTTAGGATGTAAAAAACGCAATTTTATTATGAAAGGTGGGTAAATATGTTTGCCAAAACCTGAAGACCTGACGTGTGTTCAAATTCGCAAACATAGGAACACTGTTTGCCTTGAGTTTTTGGCAAACGTAGCCTACAGTGGAGCTGGATATGAGCTACTAATGACGCATGGAGTGGTGTCCCATTTCGTAGGTAAAGATTTCAATCACTTCACACTTCACACTCCGTTGTGAAGGGGTACACCCCAGTGAACGAAGTGTGAAGTGCTAGGGTGAAGTGGGAGTATTGGGACGCAGCCTTTATTTCGATTTCTATACTTTCACAGGAAACTCACAATCTCAAATATTTGTACATATATATTTTAAGTACAGTGAAGTGCAGTTTTGATGATTGAGGTCATGTTTGTAGATTGCTGTATGGAATTCCAACACAGGCCTTAATTTGACTGACAGCAACAAGGACTTGTCCACAAATGTCACAGATTCCATGGCCAACAGAACCCTTGTTGTCACCACTATTTTGGTAAGAACATTTTAGATGTGAATATGCTGGTCAAACATATAAACTGCTTTTCATGTGGAATAGACAAATGCTCTGATTAATGTATATACTATGTAATCTTGCAGGAAAACCCATATGTCATGTATAAGAAATCAGATAAACCATTGTATGGGAATGACCGGTTTGAGGGCTACTGTCTGGACCTGTTGAAAGAGCTGTCCAACATTCTGGGATTTGCATATGAGGTCAAGCTGGTGTCTGATGGAAAGTATGGCGCTCAGAATGACAAGGGAGAGTGGAATGGCATGGTCCGAGAACTTATTGACCATGTAAGTCCTGTGACTGTCTTTCTGTTATTGGCATCTAAGCTTTCTGTACAGTTGCCATTCATTTGCTATTGCATCTGGACCAAATGTAAGCCTTCTAGACAGTGGCCATTGCATCTGGACAAAACATCAGCTTTGTGGACAATGGCTTATACTTAATACATTTGTTCAATGAGTTATACACATTATGTGAATCATGTACAGTCTAATTAAGTTTTTCTTCAATGTGTTATCTCCCTGCACACCGTGTCAGGTGGCTGACCTTGCTGTGGCTCCTCTCACCATCACCTATGTGAGGGAGAAGGTCATCGATTTCTCCAAACCATTCATGACTCTTGGCATCAGTATCCTGTATCATAAGCCCAATGGCACAAATCCAGGAGTTTTCTCCTTCCTCAACCCCCTTTCCCCTGATATTTGGATGTATGTGCTGCTGGCATGCCTTGGTGTCAGCTGTGTGCTATTTGTCATTGCAAGGTAAATGGGCACTTAATAATCGCACGTAAAACATTCTGTACACTGCATTGGTTGATATTAATATTATAATGCATTTTGAATTTTGCTGGATTTTCTGTTATATCAACCTACTTTTATGAACTAAAGTTAGAGTAACTGTGTCCTGGTTTGACTGCAGGTTTACACCATATGAGTGGTACAACCCTCACCCCTGCAACCCTGACTCAGATGTGGTGGAGAACAATTTCACTCTAATCAACAGTGTCTGGTTTGGAGTTGGAGCACTTATGCAGCAAGGTACTCCTTCCAAGAGGCTGAGTGGTATCTGTCATATATCATTAAATCTCAAAAAACATTTAGGGTTTGTTAAAAGCCTCAAAAGAAAGTAAAATCAAGTGACCACAACCCTTAAAAAAAGTAGACCAACATCGCTGGGTCCTTCCAAATTTTTCCATTTTAAACATTATGGCAAATCAGGTGGACATATTCAATTGTTTCATACTGTCCTGTGGTGTTGAATGGTTATCCTGTACTTCCCAGCCCTCTAGCTAACACCTGCCCAAACTGACAAACGCCCATGCAGAGTAATTGCAGCAAATGCTCTACTAATTCAGAACCCTGAACCCATCCATTCACTTGTACATTTTGTACATATACTCTTTCTGTATAATTGTATTCACCCTATGGTCTGCACCTTTCTGTATCCACAAAAGTCTTTGGAGGTGAGGATCCCTTAGGCCGTGTTCACACCTGACCTCTTTTTTAAAAAAAAACGCTGCCTTCAGCGCCTTTTTACATGCAACTCTATGGGAAAAGGAAAAAGGCGGACGCCTTTTGAAAAAGCGGCCGCCTTTTGAAAAACTTCTAAAAAGGAGCTGAGCCCGACGCCTTTTCGAGTTCAATTTTCTCAACTTTCAGAAAAGCGCTGGGTGACGTTAAGCGCCTTTTTGACAGCTGACCAATCAGGACGAGGAAAGTAAGATACGCGTGTACCTTCCCTAGTAACCTTCTACCGTAGTTACCGGTGCCCCTAAAATAAACGAAAAAGATGGACAAGATACCGGTCGAAGCACTTATAATCGCCGTTTCGTACTACTCCGAATTATTCGACATGAGTAATAAAATATACTGTAATATACTGATGCGATCAGCTCACATCCATTTGCTTCCACTCTCTACACAGGCTGCGGCCGTAGCCTAGACTCGTCTAGTACTTTGTTCGTGAGAATCTTGATTTTGGGACAGTGACGTGGCTGGTTAGCTAGCAAATCTTCTTGTCAAACATACTGTAAAATTATATTGACTGTTTGTCAACCGTAAACAATGTTATTGCCTTTGAATCTTGCTAGTATTACGTTAGCTTTCGGGCTAATAGCTCAGCTGACGTACGTTGACAAATACAGAATTATCTTGACGTCACCCAGCGCTTTTCTGAAAAGGCGCTCAAAAGGCGCTGGAGGCAGCGTTTTTTTCTAAAAAAGAGGTCAGGTGTGAACACGGCCTTACTGAATTGCTGCTTCGAAAGTTTCTTGTTAGTTTTTCCTTGTCATCCTTGAGTGTTTAGGTTGGCATAGGTGCAGTTCAATGCTTGTAAAAAGAGCTTTACAAGTAAATTTGACTTGATTTGAAATGTTCAAGTAAAACAATCTCAGCATGTTAAACTTTCCTAATTAAGACCAGTGTATGTGCATGTATGTTATACATACAGTACACATTGTATATGTAATGTCAACCTTGTTACATAATCGTTTCGAATAGATTTAATTGCATATTTATGTTCAACATTGTGTTAACTAGCAAACACTTGTACACTCATAGCACAATGTGAAAAATGAATAACAATAATTTGAGTTATTATTCAATAGGTTTTTTAATTTTATTTTTTAACAAAAACATATACATGCCAGGAGAATTTCATGAAAAAATTCCAGTTGGATGATGAATTGATATTTAGTTGGTTGATATTTACATGTATTTATAACAACTTCATTACTCTCAAAAAGTAATAGGGTTGAGGATTACAATAACATGGTTGACAATTACATGGTTTTGACCATAACAGGGTTGACTTTTAAGGCTAAGGTCGGCCTTTACTCATCATGTTGTGAATGTAATGGAAGTACATATGGTACTTTTAAAAAGGGTTGGTAATTGGTAAATTGTGGTAAGGAGCAACATGTTTTAGTTGTTCGCCAATAGTCTTCCTGCTAGGCAAATTATGTATCTTCCTTAGATTCTCACTACTGGAGGAACAGTAACACTATTTTACAGGGCAGTTTCATCACAATAACAGTAGATTGAGGGACACATAAATAGCTTTTTAAATTGCAGGTTTTATGACCCTCTATTTCTAGGGAGGAAGAGAGGCCTAATAATTAAATGAAGATTGTTTGGCAGTATGCATCTTGCACATCAAATAAGACCATTGTTATATACAAAAGTTGTATTTATACATCTCATAAGGTAAAGTGTGCAGAAAAAGGAAAGTCAGAATACAAAATAACATATTGGTTGGGTGTTTCTGGTTAAAAGAAAACATACAGAAAAGAAAAACTACAAAGGTATAAGTGCACCGATCATACACCACAGCATTCATATAATAAAATAATAACAACATGGAATGGAACATGTGTCCAAAGGCCGTTTTTTTGAGATCCTTGCAGTCTGCTAGTTAGATGTCAGGTATTCCAAAAAGTAATCCCAATTTCCCAAAACCACCAGCCCTCTGCCCCTAATTCTTGCCAACATAACCTCATATGATGTTGTTTCACTCATCAAAGCTTTCCATTCTTTAAATGATGGTATTGTGGGTGCTTTTCAATATCTCAATATAATTCTGGCAGCTGAGGCCATCCCAAATCATCAAAACGGAATGGGCACTTTTTGTTGTGGAATTTCTGTTTTATCACCCAGAAGGCATAAACGTGGGGAAGATGGCAAAGATAGTCCTACCCATGCCTTTAAGAAATCCAATACTCTATGCCAAAATGGGTTGACCATAGAAAATTCACAAATGAGATGTCCAAATGTGCCCATCTCACATGTGTTGGTAGTCCTGTTTTGAAAAGCCTGCATGGTGTCCAGTAGTACTGGTGTATAATTTTAGATTGAATGAATTTACCTCTAGTTTCCTTTATAAATCTACCATTATCAGTCAAAATCTGTTTACAAATATCATTAATTCAGATTATCAATCTGACAGTCAAGGTCCCTCTGCCAGATTATCCTCAAATTGTCACATGTGCTGCTGGTTAAATACATAGAATTGCTGTAGACTACTGATGCTTTATGGTTGAGTGGGTTGGGTTTTGAAGATAGTATGTTACTGAGTTGCCCGTTTCATTTGGCTGGCACTTTTTTGTTAAGCAGGTATTTCCAGAAATCCCCCTTCTCGCAGATACTCTTGAGCTAATTCAGTGAATGACTTAAATACAGCCTCTTTATAGATATTGCTTATTATATATAAACTTTATTGCAGGCTCAAGGCCCACATGGTAAAAAAAACAACAATACATGCAGACAATTCATTACATAGAAATATACAAGGAAAAGGGATCAAAAAGGCACTCATGCCAGTGTTCCCAGATCTTGGAGGTGTACTTGACAGAGCTACGGCCAGAGTCTGTCATCAGGTCAATTATAAAATTTGCAGAGCGGTCCAGCCGACTCATGAACTTAAAAGTTAGATTCCTCAACAAGGCCATGAAGGTGGTTAGACCCACATTACAGAACAGCTCACTGGCTGAAGTACTCCTGGGTTTCTTCAGGAGTATCCTAAGACAGTCATTATAGGCTACTTTCAATTTGCGCAAGCTCTCCTTCTTGTAGTTCACCCAGAGTGGGGCTGTATAGAGAGGGGTGCAGTAGGCTCTAAACAAATGAATTTTAACTTTAAGTGTACAGTGGTGGAATTTTCTAACCAACATGTTAGCTTGGACATAGAGCAATCCCATGTCGGCATCATCCTCCAGCGTGTCTGTAATAATGTGCCCTAAGTATTTGGTACTTTTACACACCCAGAGTTTGCCCAGAAAGTTGAAAGGCAGGGAAATTAATATCCATGTCATCCTTAGTTCTACAGACCATTACCACGCTCTTCTTGGCATTATATTGAACATCAAAATCGACCCCATAATTAGAGCAGCTGTTGAAACCCGCTACTACTAGGGGATAGTAAAGCTAGGTCATCAGCATACATAAAGTGGTTGATCTTGGAATCACCTATCATACAACCTGTGCTGTATCCCCCCAGCTGCTTGGAAAGGTCGTCCATATAGATATTAAAAAGGGCTGGAGATAATATACCTTAAACTTTAAAAGGAGTAGACAAGATGCTCCCCCATCTTATTATTGTATGTATTCCCTTATCTAACCATCTTCAAAATAGTTTGTTTACCTATTTACCTATTTTGACCGAGTTTAACCAAAGTGATGCATATTGCTGCTTGTAATGTAAAATCGTGTGTATTTTATGAACCTTTGCCCAGACCTCCCTAGAGTGTTTAATAATTGGATTATTGTCTCTCTTTTTGTCACGTGACTGCTGGGATATTACAGTTATAGGCTGGAATGGCTCGGTCAGAGCCTTTTCAATAGCGGCCCACTCCAAACCAGACTCTGTCCCACTCCAATGTTTAGCTATCTTGACCATTTCAAAAGACCACCTATATAGTCTAATATCAGGTGTACATACAATTTGCTCAACTTAAATCTTGGCTTCCTTCCAACCCATAGAAAGTCTTTAATGAGATTATCATACTGCTTAAAAATTTGATCAGGTATGCTGAGCGGTAGCATCATGGATACATAGTTAAATTGTGGGGCTATTACAATTTTTATTCTAAAAATTCTATTACATTTACTTTACCCCACAGAGTCAGATTTAACTTCCCCCATTTTCCTAATTCTTTTTCAAGGAGTGGATCAAAGTTCAGTGTGGTCATCTCATGTAGGTCTGAGCTCCATTTGAGCTCCATACACGGTTGTAAATGCAGTGTTCAAGGCGGTACAGGGAATGCTGACACTTTTCATAATCTTCCCAAGGAAACAGACACTCGACAGGCATGGCGGATGTTTTTCTATGAGAAGATCCCTGTGAAGTTCGACACTCATTCACGCAGTGTAGCCTATTGCTAACGCCTGTCTAGACTGAGTATCTATTCGAAAGAACTGGAGAAGGCAGGTGCTAGATACAGGATACGTTAGCATTGCTAATAACTGTTACCGACAAAATCATACTAAAGCCTGCGGTTGTAATGAACATAAGGTCGGGACGTACCTCTTCTCAGCAACTCAGTTTCATAGAAAATCCTGCTTTACATTGTCCCAGGTTTTCAAAACCGTCCTTGGTGAAATGGTTTGCGCAAATATGTTGAGGGTCAAACTGCACAGGGATCTTCTACGCTACGGTATAGACAAACATTAGCCATGCCTGTCTAGTGAATGTCAGCTAGACTCTAGCTCATCTGCTTTTTATTAACGCTGATTTGCAAGGAATGCAAGAACAGATAGATCACGTAAACAACGAGACTGTAGGCATGTAAACTAGTTTAGCTTGCTAACACAAGAGAATAGGTAGAAAGTGTGATGATTTAGCCTATAGTTTATTGGAAATGGGGCTAACGTTATTGCATGTTCCTGACTGTGTTTCATTCAAATGAATAACCTGTGTTGTGATCTACAATTCAAAAAGGCATGTTTGTTCAGATCTATTTTTCAGCAAGATAGCTAGAGCTAACTGAAGCTGAGTTGAATCACGATAGTTTGTTTGCTAAGCTGTAGTGCTAACGTTAACCACCTAAGGCGATCCTGTTTGCTTCAACAACTGAAGTGGAAACAACGTAATCATTTCAAATAATATCTAGTCAATCTGTTGAAAACAGTGATGTGTAGACAATAGATGTATTTGTTCGTTTTTATGTCAAGTCTCCACCTTCGTTGTTTCAGTGAGTGCTGTTGACCCGGTTGCGTCTTTGCTCCGCAGCTTCACCCAATCAGCGCGCAGCTGATTTATATATTCATGAGTATACCATAAAAGGAGAAATCCTAGTGTTTTTTCCCAGGAAAATATCATTGGATGTATGAGGGAGCATAGAACAGCACCCGGGCCATTTTCAGCCCAACCAATGTTACATACCCTATTCGGAGACCTTAAGGAACAGTGTGAAATACCCCCCAAAAAACTGTCAATCACCCCTTTAACAAGCTGTCAGAATATTGTCTGGCCAGTTCTCTTTCCATTTCACTTAATTCTGCTTCCAATTTCTTAATGGTATCAATATTTTCTCTTTTCTTCTTGGAAGTTTGTGCAATGATCTTGCCTCTAACATAAGCTTTTGATGCTTCCCAAACCATTGCTACTCTGTCTGTGCTACCCATATTGATCTAAAAAAAAATATGACAAATCTGCTGCTAGTTCGTTATGAAATACTTCATCATGCAGCAGGGATGTATTCATTCTCCATCTGCCTCGTCTATCTGACTGTATGTTTATACAGAGTTCAGCAGGTGCATAGTCTGACAGGAACATAGCATTAATATTGCTATCAATTACATCATTGATCAGGTTTTGAGATATCAAAATGATGTCTATTCGTGAGTAGGATTTGTGGCAGTGGGAGTTAAATGAATATTCTAGTAAACAAACATGACCAAACTGGTCAACCTAAACCTATCCTCTTCAATTGAGTAGAACACATTAACACAAACAAGCCTCCTAATACCAACTTGAGACTCATTCCCCTTTAAATCAGGTTCAGATGCTCTGAAAGGGAAGAAAGAAAGAACAAATAAAATAAATCAATTTGGTCTGTGAAATGTTCCACTAGCTCCCTAGTTCAGATACCCACACAAACATTGTCCAGCCCCACCATACTTCTCTAATACTCTCCTTGTAATTTTCGTAGATCATATTTTTATTCTCCATCCGGGTTGTTTTCCAAGCCCAGTCCCTCTGACAAGATCTTATTAATGCATACCTTTATGTTGTCCCCTTCGGTACCCTCTGATAGACCTAGCAGTCTCACGTTACGACAGCTTCTATTTTCTAAATTAGTTAGGGGCCAGTGGTGGTAAATCACAACTTAAAACATAAACATTTTAATAAAAATATTAAGATTGATACATGGACATTATAAAAATATATCTGCAATTGAAATCAGTGTGGACAGATGCACTCAGTCTCTATCACAACTCAAGTGGTCATATCACAGCTATGACGATAATAAACATAGGCCAACCAAATTTGACAGTGAGACCACAAAAAAAGGCTTTTAACATCAGTGGACCAGAAGTTGTAGTGTGCAGTATTGAAGCATGTCAAGCCTACTTCCTGTGTACTTCTTATTACGTGGGGGGTTTCATTAGCCCCCCCAAATAAAAAAATAAAAACACTTTTTACACAATTAAAAAGGTATTTTCCAAAATTTCTTATGGGGGAACATGCCCCCAGACCCCCCTAATTTTGCTGGGTCACGGGAAAAATAATACGTTTTATCTAGGGGCTTAGCCCCCCCCAAAAGTGGGAACCTAGATTCGCCCCTGGACCCGCCCTTTTCTGATTGGCCGTGAACCAAAAAAAAAGATCAAACCAAAAATGGCAGCGAGTATTACCCAATCAGGGGCAGAAAAGGGCGAGTCTTGATGCCTGGGACGATTTGCATGGGATGCTGCATTGAAGACAACTCGGGACAAACCCCGTCCTGTAATGGTTCAAAACGGGATGCCCTATTTAATTCTCAAATACAGGACGATTCCGTATTTTAAGGGACGGGTGGCAACCCTACTAGCACCACTGGAATCAATGGAAGCAGGTTTCCCACATGTCGATTTAAAGTATTTTGAGGAAGCCATAGTATTTATGTGCTTCAGTTGGTATTAATTAACAATGTGGTATTCTCAAACAAAAATTTGACAACAAATATGAAGAAATTGATATTTATTCTGTGGGGCTTCTGGACAGCTCCATGTGCGACCATCTTACTCGGCGATCCCACGTGACTACTACCTTGCCTTATATTGACGTATTATCATGCTACAGCAGCAGGCTAATGTAGCTACGTTATGTCCAGTCTGTTACATTATTGTGCGCTCTGTAGAGAAGAGAGAGGCTCAGGTGATATAACTGTACTGTACTATAGTACTGTAAATAAATAGAGGATTCAAAATGTTGAACGCTATTTTGAGCTTGTGTGAGAAATAAAGTGACTGCGGTGGGGGGGGGCTTTTTTCATGTTAGATCAATAGCCCCTCCAAATGTCTGTGCACGTCCCTGTTTTGATACCTTGCTTACATTCAAAACACACTGTATAGGCCCCTACAAATTCCCATTGATACACTGGTGGGGCCTAAATATTTACGCCCCTGCCCTTCAAACAGCCATTGTCCAGGCCCCATCTGGACCTGTGGAGGCAGGTCCACAGGTCCTAAATAGCCTAAGGGCCCTATCTTGCACCCAACGCAAGTATCGTTCCTAGTTTGCACTCAACGCAAAGCAGACTTTTCCCTCCACAGACGCACGTTGGTAAATAAGGGAATGACTTTGCGCTCCCGGGGGCGGTTCAGCGAAAAAAGGAGATGTGTTCCGGTGCAAACGTTCCCTAGTGTTATTTTGCAGTTTCAGTAAAACAATTCCACCACTGACCAGGAAAAACGTAGTCTAAAGTCAATGGCGCGTTATTCAGATGCTATTTTAAGGGCGCAAGCTTGGCCCTGTGCTCACTGCTGGCGAAGCCAGGGTCTTCTTCCTGTGAAACTGCACTGCTGGCGAAGCCAGGGTCTTCTTCCTGTGAAACTACGTATTGTTTTGATTTATTGTATGGCTAGCTGTGTTACATTTCTTTCATATCAATGATTAAAAATATGATTTGTATTTTATTCTTGATTTGTAACAACTGTGGCAATTTCCTCCCACGCCGGTTTAACCAAAGCTAATTTGGGTAGGTTTCTTCTCCCGTGCCCATCAGAATAAGAATCAGAATTTGGTTTATTCGCCATGTAGCCTATGTTACACAAACACAGAATTTACTTTGGCAGGAAGGTGCAAGCAATAAACATATATAGTCTTAAATTATGTAAAAAAGTACAATAGTTATTGTACTAATTCTAAGAACTAATCAATTTAAAAATATAACAAAAATATATGTTAAAATAATAATAACTAGAGAACGGTCTTGCTTGCTTGCGTCGGTTGCAGAGGGGTCCGTTTTTTCTGTATATTTTATATAAAAATGCATACTTATTATTTATAAAGATTACATAGAATTAAAAGCATAATTATTTTGCGGCTCATTTACAACTCAAAATACTAAGAGTGAAATGTAGAATGAAATAGTTGTCTTCTCATTTCCCCTGCAAAGGGGAATGGTGATCAGAAGCCTCATAGTTGAATCAAAACGAATACATTTAGCAGACGGGTGTAAAAATGTACCTTATCTCTATGACTTAAACGTCCTTTTAAGTTTTTCCCTTCTAGTGATATTTTCAGGCATTTAACCTACTCATATTGCATTCATTCATTAATAAAGAACCCCATTATTCTAACAACAACGTTACAGGCAGTTAGCCTGACGTTGTCATACTCATAATTCTGGTCAGAATATGAGTCTGTAACTCTCCGTTGGGCTGTGACTACGGGGCGTGTTTTAAACGAACCTGGAAAACAAATGCCTCTTCGCTCAATTCGATAGACCTGATAAATTAAACTTTTACCAAACCTCGTAGGAAGGACGGCAAAAACATTTTCCATTGACAAATGCCTTGATTGCGTTTCTCTGTTCCTCTTTCAAAATTAATGCGCTGTCGATGTCTTCTAAAACAGACTAGATGGCAGAATCATAACATCTCAGCTCTCCAGCGGTAGCCATGTTTGTTGAAAACAAATTCAACTCAAGCGCTCTTTTGTGGTTGATTACGTTACTGTTGATCATCTGTCCATCATCGTATAAAGCCCGCCCTGACAATTTGATTGGTCCGAACAGCTCCTGTTCGGATCTAGTATTTCGACGACCGAGCCCCCCCAGACCCAACCAAATGATTTTGCGGGCGGGGATAAGTTTGGCTGGCACCCATGCTAACAGGCAGTAGCTATCTCAGATGGAATCGCGATTCAAACAATACAATCTGCTAACTGAAAATATGCCCCCAAAAACATAAATAAGCTTGACATTTATTTAGTGGAAAATCACTCATTCATAAAGTAGCGATCATTGTCAGTAACAACGCAGAATGCAATATAGCCCTGTGTGGAGAAGCTGCCCCGGTAAATAGTAGGCTACTACTACTGTACATTGTTCATCTCGGTAGCGATTGCTTTGGTTGAATTCGATTTAAGGATCCGTTGTACGGTTTAGGCTGAAATTAATTATTTTCATGAACAGATTGACAAGTTTAGGCTGTGGCAATGAAATTCAGGTTAGTAGTAATATAGTTTTACCTATTGAAAGACTTTTGATGTAAGGGACCGTTTGACTTCCTAAACAGAGTAAATAGTTATCACCCTGGCCTCTTTGCTTGTGGCGTTTCTGCAGCTGCCTTGCAGTAAAGCTATAGTTAGCCTAGCTATCTTCCAGAAGTTAACGAGCTGCTAAACGAATGTTCTGCTAGAGGTAGTCACGCGTGTTTTCGTGACATTAGTCACGTCAGTGATTGTGGCAAGCAAGTTAGCCACCGTTAACTTCCCTTTTCGCGACAAAAATGTAATTCCTACTTAAACCATGCAATGGAACTGAAATAAAAATACAAGCAAATTAATCGCTACCAAGAACAAGGAACTTTTGACACCGACGTCGTCTATGTAGTCGAAATATTGATGGATCCTTAGGGGTGCCGAAAGGCTTGAGCACAACCAATAATTTGAATGAGCAGCATGAGTTGGCAACTTTGTACAATGAGAAAAATGCTCTGCCTTTCCCATACAATGTCACTTCTCTATCTTTTACGGCCCTGACGAGAACGTCGGTCTCCTCCTCGGTGAACCGCTGGCGTGCGCCTGGCAAATCCGCCGTTATAATGGCAATCCGCTATGGAACAAGCGCTGCTCTTAAAGGGAATGTGAGATGACGCTCTGGTTTATTGCACGTTGCGCCCAAACCACACCCACTAGTAATGTAGCTACATCAGACCAACCATTTTAGATTTGCGCAAGGCGCCGGCTAAATAGCAACTGCGCCGGAGTCCCGCCCACAAAGTTACTTGCGCTTTGCGTTTGGATACTTGCGTTTCAGATTGTTAAAACAGGGCCCTAAATGTACAAGTAGCGGGGGCAGCTATCCATACACTGTCAGGCAGAATAGTAATACTTGGATTTGGATTAAATGAGCATGTGTAATAGATCAAATTATATATTCTTAGTCATGCATAGTGATTTTAAATGTATGTTGTGTCGAGCAAAGTGTGCCATAGTTTGGGGCACCTTCTATGTTGTCAGATCTTTGATGGCAGTCTGTTGTGGATCTGTGCAAAAATACTTATTTCAGTTAATCCCCATTTTACTATTTTTTTTTAAAGCACAGCATCTAGCAGTTAAGAAATGTGTGCCAAAGTTATTTTTGTAATGTATTCATTTTGTTCAAGATGTGAAGACAAAAGGTT
This sequence comes from Mallotus villosus, assembly GCA_903064625.1. NCBI lineage: Eukaryota > Metazoa > Chordata > Actinopteri > Osmeriformes > Salangidae > Mallotus > Mallotus villosus. The sequence continues at coordinate 148,437 of CAEFZP010005229.1, forward strand.
ATTGGCATACATCTAATCCAAACCATGACCTTCTGCAGTGTTTTGAATTCTTACATAGGCCTACATTCAAATGTAATTTTCACTTGCTGCCTTGTTCTTTTCAACCTCCTGTTGAGAATATAGGCCAGTGATTACTGTCAAAACGGTTTAGCTCCCACTCCATTATGACTCTCGCCTGGCCAACAACTTCAACGAGTTCTACTGTCGCTTTGATAGACAATTGGACAGTCCTGACCCACTCCTGCCCACCCAAAGTTCCCCTCCCCCCACCACAGAGACTCTTTCCATTCAGGAGGGAGAAGTTAACAGACTGTTCAAGAGGCAGAAACCCCGTAAAGCAGCTGGGCTGGACATTGTCTCTCCAGCCACCCTCAAGCACTTTGCTGACTAGCTGTCTCCGGTGTTCACAAACATATTTAACGCCTCTCTGGAAACATGCTAGGTGCCAGCTGTTTTCAAGTCCTCCACAATGATCCCTGTAACCAAAAAGCCACAAGGCCAACAGGACTTAGTGACTACAGACCCATTGCCCTGACTTCTGTGGTAATGAAAGTATTTTGAGCGCCTGGTGCTGGCATACCTCAAATCCATCACAGACCCTCTTCTGGACCCCCTGCAGTTTGTCTACAGAGCTAACAGGTCTGTAGATGATGCAGTAGACATGGTCCTCCATTTCACCCTCCAGCCCCTGGACTCCCCGGGATCCTATGCCAAGATCCTGTTTGTGGACTTCAGCTCTACTTTCAACACCATCATCCCGGCTCTGCTACAGGACAAGGTCTCCCAGCTGAATGTGTCTAACTCCACCTACAAGTGGATCACTGACATGAAGTGGTGCGTGAATCTGGGAAAACACGTCTCTGACTCCTGATCCATCAGCACCGGATCTCCTCAGGGTTGCATCCTATCCGCTCTGCTTTTCTCCCTGTACACCAACAGCTGCACCTCCACTCATCAGTCCGTCAAACTCCTGAAGTTTGCGGATGACACCACCCTCATTGGGCTCATCTCTGGTGAGGATGAGACTGCCGACAGTGGCGATGTTTGTGGACATCAGGAAAAATGCCCCACACAGCCCTATCACCCTGTGCGACTCCCCAGTCAACACTGTGGAGTTCCTCCGCTTCCTGGGCACTATCGTCTCCCAGGACCTCAAGTGGGAACTGAACAGCTCCCTCACCAAGAAAGCACAACAGAGAATGTACTTCCTGTGGCAGCTGAAGAAGTTCAACCTACCAAAGACAATGATGGTGCACTTCTACATAGCCATCATTGAGTCCATCCTCACCTCCTCCATCACCATCTGATACAGCTGCCACTGCCAAGGACAAGAGCAGACTGCAGCGTATCATCCGCAATGCTGAAAAGGTGATCTGCTGCCATCTGCCATTCCACGAGGACTTGCACGCCTCTAGGACCTTGAAGAGAGCAAGAAAGATTTGGGCCAACTCCTCCCACCCTGGACACACTTATCTTATTAAATATTTTGTATCTTTCTTTTACATTGTATAGTATCGTTGAATTATTATTTAATTATTAAGAACTGTTGTAAATTTTCTACATTTTATATTTAAGACTCTTATATATCGTATATATTTATCGATTGCACCTTCCTGCCATAGTAAATTTCTTGTTTGTGTAAACTTACTTGGCAAAAAAAAGCTGATTCTGATTCTGATAATAGGGGCTAAGTCTAAGTTGACGTTTAACTAAGCAGGCTTTTTTGTGTAAGCGCAGATTTTGTTAGTGATGTTGATGGAACACCCCCCTGGTGAGGTCTAAATGAGAGACGAATGATCAACTGATTAGTCGGGAGTAGTTGTAGTAGTAGACATAAATATATAAACGTGTCTGTAATATACAGTTTAATTTGAATAAAACTGTGAACAGTAAGAAAGCAATGCAGACTTTATATTACAGGTGATAATTTAACAAAATGATTGGATTTTATAGGTTATATGTTATGATGATTGGGGACATGGCGTAATGCTGATCTTGGGAGTTCAAAACGTTTTATATTTAAAAAGGCAGATCTCTGCCATTGTGCTTTACTATAACAAACACACCCACATGAGTTAATGAGTTAAGTTTAATGTTAATTCAAAACCTTTCTAAATGTCTACTTTCATGGAATGACCCTGCTACAATGCTGTTACTTCAGCTTGTGTAATAGCTGTGTACTGGAATACTGGAATTTACATCGGCTGCCGCTCTGTCCATGACTAGTTTTTTGAGGACCATTTCTAGCTATGCTTATTGTGAAAAGGTCACATGTTTTGAAAGTTCAGGAATGTTATTCAAATCATCGTTTCTCCAGTTCTCTAACTTTGTTTTGTTTAATGTACAGGATCGGAGCTGATGCCTAAAGCCCTCTCCACAAGAATTGTTGGAGGAATATGGTGGTTTTTCACGTTGATTATAATATCATCATACACCGCTAACTTGGCTGCCTTTCTGACTGTGGAGAGAATGGACTCACCTATAGACTCTGCAGATGACTTGGCCAAGCAAACCAAAATAGAGTATGGTGCCGTGAGGGACGGGTCCACAATGACTTTTTTTAAGGTAAAACTGTCATTCTCTCAGAAAACAAAGAACGTCAAAAATAAATACATCTTGAAAGCAGACTATATAGGCAAATTGAAGATTGATACAGAAACACTTTAGATGTGCCTTGTTTGGAAAAATCAATTCAGACAAAATAAAACAATAATATGATTGGGGAAGACATGGTAGGAGTATGAAGGTTTGGATTCAAGCTAAATGTTTGTTGTATCATGTTGCCATCAATATAAAATGCTGTGGAAGATTGTTAGGCAAGATTACTGGCCCAGCATATAATACTTGAATGTACACAGAAAATCTAATCAGGAGTGGTAGATTTGCATGAAGCTGTCAGATCATAACTGATTGAGGGGATGAAAAGTTAAATAAACAAACACGTTTTTTTTTACTGTATAACAACAGGGTATGTGTGCCCAGAGTGGTGGAAAACACCTGTAGATTCTGCCTAATATTTCTGCCTTATATAAATAGTTGACGCTGAAGTTAATTGTTAACATCATAGAAAGTATTAGAACATAATCTATTTTATACATATTTGATTGCAGTAAACACTTTTTTATTACAAAATGTTTCTTTAATATGTTATTGTGCAATGTCAGTTGCAGTCATATGCTTCCTGTCATTTCCCAGAAATCAAAGATCTCCACCTATGAAAAGATGTGGGCTTTCATGAGCAGTAGGAAGAACACAGCACTGGTGAAGAATAACAGGGAAGGGATCCAGAGAGTCCTCACCACAGACTACGCTCTTCTCATGGAGTCCACCAGCATCGAATACATCAGCCAGCGCAACTGCAACCTCACTCAGATTGGTGGCCTAATAGACTCCAAGGGATATGGAGTGGGAACTCCCATTGGTAAGTTGGAGGTCATCTGCTTAACAATATTTTGAGGAGGAAGTAGTATTCCTGAAATTCTACACATATTTTTCATTAAGAAACCTACCTTCATGAGGTTAACATTATAAATAGTGATACATCAGTTTTCTCATACACACATGGACTACATTTTTAGGTTCCCCCTACAGAGATAAGGTGACTATAGCCATTCTTCAGCTCCAGGAAGAAGGGAAGCTTCACATGATGAAGGAAAAGTGGTGGAGAGGTAATGGCTGCCCTGAGGAGGACAGCAAAGAGGCCAGCGCCTTGGGTGTAGAGAACATTGGAGGGATCTTCATAGTCCTGGCTGCTGGGCTAGTCCTCTCAGTTTTTGTAGCTATCGGAGAGTTTATATACAAATCCAGAAAAAACTTGGACATTGAGGAGGTGAGTGTTGGTCAGTGTGAGTGGCACAATAAGTATTAACACATTGGGTTAGGGTTAGTTATATAATTAATGTTGTCCTAATCCATTACACAGTTGCTTTTAAGATTGTTTTCAATGGACAATTGTTTTGTCAGGTCAACAAATATGTGAATGAATATTGAACTGCAGTGCTACAATCACACTTTATTGTAGATTAGTGTTTGATGTAGTTTTATTTAGAAAAACTATGTGCATTTACTCTTGATTGGAATAATACCTTTTAGATCCTGTTTACGTCACAGTAAACAGGATATAGTAATATATTTAGAAAATATATTACTTCTTGGCCAAGGTTTTCACAATACAGTTTTCAATGTGTTTATTGTGAAACAATATGTAATGGTAGTGATGGAATTCATAACAGAGGCCTGTTCCATAAAGCGAGTTTACAGAATAAGCCAAGTTAATGGGCGCGTTTCCCAATGCCAGTTATTCAGACTCATTTCCAGTTGATTCGGTTCCATAAAGCCAGTTTAATGTAGTTCGAACTCAGTTATCATGGCAACTTCTGCTGCAAAACTAAACTGTCAGGCTAACTGTGAGGCTTAGCCCATGTTGTTGCATAACCAGACGTTCCTGTAACACTGACCCAACCGGAAAACGATGATTCACCACACACTTTCTGGCGTGATGCCATATTTTACTTGTTTTTAACTTATCAGTAAAACATTTACATATATAGAAAATCTGCTTCAATAAATAAAACATTTAGGCTATGTGAGCGTGTGTATGGCAATCGTTATTTCTTCCACTATATTACTGCTCAACTGTGACGGCATACCAACAAAGAACGAGGCTCAAAATAAAGAAAATGTTGGTGCATTCTTCATTCAATACACAGCATTACAGGGATACATAATTTAACAGGTCCATCCCCTCCCCCTTCTTCGTTCCTCTCTTCTTCCCTTTTGTAACCTCCATCCGGACCTTCAGGGTACAAACACAGTCATTAGTGAAATCCTTCCCAGCTGGTCACTCTGGCGACGCCTTTAGTCTGCCTTACTCTCCCTTATAGGGCGTAGTAAGCCTATGTCCTCTCACAGCTAATGCATTAAAGATCCTGTAAAGTGGAATTGAAAATGAGTTAATGTTAAGTTCATCACACCACAGAAGAATGTGTTGTTAACTACCCATCCATATTCGAATGATAAAAAAGTATGCTACATTAGGCTTTGAAATCGTGAGAAAATCATCAGTCTTCTCTGCTTGAGACTGGGGGGGGGCGTGTCACCTGAAGGAGCTGAATCTCCGCCCGCTCAAATTTATTGAATTTAGCAACAACAGCAACACTAGCTATATCAATTGCAGATATCAGAACAGACCTACCTGCAGTCTCTGAGTGTATTAATTACTTTGTCTTTGCATCGTACCAGCGGAGTAACAGAATGCAACTGTCTGTGATCTGACGTAGATAGGTTGCTGTGAAGTAGATCGTTTGGGTTTTGGCTCCGCCTATACAAAACCTGAGCTGAAAACGGAAGAGAGACTGTTTAATGGTCTAACTCCACATTTCAGTGCGACAAAGTTTTCACGCTTTGCACATGCTTTCAGGAACTAATTTCACACGTATATAATCTTGACTACTTGAATCTGACTCGAATTAGTCGGATTGCGTGAACTAGAATTGGCCTTTATGGAACTGCTTTAGCCCTGACTGATTTGTTAATTCAAATCAGGATTGGGACTCTAATCCCATTTTTTTGAGAGGCCTATATGGAACAGGCCCCTGGAAGATAGTGGAGCTGAAGAAACACCAGATTGTAAACAGTTTGTTGATCACAAATACACACAGTAATTAGTTAATTTTAATATCCAGGTATTTTGCAGGATAACAGTGCTCATTACTACGTTTGCATGTTTTGATTAATAGCAAAATATATTTTTAATTAGTTAATGCTTGACACATTCGGTTTTCCAAAATTGTCAATGGATCAGAGATCTCTCAAGATATATCTTTGCTATACATTAGGTTGCTTTGATTGTGTATACTTATTTTTTTCTTTTGTATCATTTGATGCATGTAAAAGTGTTGGTATAAAAATATGTAAGATAATTTGGTTCGTCTTTCATTTGTGTCTGTGTTGATTTAGTTTGGATCTGTTTTGTACTGCCATTTTTCATTCAATTTGCAGGTTATTTGTGTCAAATCATGCTACAGTATGTAGGCTTAAACTACGTCACAGTAGCTATTAAAAAAATAATTTGCCCAGCAACTTGATAATTAAAGGCAGGGTAGGCAAGTTTTGCAAAGCTAGCTATTTGAGCTTCTGTTTGACACAATTCAAACATACAAAATGTCCCACAAAACAACAGTAACGCGCATTGAGTGCAGGGGCAGAGGGACAGGTAGCCCTTCCAATCACTAGTCAGGGTACCCCTTAATGATTGGTTATGATTATTACAGTATTGTAACGCCCACAGATGTCGGAATTATATAATATTACCGTCAAACCTTTAGATATAATGGATAAATAATAATAAATCCCTGCCCTGTACACTTGGAAGATTGATGCAGCTATGCTTTGTATCACCAATGAGAGTAGGGATTCAACGTTGGAACAGAGCCACCAAATCCTACATTGAAGTTGAGAGATCTCATATTGTGGGTGCATAAAACAAATACATAGGCGGTGTGGATTTGCTGGACTTATTTGCAGCCAAATACAAGTTCCTCATGAAATTGCGCCCCTGATACAGTTACATCTTCTGGTACACTATTATCATTGCTGTGATCAACACTTGTCTCCTCTACAAACGTTCAGTTTTGAATCATATTTATCCAGTTTATATATATTTTAAATAAATTCTGATTCATAAAAATATGACTGTTGGGTGATTATTAATTAAATGTACTGTTTTAGTGCTATACGCAATCCACACTCCAAATTAACCATTAGTTGGGTGTGCTCACGCCTTCGGCGAGCACAACCATTGTTATCTCACATATATATGAAACTTATCATTATTATTTATTTTTGCGCCCCTAAGCCTCAGTCAATATTTGGACTACATAGACAACGTACCAGTCAAAAGTTCCATCTTGGTAGCGATTGAGTAGCCTGGTCCTAACCAGACTCTCGTACATTTCATTTGTACAGAGTCTGGCTACGCTCCATTGACAAACGTCGACTTCCTTGTAGGCGGGTACTCTGTTGAAGTTTAAAACTATTGGATCTGCCCAAAGCTACTCTGATCTGCCATAACCAATAGCTAGCGTTCGCCTTAGCCTTCGTAACTCCTTCACCACTACTGTAACGGAGCTAGCTACCGTAGCTGGAGAATCAAACTTTTCCCGAACCCCGTGGGGAGAAGGGCCACAACATCATTGCCACCAAGAAAACTCAGCAACACTTGTTCTTGCTCCGGCTTTAGTTTCTGGATATTCGGCAGTGTTGCCACATTGGACCGAATGGCTTCGCTCGCATCTTTCTCTGCCGCCATTACAGAACTACAACACAAACTAGCGCACAACATCAACATTATCGTTCTCAGCCACTCCCTCTGTTCGCTGATTGGCCCAAATAGAAAATCAATTTCCAACACCTGAAATGCGTACCGAAAGCCCAGACCTACAGAAGCAAAATTGAGCGGAAGTACATAGGTGGGCAGAGCCAGGCTAGCGATTGAGTTGCTTGTATTCGAATTACGTTCCGTTGCATGGTTTAAGTAGGAATTACGTTTTTGTGGCGAAAAGTGAAGCTAACGGAGGCTAACTTGCTAGCCACAGTCACACTACTAACGTCATAACGTCACGAAAACACACGTGACTACCTCTCTAGCAGAACATTAGTTTAGCAGCTTGTTAACTTCTGGGAGATAGCTAGCCTAACTAGCTTTACTGCAAGGCAGCTGCAGAAACGCCACAAGCAAATAGGCCAGGGTGATAACTATTTACTCATTTTACTTTTTGATATGAAACACAATTGTGAAGTGTCATGTACAATATAAGTTGATATTATTTCGGAAACAATAGTCTACTATTTCACTGAAGCATTAGCATCATGACATTAGCCTCTGTTGCCCGGGCAACACATACTACAGCAGTCTATGATGCATCTGTTATCAATCGTTACATTCCTCACAAATTTTTCGTTGTAGGATTTATTATGACATTAGATTACAAGTAGACGATTTGTTGGTAAAATTATCATTACCTGTGGATTCAAACCAGTGTAGCTCACTGCAACGCTGTAGCCTACGCGAGACACTAGGTGCGTTCGACATGACCTCGCTTCATGCAGCGCTGCAGCCGGCTGCAGGCGGCTGACTTGAAACAGTGAATTCTGGTTAGACTTTTTGTCCGACTTGAGACGGCGCTGAGGCTAGGTCACTGTGACGTAGCCATCAAAGTACCGTGAGATCGATTCGAGAACTGCCGGCTGTGTAGCCGAGCGCATTTTCTCAAGAGCAACTGCACGGCTTCAAATGACGACACAGCTATTTCATGATTGGCCAGACTCACACACGACAACTTTGACGCTTGTTTTGTAATTATTCTGACACCTTCAGTTTCGCCAATGCTCAAATCCGGACCAAACTATTTGATTGAATAAAACATTTGTTGAAGAAAGGGTTTTGGGCCACCTCTTCTACTAACGGTAAGACTAAGTTTAATTATAAGTAAAGTGTCGTAAGCAAACAGCGATTGATCGGCAATGACTGACATCAACGCAGCAAACCACAAGAAGCTGTAATGTCCAACTTCACAGAGCCGTTTTCAACTCCTCCCCGACTGCAAGCGGCTACTCTCGCCTGTCGTTTCATGCAGCCGCAGTCCATGTCGAACGCACCTAATGTGTAGCTAACAAAAACATCCACAGCTGTTTAGGAAGTCAAACGGCGACAGAACATGTTCGGCACTCCCTTAAATCAAAAGTCTTTCAATAGGTGAAACCATCTGACTACTAACCCGAACTTTAACGCCACAGCCTAAATGTGTCAATCTGTTCATGAAAATAATTAATTTCAGCCTAAACCGTACAACGGAACGTCGAATTCAACCAACGCAATCGCTACCAAGACGAACACTGTACAGTATACAATTTACCGGGGCAGCTTCTCCACAAAGGGCTATATCGTATTTTGCGTTGTTACTGACAATGATCGCTAGTGAGCTTTTTATGAATGAGCGATTTTCCACTAAATAAATGTCAAGCTTATTTAGGTTTTTGGGGGCATATTTTCAGTTAGCAGACAGTACTGTTTAAATCGCGATTCCATCTTAAATATTGCCAGTGATAACGTTGTTACAGTAGCTTCTTTCCAAGGGTGTTAGTGAATAGGCTAAATGGGTGAATAGGCTAAATGCTTGAACATATCACTAGAAGGGAAAATCTTAAGGGGACGGACCCACCTGCAACCAAGCAAGCACACCCTACTTGTACGCTCTCTAGTTGTTTTGTGTATTTGTTCTGACAGGTTGAGAGCAAATGTTGAAATTCTGCTCCCAACTAGGCCCAACGCTACAATATTACGTTTCCCTAAGAACGTACAAAAACATATTTTTTTAATGAATCCTTCATTATTTGCATCAGATGACTCATACAACATCTGACATTTTTTTTAGACATTGTTTCTATATTTGGGTCTTACAGGGTTAAATCTGATTTAAATTTGTTAGCATGTTCATGCATAAGTATGCTTCCATTCTTTCACACAATCGTTGAGGATTTTTTTTAAATAGAAAACTGTCCATTCATGGTTTATAAACATTTAAGTAATATAGTCTTTCAGCTAGTCTAACATTCTCTATTTTGGTTTAAGGGGCTAATGGAGTCATACCATGGAACATTATGACAGAACTAGAGAGGGTGTGGGGTGTGCTTGCGTCGGTGGCAGATCAAGTCAAGTCCATTTTATTGATCCCACTGGGGGAAATGTGTTTACATTTACAATTATGCATTTAGCAGACGCTTTTATCCAAAGCGACTTCCAAAAGAGAGCTTTACAAAGGTGCATAGGTCACTGATCATAACCCCAGAATCAGAAAGCGATTTATTGGCCATGAAAGTTTGCACAAACAAGGAATTTGCTTTGGCAGGAAGTACAATAAACATATAGGAACCTTAAATTTAAATATGTGAACTATCTATACTAAGGGTACATAAACTAGCAATACTAAGTGGAATTAGAATTAAAATAAAATATACAATAAAATATAAGTTGCCTGTAATTTACAATGTAAAAATACATTTTTACATTTTTTTTTACAAATGTACAGTAATGCAGTGCAGAATGCAATGTGTTTTAAGCAGGAAGTCATTAAAGTCAGTGTGAACCCTTGGCCTTGTTGAAGAGGCCAACAGCGGAAGGGAAGAAACTGTTTTTGTGGCGAGAGGTATCGGTCCTGATGGACCACAGCCTTCTGCAGGAGGGGAGTGACTGAAACAGGGAGTGTCCAGGGTGGGAGGAGTCGGCCACAATCTTCCTTGCTCGCCTCAGGGTCCTCGAGGTGTGCAGGTCCTCGAGGGTAGGCAGATTGCAGCCAATCACCTTCTCCGCAGTGCGGATGATGAACTGCAGCCTGCTCTTGTCCTTGGCAGTGGCAGCAGCGTACCAGATGATGATGGAGGAGGTGAGGATGGACTCAATGATGGCTGTGTAGAAGTGCACCATCATTGTCTTTGGCAGGTTGAATTTCTTCCACCAGAAGAGCATGTAGTTGAACAAGTTACAGTTAAACAATTAAACAACATGAACCTCAAAAAGTGCAAGGATGTACCTGTGGAAAAAAGCAAGCAACACAAATATATTACACCGCAAGTATAAATGTTTTAAGTCAGTTACAATTAACCAACAAGAGCAACAAGTCTCTCAATAAGAGTCATTGTGATCCTGGAGGAAACATCAGGTCCAGCCAATCATTCCTATACCATTGTACTCCCGGAACAAGTGCGTCTTGAGCCTTTTTTTGACGGTGGGGAGACAGTCAGTGTCTCTGATGGCGGTGGGGAGTTGATTCCACCATTGGGGGGCCAGACAGGAGAAGAGCTTGTGTTGGGACCGGGCGCTCTTGAGCGGTGGGAACACCAGACGGTTGTCAGAAAAAGATTGTAGGTGGCGGGTGGGAGTGTAAGGCTGGAGCATAGGTTTGATGTAGTCAGTCCCGTTCACCACTCGGAAGGTCAGTACCAGGGTCTTGAATCTGATACGGGCCGTGATGGGAAACCAGTGGAGGGAGATGAGGAGCGGGGTAACATGGGAGCGTCTGGGTAGATTGAAGACCAGACGGGCTGCCGCATTCTGAATCCTCTGGAGAGGGCGGGTCGCGCATGCTGGGAGACCGGCGAGCAGCGAGTTGCAGTAGTCCAACTTTAAGAGGACAAGTACTTGGACTAGCAGATGGGTGGAATGCTCAGACAGGTATCTCCTGATCTTTCGGATGTTGTAGAGGGTGAATCTACACCAGCGGTCCACAACCTTTTTTGCGCCACGGACCGGTTTCATGTAAAACATATTTTCACGGACCGGCAGGGACGGACTGGGAGGAAAGATAGGCCTTGGACTTTGATCCAAACTGGCCCACCAGAACCGGTCCCGGTATAGGCCTACGCCACCACAGCTGCCCTGATAATGCATGCACATTCTGGGTTTGATGTGATACTAGGAAGCAGGGTTTTCAGTGCTTTTGTGGCGATCTTTTGTTTATCATAAATGTATGATCAGAGGTCGACGATAGAAGGCTGATTGTTTGTTACTCTGACTTGAGAGAAGTTTCACACTTGGTAATTTCTATTGATTATACTCAATGCCACCCAAGAAAAACCAACAGAATGAAGAAGGGATGGAAGAGATCTAACAGTCTCTTAACTTCATAGCTGGCGAGATTAGCAAAGTGGCTAATCAGCAGGCCAAATTGCTGGGACTAATGGAGGAAGTAAGAGAGCTGAAACTAGCAATCAAGGAGAAGGACAAACAAATCGGTGATCTGGAGCGACGCGTCGCATGATCGCATGATTTGGAACAATATTCTCGGATGGATGATTTAATCATAAGTGGGCTTACAACAAGACATCAAAATTTTGCCGGTGTGGTAGACGGAGAGAAAAGAGAGAATGTCAACACGAGCGAACAATACTCGCTGGAGGTTGTCCAGTTTTTTTCAAGCAAAAATATGGAAATACAAACCAATGCGATCTCAACCTGTCATAAGCTTCCCACAAAGGACAAGAACGGCACGGATCCTAACAAAACAGAACAAAATACAAGCTACCTGGACAAGAAATTGCAAGGTATGGATCGAGTTGAATGGATCACCCGAGGAAGCAAGGATCATTATGGTAAGAGAACTGGACAAATATAACACTGGATGCTGATGAATGGGACATTCAGTCGATGACACGTACACCTGAACTAAATAATGCAAACCTTTGAACTTTCTATGGATCAAGAAAGCCCGGAACTAAGAACTTTTAACTACACTGAGCATAAATTACAAGACATGGAGAACAAAATTGATCCTGAGAATAACTTTTTCCATAATATACAAATATATTGTGAATACTATACTGATGAACAATTCAATGTTACGGTAAAAATGGATAGAGCAGTATCTATAATACACTTTAACAGTAGAAGTTTAAATTCAAACTTCTCAAAAATCAAACAGTGTTAACAACAAATTGAACAAAAAATGACAGTTATAGCAATCTCTGAGACTTGGCTCATTGATTCTCAAGCTGTGATGTATGAAATAGAAGGATATGAGATGTTCTTTGTTAAAACAGAAGGGGAAAAAGGGGAGGGGGAGTTGCTCCGTACATTGATTCTAACTACAGGAGCAGAGTTGTCGAAAATATGTCGCTTGTTAAAGATAAAGTTATGGAGTGTGTTACTGTAGAAATCGAGATGGAGAGAGCAAAAAATATAATTATAAGCTGTGTGTATAGGACTCCGGGTTTTTGTATTGAAACGTTTACAGAAGGATTAGTGGGGTTGTATGACAGTATAAACAATAAGACAAGAAAATGTCCTTTGTTTGTGGAGATTTTAATATAGATCTATTGAACCCACTTGATCATAATACAATAACAGAATTTATTAATGCAATGTATAATATAAGTTTATACCCCGCCATCATACGTCCAAGTAGAATCACTACACATAGTGCCACTTTAATAGACAATATATTTACCAATGTTATTGATAAAAACATAACAAGTGGACTTCTAATTAATTATGTAAGTGACCATCTGCCGGTTTTTGCATCCATACCATTCTGTAAGGGGACCAATAAAGACATACAAGTTCAATTAATAAGACATAAAACCAAGGGTGCAAATCAGATGACCCAGAAGAAACTTTCGACATCCTCAGAAGAGGGTTCCGAGTACACGCAGCAAGTTTGGTGTGAATCCATCAAAGATGTGCTGAGATACGATACAACTTTTTTGTTTGGCGGCTCTGCTGCCGTTTTCGATTGGCGGTTTCGAAAATGAGTGAGGTGAGGTTTGATGTGTAAACAGATAACCAGCGACATGACAAGCTTGCTGGCTTTTGCTGGATTCGATCCTCTTACGTTGCCCTTGCCAGGACACCAATTTATCCTAGTGAGCTATTCTCAGTGGTGGAAATTACAGTATTCAGTTACTGGGTAAAAAAATAAGCTGTTTTTCGTGTGGCAAGCGGTTGTCAGATTTGATATGATCTCACTTCCTGTTTTGGCGGCTTCATCTCCGACTTAGATCAGCTTTACCGGAAAAACAGTTGGTGACGAATTTGTGCTTGTTGCAGTTCCACCTAGAGGTGAAATGGCATGACCTATTTTGGACCTCTTTAGAACAAGGTCCCTAGTCCCTATACCACATTTGGTGTCAATGCAGTGAAGAGGTGCTGAGATATGACCTCACTTCTTTTATGGTGGCTTGGTTGACGACTTTGATTGGCTGTTCCAGTCTAAAGGTTTAGAAAATCAAAAAAAACATGTGATGTCTTTTGTGAGGCTTGGTATGAAGATGACCTGTGCCAAATTTGGTGAAGATTGGACAACGTTATAGGAGAGGTAGCGAAAAAACGTTACATTAACTCATTCAAAATGGCGGCCACCTCAATTCGGCAACATCAATTTGATTGGCTGTAACTAACAAACGGTTGCGAAAATCAAACTTCCAATCGACAACTATTGTGAGGCTTGGTCTGAAGATCATTTGTGGCATGTTTTAAGAAGATTGGACAAGAATTGTAGAAGGAGTAGCAAAAACACGCTTTTCCTTAACATTCAAAATGGCGGAGAATCTATATAACTGGGTATGATGTCATAGAGTGCGTTGAAGTCGTCTTGATCCAGGGAATCCAATGATACCTAATTTTGGAGAATACGGCACATGCTTCAAAAGTATTGTGTGTAAACACACCTTCAACTTTGACCCATTGGTGGCGCTAGACGGTTGGACTGGGAGACATGAGACTTGGTGAAATTGATGAGGTTCGCCGCTTCGCCACCAATAATCAGAATAATAAGAAAAGGTACAAACACTCCAGGTGGCTTCGCCGCTTAGCGGCTTGGCCACCAATTCATTATTTCAAAGAAGATCTTATAAAACAAGACTGGAAGGAAGTTTATGTTGAAGATGTAGATGAAGCGTATGATAAATGTATATCCATATTAACAACTTTTTATGACAAAAACGGTCCTTCAGTAAAGAAAATGGGGAAACAGAACTTTGCTGAAAAACCGTGGTTAACAAAGGGAATTCAAAAATCATGCAAACAGAAAAACGCATTATATAAGCTCTTTATTAAAAAAAGAACTAAAGTAGCAGAGCAAGTTATATAAAAACAAACTGACTAGTATTATTAGAAATAGTAAGAGAGAGTATTATAGTAAAACATTGGAGTATAATAGAAATAACATAACAAAAACATGGAAAATATTAAACAAATAGTAAGAAACTACGTTGGAAGGACAGGATGCCCAACCCATTGTATGACAGAGAATAGTATAATTATAAGGGATAAGGAGCTAATCGCTAATGAATTTAATGATTATTTTGTCAATGTTGGTCCCTTGTAGGAATTGATAGGAACAGTAGAACGGAAAGATGATACAAATGTATTTTGTTCTGGTGACAATCTGAAACTTTTGGATGCAGTGTAAAAAGAAATGGTAATACAAAAAAAATTGTTTGATTCGAATAAACTAACGTTAAAGCCCATATAGCAGGTTAACCACCACGTTCGATGAATGGGTACATAAAGCACTCAATATATGTATATTATTCAAGAAATCTCAAAATGGTGTCTCAAAATGGTGTTTAAGACCAGTTTTGTACGTTTTTTTTGTTATCATTAGCATATTAGCGCAATTCGGCGATGACGTCTCGTTGGGGAGTCGTGGAGGAGAGTAGCCTCAGTCTAGTACTAGAACTATGGCAACTGACTGGGATGAGGAAGAGGTGGCAAGAACCACTCAAGTGTACGATGGCCCGCAGCCGTATAATATCGAACCAAATAGACGAGAGAGGTCAAATGAGGAATTGCCTAGACCTGATGGCCGCCAAAGCCAATTAAATGGATGGTCCGAGGAGAATGAGTGGAGAGTTGGTGAAGTGTCCTGCTGAGTTAGCAACGGCAACGCAGCAAGGAGCGCTGGAGCTTGTCTACGGACAGCAGTGCATACAATAACTACACATTTTTTTACTGTCAGTGAATAGCACCGAGTGAAAGTCAACTTTTCTTTATGGCTTTTCTTTAGCGTATTCGAAAAGCTCCGTTTTCAGTGTCCGAATTCGCCGTATTAGTGTGGCCGGGAAGTGCAACGGAGACATATGTATGCGTTTCTAAATGTACCCGGGTTAGTGTGGATGCGGCCTCAGACTTTTCTAATGTCACACTGATTATGACTGTAGTAGTTGGGGGGTTCGTGTTATGGGGCTAGCTAACGTGCACTGCAGCTTGTAAAGATTAGCCTGAGGCTTACCGTTGCCAGCTCTCGCTTGCGGTGGGCGGCACCGAGCTTTTCAGTGCTTCTCGGTCTCGGGCCAGGGCAGACAGAGATTTGTACACCCCCCACAAACACAGTAGTTTACCATTTTTCCTACCTATACATATGTCTATCTAGCTTTATATCTATATATGTAGGCTAGTACTAGTAACTATTTATTTATCTAGTGCTAGCTAGCTATGCTATCTGACTGTCTGTCTATCTATTTCTCTCTCTATATATATATATATCTATCTATCTATGCTATCTATATATCTATCTATTGATCTTTATATCTATGCTAATTATATATTATATCTATGTATTTATCTATAAACTATCTACTGCTGAACACTCTTTCGTTAATCTCTCTCGTTGATTTCAGGGGCTTTGGTCTATCGTCTCCCCAACGTGACGTCATGCAATGCATTGTGGGGGAAAGAAGAATCATTGCAAAAAAGTACCTACTTTTTCGTATTATATTACGTTTTGTGACACCCAACAACATCAAATACAATAGATAACAGTTAAAATGTTTATAACCAACATGTAAATAGCGCAAATTCGTTGGAAAAATCAACCTGCTATATGGGCTTTAAATATAAGTAAAACTAAATTGATGATATTTGGTAATCGTTCATCGAATACAATAGGTAAATTCATGATTAACGAAGTTGAAGTAGAAAGGGTGTCAGCTATTACATTTCTTGGAGTAATTATAGATGATAACGTAAATTGGAAGCCCCATATATCTTATACTAAGAACAAGATTTCGAAATCAACTTCAATATTATACAAGGTTAAAGATTTTTTAAATGAAAAGTCATTATACACTCTGTATTGTTCCCTTGTGCTACCATACATTACGTATTGTGTGGAAGTATGGGGAAACACATATAAAACAAACACCAATCCCATTTTTATGCTTCAAAAGAGAGCCATACGAATAGTAAAGAAAACCACCTATAGGGAGCCAACAAACTCCCTTTTTATTGAATTAAAGGCTCTAAAATTTAAAGAATTAGTAGAACTAAAAACATTACAAATCATGTACAAAGCAAAAAATCATCAGTTGTCAGAAAGTATCCAAGGGCTGTTCACAGGAAGAGAATGCCACCATGACCTAAAGGGATCTTGTATATAAAAAACAAACAAAGTGAGGACCAACGCTAAATACCATTGTATCTCTGTTAAAGGTGTAAATCTATGGAACAGCTATTATGCGGAACAAAAAATGTGTGGGACCTTTAGTAAGTTAAAGAAACTGTTTAAAAATAATGCAATGAAATTATATGAAACAATTTAAAGAGTGATAGATAGCAAGCTGTTGTTGTTGTATTTGGACTGTGCAACTCTGATTGTCAACACAGTAATGATGGAAGACATGGATTTATTAAGATATGAGATGTACTCATAAAGGGTAGGCAT
The DNA here is from genome assembly GCA_903064625.1 of Mallotus villosus. Taxonomy (NCBI): domain Eukaryota; kingdom Metazoa; phylum Chordata; class Actinopteri; order Osmeriformes; family Salangidae; genus Mallotus; species Mallotus villosus. The sequence goes on from CAEFZP010005229.1 coordinate 165,653, forward strand.
AATAAGCATAAGCTTCAGCCTACACCTGTTTCAGACTGATGTAAATATGATTTTGTTTGCTAACTGAGTTGTGAAAATGTGTTGGGATATTCAGCCTTAATCCAAAACACCGGCAGAGTTGTTGTCTCAAACAGGCTGCATTGAGTGGTAACTATAACGTGTCAAGAGGAAGAGACGCACGTGATAGTTACCGCTCAATGAAGCCCACGTAAAGTAAACAAACGTCCTTGGTTCCTGGCAGAGGATGAAGGGGTCACCGTTGCAGATCCCAGGGTGATTGAGAGATCGTGGGAGGTGGAGGGTTTGGCCGGATGATGAGGAGTTCTGTTTTGGCGAGGTTCAGCTGGAGGTGGTGCTTGGTCATCCAGGCGGAGATGTCTGTGAGGCAGGCGTCGATCCTAGCTGAGATCCCCGGATCAGTCGGGGGGAACGACAGGTCCGTGTGTCTTCAGCGTAGCAGTGGTAGGAGAAGCCATGGGAGGTGATGATTGGTCCAAGCAAGGTGGTGTACAGGGAGAAGAGGAGGGGTCCAAGGACGGAGCCCTGTGGGACACCAGTGGAGAGCTGGCCTGACACTGCTTCCCCAGGAGACCTGGTAGGATCTTCCCGACCGGTAGGATGAGATCCACTGAAGTGCAGTGCCAGTGATGCCCATCTCAAAAAGTCTGGCGAGCAGGATTTGATGGTTCACCGTATCAAATGCTGCAGAAAGGTCTAGCAGAATGATGACGCCGCTCTAGCAGACAGGAGGGGAGTGGTGACTGACAGGAAGGCGGTTTCTGTGGAGTGGCCAGTCTTAGTGGCCAGTTGTTTGTAGACAAGTATTAAAACATGTTCAATCCATCATAAAATACGACATAAACAGCATACCTCACATCACACAAAGACACACACACAATAAAGTACAAGGATCACTTAATGTTGAAAACCCAGAAAAAAGTTCCGACCATGAGTACTTCATGCCATTCATTTATGCCTATTTAGCCTACCAATAGCAAAACAAACAAAAGAGTCCCCAAATATTTTTGTTCTGTGGGTGAGAGCTCTATAACTTCTTCATGAAGGCTGGGTATGTTTCCAGGCTGTGAATATTAACACCCTGTTTTTTTGTACGCCCTTCGACTTGATTCCCAAACAGCAGAAGTTTAGTAGTTAGCTAGCTCTACAATTTACCGGGGCTAGGTCTGAGGCCACGTTTACACAAATATTTCTGACCCTCCCCTTTAAAAAAAATAACGTTGTACACACTATCGTTTTCAAAAATGTTTCTGTTTACATGAACCTGCATTAATACGCCCCCAGCGCCATCATAACTATGCCAAACCTGTAGGCAGCAGTGTAATATGAAGGATAAAGCCATGCAAACCAATCAGAATTCTCAAAATCAACAACAACTACGAATAACACGATCGACTTCCTTTATCTTTCAGGGGCGAGGTTAATTAGTTTGAAAGATTAACAAATAAATGTAACGCGATGCACAAATGTATTTCGGGATTCACAAATGTAACGCAATTCACAAATAAATGACCCCATTACATTACTACAAACATGACGCTCACATGACGTGATGCATTTTTAGTCACATACTGTGACGTTTGAGAACCTAAAACTCAGTTTAACCTAGTGCACACGCTAACACAAAAACAGAGGTTTCAGAATTCTCCACTTTGGAGTTTTAAATTGCACCTCCGTTTTTGTGTAAATGAAAGGCCAAACCGCATGAAAATATGTGTTTTTCCTCTGTGTAAACAGGGCCTAAGTTTACAAGCTTGTTCACTTCTGTGTACTCGGGGATAGCTAGCTACCTGAAACGGCAAGACAGCTGCAGAAACACCACAGGCAAAGGCAAGGGTGATAACATGTTTCCAGACTGTGATATCAACACCCTGTATTTTTGTACACCCTTCGACTGGTTAGCTCCTGCGATTCTCACATATCGGTAGTCCAGTAGGCTAGGTAGCTTATCTGTAAAACGAATTTACCAGTCCGGACATCAGGTCTGGATCAAGGAGCAAGACGGAGCACAGCCGGCTTCTCCTCCAGGTGAAATTCAAGTATACCTGCTAAAATAATCAGTCAGCTTTGTCTACTCGTACTTAGCTGAGTCTCTACCTACCTTCCGGTGTTGTGCCAAAATCCTATTAGCTGACAACATTTTTAACTGAAACGAAATCTAAATCATCCCTGCTCATGAACACACTGTTTCTGCATTGTTGGGACTCAATTGCTTGAGTTCCAAGTGAGTGGACCTTGCTATTGACTTCATAATCAATTTAGCCTAAGTTTTGCTGTTCTTACTGAATGAAAACTTGAGTCCTTTAGGACAACAGTTTAAATTATTAAGTTTTCCATGTTTTGTTATAGAAAATAATTGCATTTTGTTCGCGGAGGTGACATGTATAGGCTAATGTGCAAATTTCGCCAATCTTTCGAGAAGGGTCCAATTGCAGCCCTTGCTCCTCAGGCTGACCAGCGGTGGCGGAAAATACCTCGGCTACACCTGAAAAGAGGGGCCTGAGGGTAGAGTTCCGGTTTCAGGGGCCTGAGGATAGAGTTCCGGTTTAGAGGGGCCTGAGCAGAGCCTGTCTACGGAGAGCCTGTCGACTCCCTATTAAGCGAACCGAATTTGGTTGCAGTTCCACCAGTGTTCCACTGGGGGTGATCGTGAGCGAGTGCAAAATGAATGGGAGTCTATGGAGCTAAATGGCTAAATTTGTCTCTTTCGCCTGATTGTCGTTGAGAAATCTTGTTTTTACATGTTCAACATGGATTATAGGTTGAAAGTTGAATGAACAAGTACTTATGTCCTTTCTATTTCTTACAGGGTGTTACGTCCCTCGCCCTGCTTGTATGTGTGTTCTGTATTGTAATGTGCTTGTCTTCCCTTCAGTTTCCCCTCGTTTTCGTTGCTGCAACCAAGTGCCCGTCAGTGATTGGCTACCGCCTCCATTTCCCGTCACCGGTGCACCTCCGCCCATCCATCTCCGTCCAGGATTGGCTGCCGTCGCCGCTTCCCCGCCTCCAACGCACTACACTCCACCAATCACCTGTCTGTCCGTCCACATTTAAACCCGGTCCTGTATACTGTTCAGTAGTCTCTAGCTCTGTATGTGTTTATCGTCTGAGTTGTATGTGTTTGTGCCATTGCCATTTGCCGTTGCCGATACTTGTCTTGTTAAGTGTAAAGTGTTATACGTTGTTAACCACCTGTTTGTTTGTCTAGTTATTGCCGGTACTCGATATTGTGCTTTTCGTTGTTTTATTATTAGTTCAGTCGTACAGGGGCTTTGGAACAGGTAAGCTGCCCATGGGCATACACCCCATCACTTACCCCTGTTAAACACCCTAGGTAAGGAGCGTGTGCCACCCATGTACTTTTTTAGTATAGGGACGTCTTTTGGTTAGGTAGATTAGGACACTTTTGTTGATTACTTTTCTTTTGCACCGCTCATAGTTCCACTGTACCCTGTCGGCTGTTTTTCTCCTTTTGTGTTCAGAATAAACGTGTTGTTCGCTTGTACCTCAGTGTGTCCTGGTGTCATAGGCTCATTGAGCAGTGTTACGGCCTTCCTCCTAGACAAGGTCCGTAACACAGGGTGAGTTGTTGTTACCCATAAAACGCTAGCATTCTGTTAATGAATGCTGATTGATTAGTGAAGGACTTTCTACGACCAGAGATCCCGCTTGATGGCATCCAAAGCGGAACCAGAATGTCAGAGCATTCGCAACATTAGCAACAACCAAACAAGCCAAAACTCTTTCTAGCATGTGTATTGACAGGGAGAGCCAAACCTGTCAGCTGTAAAAAGGAAGTGACCAGAGCTTGCTGTAAAGCAGTATCTCTGGTCTTACTATGTGTATGACATCATTGGCATTTTAAAAGGCTTTTAAGGAAAGAAAAAAAAATGCAACATTCAAATTGCTAGACAAAAAATTATATCCTGAGAAAAGTGGATTTTGAGGGGTATAGCTCCATAGACCTCCATTCATTCTGCACTCGCCAGTTAGCGCCCTCATATGGAACTAGAGTGGAACTACAACCAGTTCAGAACCTGGAAGTTTCTCAAGAGTGGCAGTTCTCCCCTAGTCATAGTTTTCAGTCACGTGACATCCGCGGAGACTTGGAGGGCAGAAAGCTGCTGGTGATGGCGGCTCACACCTTTGAGACGCAGCAAAAGCAGGCAAATTTACCTTCCCAAGTTTCTTTAGATCACCTCTTAGCTATAGAAAAGGAAGGATATGGACACAAACTGCAAGTATTGGGCACCCGCTGCCGTATTTCTGCCCCTAAAAACGGCAAGGTTTTTATATATGACTATGTGATATCATTACTGTAAACTAGCCAACCCCTCTCTCTTAAACAACTGCTAACTATTCAAACGGAATGTCAACTTTTCCTTCACTTTTACTTGTTACTACCTCAATTTTGGGATTATGTGAAAAACGTAAATAAAAATGAAGGACCAAAAGAGTATGAAAAACCAATCAGTCTTAACACAAGCCTCACACATTGTCTTTGTTTTACATTCAGTTGAATATCGGTGTAAAGTGATTTCCAAATCAGGGCATGATATTGGCCCCTGCCCACCCGCCAAATGCGGGTAGAATTCAGCTGTGGCGGGTAAAGCAGTCAGTCTTACTAGCCACTTTGGCGGGTGGAATTCTATATATCTCTATATCTTTTTTATTGTAGCAGGGCTGCCAACTCTCACGCATTTCAACCAATTCACACGCTCTCACGCCACACATTGTATTTCTCAAGCTGATAAGGAAATGACCAAGTAGTTCTGCTAACGTTGTAACCAGTAATGAACAAGGTGCAGATACACTTAGTGAAGCAACACTCAAGCTCACAACGTGCGAACATGGAACACCCGTGAAGTCTCGGGGGTGGGTTGCGCAGCAAAATTTTGGTTGTCCCTGGTGAAACCGGAGAGGGAGGGTTTTGACGCACCGGTTGTTAATCAGGCTGAGGGGGGCTGGAGAATCTTGTTTTTATGAAATAATTAAATATATTTTTGTACGTCGGCCTCTACTAGTCTTCTGTGTTGCCTTGTGCCGAGATCTAAACCCTGCACAGGTGGAGCCGGGTTCACTGTAACTGTGACAGCCCCACCAAATCTCACACCAAGGTTTTTTTGAAAAGTTTGCAACCCTGTTGTAGACTAGTCTTCTCAAAACACATCTAAAATAATAAACTCATTGCAGGGTTGTCAAGCCTCACGCATTGACCTTGAGACACGCATTTCAACCAGTTCACTCGCTCACACGCCACACCTTGTATTTCTCAAACGGAGTGAAGTCTCCTGCAGCCAGCAAGTATCGTTTTCCCCTGTAAGTTAAACAGTCTTGGCTATAGACATAATACATTTATTATGTTTGTGTGACGGGTATGTAACGGACGTAGCCACGCTCCGTCCGACAAGGCGTCGTTAGCCACTCGCTGGGCTCGAACGCACAACCTCCGACTTGCCAAGCGCGACCACTACCAACTACACCAAAGAAAAGCTAGCTATTCGTAGACGTGGGTGGCCCAGTACATGCCTGAGGAGTGAGTGTCACCAGTTCACACCGTTACATTCACCCCTCTGAAACTCACTTGGGCGGTTAGCTGACGCTAACCTAGTGAGATCCAGGTCACGGCACCAGCTAGCTTTGCTTTGGTGTAGTTGGTAGTGGTCTCAGTTGTTGTTGTCGGATGCACGTCAAGCCTGGGCTGTTTCTATAGAATTCCGTCTGATAAAGTAAACCCAGAGAGGAGATGATTGTGGATTTGTGCCATTTAACATAACGTTACCAGCCGTCCAAAGTTTGAATAGTTAGCAGTTGTTTAAGAGAGAGAGGGGTTTGTCTACAGTCTAATGATATCACATATTGATATCACGTTTCTAAGGACAGAAATACGGCAGCGGGTTATGTATGTGGATTGCAAGTGCCTAACACTTGCAGTTTGTGTCCATATCTTTCCTTTTCTTTAGCTTAGAGGTGATCCAAAGAAACGTGGGAAGGTAAATTTGCCGGCTTTGGCTGCGTCTCAATGGTGTGAGCTGCCATCGCCAACAGCTTTGGCAGCGTGACTGAAAACTATTAATTGGACCCTCTTGAATCTTTCAGGCATTGCCTGCTGAAAATCACCTCCCTCCTTATCTTGACACTTTAAGGTCTGACACACTTGAGAGTCATTATGCTACCTCATGTTGACCAGTAGATTGTGCCACAAAAAGTATTTATTTCCAGTGAGAAGGGAAGCATATCTATCATATCTTGCCTGTGGCACAGTCAACATGTATGACCATATAACATCACGTATGATATACTGTATGTTCTTATTTACGTTTTGGGGGGCGTATTTGGGTGTGCTTGACTTCAGCTAGCACAACTTTTGTTCTCTCCCATATATTTTGAATATATTTGAATTCAGCAGAAGATACTACCAGTGACGTTGTTAGAAGCTTGTTTCAAGGGGGGTTCTTTATTAATGAAATGCAATATGCGTAAATGCTCAAAAATATCACTAGAAGGAAAAAATGTGAGGGGAAGTTTAAGTCATATAGGTTAGGGCCATTATTTTACTCAGGATTTACCAATTAATTTGATTTCATGCGACTGTTTCAACTATATTAGGCACCATTCCCTCTTGCAGGGTATGACAAGATTCTCAGGGAAATGAGAAGAGAACAGTTTCATTCTACACTTCACTGTTAGTATTTTGAAGTGTATATGAGCAGCAATAAATATAAGATTTTTAATATATGCAATCTGCATAAATAATTAGTATGCATACTTATTTAAATTATACATAAATATTAGTTGTAAAATGTATAAAACATTTTGCAACCGACGCAAGCACAACTCACAATTTCCCCAGAAATTGTACCCTCTAATTTTATAATGTCCTCTCTTTTGAAACAACTGTTGGCTGACTGGTCAGGCATTGCCTCATTTTATTTTGTGCACATTGTCAGAGGTGGGTCGAACAGAAGAAAAAGAGAAGTGAGAAGGCAATTTGTTACTGTACAACCAGATGTTGGTTAATCTCAGCTCATTGATCCTTTCGCTACGCCAATTCTGTGTCAGTAAGACCAAGGTCTGCATGTCCAGCAGTCCCTCTTATTTCACATGGAGATTATGGTATTATGGCCTCCATTCTGTAATCCTGTCAATGGAATACAGCCCCCCTTCCTATGCATTACCCTTCAAATCAAGTCCACTGCGCGGTTTGTAATTGGTCAGAATAGCTTAACAGCAGACCAAATTTGCCTTTGGTTGTATGCAGGCTATCCAGATCAGCCTCAAGGGAAATGGAGTATGGACACTGACGTTTTGTCCCCTTTGTAGTCTGACCTGGAAAGTCACATGAAGACATCTCACTGCAGGTTCCCAACATCTACATGCCTTCTCATAACACATGGAATTGATCAAGATGGCACAGCATTAAATCTCCCGTCTTGAGAGAAACAATAATAACATTGAAAACTAGATTGTGAGATGTTTTCAAGTCAACCTGTTTATTGAAGCAAGGACAATTTACAATATACAGTACATAATCTTACACTTACATATCAGGCAGGAGTTAGTTGATCCTTGGAGTTTTTGTTAGGGCTGGCTGGGGGACCCAAGCGTGCGACACAAGGCATAGAGGTGCGGGGTTATTGAAACAAGAGACAGACCGGAGGAACAATAAAGGGCAGGCGGGTCTGCAAACAAAAGGTGAGTTAGGATTTGTCAATAAATCTGATTATAGCCAACAGGACTGACTGAGTAAACAGAGCAGACAAGCTGGAGGTAAGTGGAAGGAACATCAGGATTGAAGTACTGTTGGGTTGATGAAGTGATGGATGGCAGGTGTGTAGGTTTGACGGGTAAAATGGAAAAGATGGTCTGGAATGCCGGAGCCTGGAATCAGACAGACAGGGAGGAAGTGGCGGGTGCGACAGTTTGATGGTTAATTTGCAATGTCCTCTTCTGTAAACCCTTATTTTGTTGTGACGTAATCTTTACCTCAACCTGACAGGAATATGGCAAAGGACATAGAAAAGGCACAAATACACACATAATATGATTAATTGTGAGAGAGAGAGATTTCTCTCTTGAATTCCCAGAGAAAAGTCTATAGAAGATATAGAAAGGCAATGTGAGTTATTGGGGGCTTTGTATTAATCTTACGTTGTAATGACAGTTTAAGGTTTGTGGCATTCTGATGAATTCCGGGATTGGGTTTAAACTGCTTTCATTTGGTTTGCTGGTCTTTAATCTTCTGACCCTGCGTTCTTAATCAGAACTCAGAGCAGGTTTTAATCTTGCATGAATGGGGCCAGGGATTATAGGCCTCTGACCTTGCCATGCTGCACAGCTGCTTCCCCCTCAAACCAAGTATGTCCTTCTGTGTAAATTGTAGTAGGGGATAATCTTACTTTTGTGTGCTACAAAATCTAACTGCAAATTGGACCACCAAAAGTGTAAACTCCCTATTGTGTGGATTCAAATAGTACTCTCCACAACAAAGCAATAGCTGTAATGGTGTTTTGGTTTTAGGAGGTGCTCTGGTTTGGACCACAAACTGAACTGCCATTACTTTTTATCAACTGTGTATGTTATGGCAGCCAGAAAATATTATATATTTATTGTCCTGAACTGCACATTGTCATACTGGTGCTACTGAAATATTCCCGGCAGACATTATACTAGTGAAGTAGAGGAACTGAGAAGTTAAGACCGTAACTACATTTTTTAATGCTCCATTCACTTTTTCTACTGACCCTAATTCTGCAGTAGTGAATTTTCTTTTGCCTTCATTTATTCAGGGACATATTATTGAAGCCAGTGTCAAGCATATCACAAGCATAAAAATAATAATAAGGGCAAACAAAAAGGAAATATATCAGAAATTTGAAAATAGTTAGACAAATATAAGACGTAATGCTGTGTACAATTAATACATTTTCACACTAAATACAATAAGACCTTATTCTTACTATAACGAAAAATGATTGGATAAATGCTGTCTAAGGGCACACACAGAGAATAGGCAAACAGCATGTGCAGAGGTCTTTGCAGACTTTTGTATATTGGTATATATTTTCGGTTGTACATTCTGCTATAATTTCCTGGGGAAACACTCCCCAGCCACCAGAGGGCTTAATAACATATTTTTTTTAAACCTTCATGCAACCTTTATGATCACGTTATTTATTTGTTAGAAATTTGAAAAGAGGGATTACCTTTGGATCCATTTTAAAATGGCAAAATCTTAATCTTCAACCTTAATTACCCTATTCTCTACTGCCATTCAAGTGACACATACAATAGTGATCTGCCAATGATCCGCACATTTCTATTCAGATGAAAGTTGAAGCAAAATCATGTGAATGTGGTGATTACAATCACCGCTTTCAAATATATTGCTTGCAAACATAAAGGTTTTCATCTGCATCATTATCAATTCATGAATGATACATCAATTGGCAGAATGCCTCCATTTCTTTTCTGGCGCATTAGAGTTTAGAATTTTAAACTGCAGCAACGTTTTTTACTATCAGATTCCAGTTTAATGTCAAGTAAGTTTACACAAACAAACAAAATGGAGAAACTGTCCTTGTGGACTATAGTGGCTGTAACAGGTCCCCAAGGGATGGAAAATTGCCACCATCAGAGCGGATGATACGCCACAGTCTGCCCTTTTCTTTGGCAGCGTACCAGACAGTTATGGAGGAGGTGAGGATGGACTCAATTATGTCTGTGTAAAAATGTACCATCATTGACTTTGGAAGGTTAAACTTCTTCAGCTGCTGTAGGAAGTACATCCTCTGTTGTGCTTTCTTGGTGAGGGAGCTGATGTTCAGCTCCCACTTGAGGTCCTGGGAGATGATAGTGCATTTACATTTATTCATTTAGCAGACGCTTTTATCCAAAGCGACTTCCAAGAGAGAGCTTTACAAAAGTGCATAGGTCACTGATCATAACAACGAGATATCCCCAACATTGCAAGTAGTCAAACATGAAGCATACATTGTGAAAAACCAAAAATAAGTGCCAAAGGGAAGAATCATAAGAGCATGAAGTTAAACAAGTTACAATTGAACAACATTTAGCAACATTTTGGGCCTTTATTTGAGCGCAAAATCGTTTTTGAGCTTTATGTTAAATAAACACAGCCGTTTTTTCATTGGTAAAACCTTGTCTAGTGAAGGTGATGTCTTTTTGCTTACATTTTTCAGCCCCACCCTTACATTTCTTAGCCTGGTTTTCCATCGTTATTCTTCTCCCGGTGCTCCCGATGGCCAGTCCGCTACTGCGGGGCTGTGCCGCGGTGGTGGATTTTCAAGTCATATCATTTAAAATTCTCGTGCTGCAGCACCCCTAGTTCCCGCGGCCATGCATATGTATGTATCTGTTTGAAGCTCATGATCCGATGTTTCTGGTTGGACTTGGACCTCTGTTGACTTGTCTGGCTCTGGCACACGCATTCTTTTATTAGCCTACCTTTTCTGAAGCCAGGCTAACATAACGACTTAACTCCGAAACTCGACATACTTTTTTAGTTTCTAGGTTTTCAGCAGTGAAAAATCTGTCACGCACTTACGCAGGCATCAGACAGCTTTTAACTAGCGTCCGTGGAGAAGCGAACTTCTGATAGGGTGGGCCGACTACTTGCCTTTACGTGATTCGTCAAGATCTGAGGTAAGTCACGTAGTGATAGGGCCATTACCAATCTAATCTAATTGTCATCAGTAATAACACATTTATTTTCTCAATATTGACAGTATTATCATCACAGAACAGTCTTATAAAAACATGTTTTAATCACAAAAACAAAAATCAGGTCCCCCCCAGTATTAGACTCCTCATATAAATGCTACTTAGGCTACATTAGGTGCTAATGTGACGGGTGCGCCTGCTTCGTTTTCCTCAATATTACAGTCCAGTCAGGTGTGCAGGATGAGAGTGCAACGCGCATATCAGCTGCAGAGTTCAGTCTATTTCTGTGCTTTGTCTTTATTTTTGTCAGAGTGGAAAATCCAACTTCACATTTGTATGTAGTGGTGAAAGGCAAAAGCAGCAAAATGCTTGCTTTACTTAGCACTGGATATTCAGATGCGATGCTCAGCCAGAATGACGATAACTTCATGACTTCGTGTCGTGTTTTCAGTGTACTGTCACTGGTCAGCTGTAGTAGCTCAGTCTCCTCAGATGGAGTTAAGGTCAGCTCAAGAAATGACAGTGGGCTTTCAAAATCAAAGGGGTTTTTGATCCATTTCTTGTCCCTCAAAGTACCATCAAACCTCTCTTCTGGAAAGTAGCGATTAAAGTTGTCTTTAAGCGCTGTCAAATGTAGTTGAATAAGGCCAGTCATCCGCTTGATACTGGTGTCACTCAACTCATTTTATTCTATGTGCTGTAACATAGTTGGAAACATGTAGTAGCTGGGTGTGGGCCTACTGAGTCGCGCATGCCACAGCTTCAGCGACTTTTGGAAAGCAAGCACCTGTTCCCACTTTCTGAAAACATCATCATGCTGTCCTTGCAATTTCAAATTCAGTTCATTTAGTGACGAAAATATATCTGCAAGGTATGATAGGGTAAAAATCCACTCATCAGTAAACAAATCTGCAAGAGGAGATCGCTTCTCAAGGAGGAAAGCGCTTATTTCATTCCTGAGTTCATACACTCTGGTAAGCACTCTACCTTTAGACAGCCAGCGTACATCTGTATAGAACAGTACGTGTGTGTGTTCCGCTCCCATGTCCGAACACATCATTCATCATCATTGCATCAAAAAGCCGGTTGTTGAGTGCGCTACTTTTAATAAAGTTTACTACTTTCACCACTTCTTTTAATGTACTGTCAAGTTATGGAGGCATTCCTTTTGCTGCTAATGCCTCTCTGTGGATGAAGCAGTGATTCCATATGATCTCTTGCCCAGCTGCCTCCTGGATTCGTTTCACAACTCCGCTGTTTTTCCCCGTCATGTTCGCGGCTCCATCACTCGTTATTCCCTTACAATTAGTCCAGTCAAGCCCGCACTTGCTAACTACATAGTCATTCAGTTGAGCAAATATTTGTTCACCTGTGGTAGTAGTAGGGAGAGTCAAGCAGCACAACATGTCCTCCAAAAACTCATTTCCCCAGGCGTATCTCAGATAAACAAGCAACGTTGCGCTGTCTGAAACATCTGTACTTTCATCCAATTGGATGGAGAAATCGTGTTTTTAATCTAGATATAAATTGCTCTTTAAGGTTGTCTGAAACATCAGTAATTCTTCTAGAAACAGTGTTGTCACTGAGGAGGATCGATTTTAAATTATTAGCTTTTTGTCTATCATTGCGTTTACCATGTCTGTAGCTGAAGGCAGGATTAATTTCTCTGCAACAGTGTGGGGCATTTTCTCTTTGGCTACACGGTACGAAACCATACAAGAGGCTAACTGTGCTTTCTCATTCAATGTTAGGTTTTTATGAAGAACCTTAGCAGAAGACTTCATTTCTTCTGCTTTCCTTTGAAAGAAGTCAAGTGGCTTTCCTGCCAGCTCGCTGTGACGAGTATCTAAATGTCTTTTTAATTTGGATGGCCTCAGACTCTCGTTTGCAAGTTTCTCCCCACATAACACACACACAGGCCTTGCATCCTGGTTGGCATTGGAGCAATTAACAAAACCATATTTAAAAAAATAGTCCTTGTATCCTCTCGTCACTGATTTTCTTTTCAGCTGGTTCATCTCTTGACACTCTGGCATTACTCTCACAGGAGTTTTTCTCAAGGTGTTTGGCATCAGCGGGTACAATACGATCGGGATGGCTAGTCTCGCTGGCGGGAGCTTGCCTAGCAGCAGTGCTAGCAATAAGTGGTTCTGATTCTAGACCTCTTTTTCTGACAACAAAACGATCCATGCTGATGTTTTAACTAGCCATGTCAAACTAAAGTAAAATGAAAAGTTGGAAATAAATGGCCAAAAAAATCTATAGCTATAGGCCTAAATATATAAAATCTCCCTATTTATTCTGTGAGCTACACGTGAGTTCGCTAACCTTCCCAACTTCTTCTTCTGCAGGTAGGCTACGTCCGATTACAGCACCTAGCACCAGCTTGTTGCGCAATCATTTCAAAATAAAATACCATATAAAACGGGAAATAAACAGGAAACAAAGCACTACTTGAAAATGGTTGTGAAGTCATTTACAAAAACCTTTGACAAAATAATTATGAAAACATATTTGCCGACCAAATTTTGGTGGGTCGCGACCCAGACGTTGAAAAACACTGTCCTAGAGAACCCTGAGAACCCGACTAAGTAAGTGTTTAATTGACACAAACCAAAATTAACAAGACAACTTCTTAAAACTTTTTATTTAATTTCACTTTTTTAATTGATTGTCTGTGTGGTCAGTTAGTTTAATACAATGTAATGAATGCATATTATATTTACTTTCTTTTGTGCTTAAATTGTGAGATACTAAGATGAGCTTTAAAGAATGTACAATACATTACAGCACAATACATGAACTGTCATCACCAGCTGCATCACGGGCACTGCACCTTCTATAATTCCAGACATCTGTGTGCCACCAATTCTATCAAGGGCTATCATTATCTATAGGCTAGTTCAAGTTATCAGTATGTGTGGCATCTTAACCACCCAATGCATCACGGGCACTGTGCACCGGTGGATATGGCAACAGGAACAATGTTCGTACAACTTTATAAAGGATGCATGTCTTAAAGAATAAATTGTGCTTATTAACATTATACATTGTGCTTATTAAAGTAATGTTTTATGAACTTAGAAGTTTGCTTAGGCTTAAACATTGTGTCTCACTCAGGGTGGGGGGAACAGGCTGTATTTGGTGTCTTAATCTCTTCATTTTAGGAGCAACCTTGAAGCCGGGCTGAGATGGCACCGGCCAGCAAGAACAACTCCCGCATGAGAAAGCTCAACCCTCTTGATCATTTTGTATGACGGCACTGTAGCCTATAATATATCCTGGGGCAGGGACAGATAGCCAGTTGGACTTCGTGAACCAGCCTAACATTGTTGCGGTTAGGGAAACGTAGACAACCCCAGAGCTCTGTACTTGTTGATTTCCAACTGCTGCATTAAAGCTGATATTATCGGACCTCTGCGACTCCAGACCACTCTTTCTAGAACACAGACTTGTGTCATTGAAAACTAGCATTACATAGGCCTATTGGAAAAGACACAAAGAATCTCAACCCTTGAATTGGTGACCCGGCGCTGAAAAGAGGGAGTCCAGAGAGTTCCGGCCCGACCGACAGATCGGGAGAGAGACCCATACACCGGTACGAGGAGGCAGACGTAATCGTCAGGGGGCCCTCAACATAAAAAAGGTAAGCAGACGCCTGTTAATTCAAAGTACTGCTATTCGGAACTGAGAACCAAATTTAGATGATTACTATGTCTCATCGTACCTAGTCAAAGCAACAGTGGTGGGAAATCAACACTAGTTAATCTTACTGAGGGTTTAAGGCCTTGAGGTGAAAGTCTTCTAAAAGGGTTCGAGTCCCACTAGTTAATCTTACTGAGGGTTTAAGGCCTTGAGGTGAAAGTCCTCTAAAAGGGTTCGAGTCCCACTAGTTAATCTTACTGAGTTTGTCTCTGTTCTGTGTTTTATGTGTCTCAAGGGTTAGAGTCCCTGTTCTGTGTTTTATGTGTCTCAAGGGTTAGAGTCCCTGTTCTGTGTTTTATGTGTCTCAAGGGTTAGAGTCCCTGTTCTGTGTTGTGTGTCAAAACTGTTAGTCCCGGTACCGGTTGTGTGGGTTGTGTGGGTTAGAAGTGACAGGTTTGAGTCCTGTCGAGAATGGGTTCCTTATAAGTAATATTTGAATGGAGTCAGATTGTGTTGAATAAATATAGAGAGGAGTGTGCTTCTTTTTTGTCCTCTCCTATACAAGATATTTGTCATATTTGAGTGGAGTCAGATTGAGTTGAACAGTGTACAGTCCTATACTATGATGAGAGTGGAATACAAGATGGTAGGTTGAGAGCGCGTGGGGAAGGGAAGAGAGAGAGATAGGCTTCTGGAGAACAAGGGCGAGTCTATGTTAACTAATCCTAACGAAAGTGAGGTTAAATCAGTTGCAAACTAAAATCAAACGTAACAAATTAAATTAATAACATGGAAGGTTATGAAATGAAACAAGAGAACGTTTTGTGGATGTGAAGAGATGATTGGTTTAAACACTGATGTTTTGAAGAGGACACAATGAATATGGGGTTTTAAGAGTTTTGATAAAGGTATTAGATGTAATTTGGTTAAAAATAAGAAAGAGAACATAACTAAATGTACTTTTATTTTGAGTTTAATTGTAATTTGGTTTAAAGTTTTATTGTAGAGTTTTATCAGAGCCTGGCATACTGTTTGGGATAAACAGTTAGGCTGTGATAATGTTGTATTAATAAATGGTATTAGTGGATGAAGAGGGTTATTATAACATTCAGTTCTGAAATAATTTGGTAAGCCAAGAAATTGTGGTTATGATGCTTTGAGCTAATTGGCTCGTTTTGAACTGCAGCAAAACGAGTTATGAAGTTCTACCTATCTGACCTTTATAAAAATATAGTTGGGGAAGAATGTTTTGTTAATAGCTACATTAAGAACATTATTTGGTCTATATTTCATTTGAGAAGCATACAGATTAAATTCTGGTTTGGGATAATGACAATAGTTTTTCATATCTTTGACAATAAGAAATGTGAAGGGAAAATACTGCCTGGTAATTATAGATATGTTTACTGAGTGGATTGAAGTATTTCCTAGTTCCCTTACCACATGCATTAACAACATTTGAATTGAATTATGGAAGATCATATGTAATTCCACAACTTAAACCTGATGCTAACTAGAAAAGAGGTATCTTCTGCTAAATTCTGTTCCAGGTTAAGCAGTCAACCAAAGAGTGGAGGAGTCAAACGAGGAGATTGGGTATTGAGTAACTATACTATGGTTGTCTATGGAACTTTATGCTGCACGTTTATCCCTAATAACACTGCACCAGACGGCTCTGTATCCTGATTGTGTGCAGTTGCTGCTGCATAGCTTGCATTAAGAACCTGACAGGGAGACTGACCAACGCTTTAACAGAGCAGCAGACACAGTTTTATTTGAGATGAAATGATAGTGTGATGAGATTAAACTATTTTGTGAGGCAGCAGGTGACAGGCATGACTGGTGCAACAACAGTCCTTATTTTTCTTATTTTCAATTTTGTATATTTCTTAACCAAACACTTCCTATTTTTCTTATTTTCTATTTCTTATTTTCTATTTTTCTTAACCAAAACTTTCAATTTTTCTTTTTTGTCTTATTTTACCATATCCTCTTATTTTTCTTATAATGATTAATGGTAAGAGCTTGGCTGAAGTGAATCATCGCAATTTGTGTTTGTCACACCCTTTAAAGGGTGTGAAAGGAGGAATCCAAGGGAAACCTTAAAATAACCTGTCTAATTTCTAGTTTTTCTATGTTTAGAATTTAATTTATTTTATTACATTTCTAAACTTTAAAGTTTCTCTCATTGCTAGAGTTTTTTCTAATGTAATTTATTTTATTACAATTCTAAAAGCTTGGCTAAAGTTGTATGTATGTGGTGAAGGGGACCTGTGAGTATGTCCAGGTCTGCCGTGGGTACATGGATGTCGAATGTCCACTCTGCGGAGTGACGGTGGGTTTTCCCCTATAACATCATTAGGGTTTTCCCACTGTGTCCAGTGTGTCCACACCACTTGGCCATAACGCTACATAGTCTCATTATTATCGTTGTAAGCATTGTGTTCCATAATGGGATATTTGTACATTTGTGTTTGTTGTCACACCCTTTAAAGGGTGTGAAAGGAGGGATTCTATGAAATTTTAAAATATCCCGTTTTTAGTGTTGACACCACGAAGTGAAAGGAGGGATTTGTGAAAGAATGATAACTATACTGCTAATCAACACTGCTATACCAATCACTACCTAATACTAAAACATTTCCAATTGGTAGAACGGAGTCTGGGGTTGGTACACGCGTTTGGGACAGTGCATCACCCCCAGTCACAGGGAAAGGTTGAGCTCATGAATTGGAATCTGGAAAGCAAGTGGACCAAAATCTGTGCAACAACTAACATGAATTGGGTAGATGCTCTCCCTATTGCCCTAACAGCCATCAGTGAACACCTCTACAGGATTCACCCCATATGAACTTCTGACGGGGCGACAGTTTCTGGGACCGGGAGCTGGGCTGGTGAGTTGGCGCATCCACCATACTATGATCAGCTGTCTGCTTTGGTATCATCCTCAACATAAAAAAGGTACAGGAGAAACGGGGGACAGTACAGGATCCAGTCAAGGCCTTCACTGCTGACTGGGAGTGGGTGAAAGCCATTAAGAGGAAGTGGACAGAACCTCGGTGGACAGGACCATTCAAGGTTATCGAGAGAACCTCGCACGCCCTAAGGGTGCTGGGGAAAGGGAGTACGTGGTACCACTGGAGCATGTGTTCTGCTGCTCCAGAACCCAGTCGTCATTGCAGGAGTTGGTGGAGAAGGGCCAGTGAACCGTTTCTTATTGCTACGAATGTGAGAGTCCGGAAAAGAGGGTTACGACTAGGTCAAGAGTGATACTGCTTGACCACACTAGAATTGTACTTGACTAAGAAGGTTTCCGCTATTTTACTTAAGAGTGTGTTATATCAATATCAACATGAATTGTCTCTGTCTTCCTTTTCATATTTGGTATGTTGTGCATGTTTGCTCTGTGTGGGTGTTGCTGTATCCCATGTATCAGGTCCCTGTGCAATCATTGTCTCGGCTGTGGAAAACCCGAGGACGGGGTTCCAAATGCCGTTGCTGGGGCTGGCTGACCAGGATGAGGATGCGGTGGTTGGCCTGGGCTATGTTGATTGATCTCTGGTGTTTTCAGAGATCAAAAGAGGGATTAAAGAATGTACAATACATTACAGCACAATACATGAACTGTCATCACCAGCTGCATCACGGGCACTGCACCTTCTATAATTCCAGACATCTGTGTGCCACCAATTCTCATCAAGGGCTATCATTATCTATAGGCTAGTTCAAGTTATCAGTATGTGTGGCATCTTAACCACCCAATGCATCACGGGCACTGTGCACCGGTGGATATGGCAACAGGAACAATGTTCGTACAACTTTATAAAGGATGCATGTCTTAAAGAATAAATTGTGCTTATTAACATTATACATTGTGCATATTAAAGTAATGTTTTATGAACTTAGAAGTTTGCTTAGGCTTAAACATTGTGTCTCACTCAGGGTGGGGGGAACAGGCTGTATTTGGTGTCTTAATCTCTTCCTTTTAGGAGCAACCTTGAAGCCGGGCTGAGATGGCACCGGAGCGTGGGGCGCGCCAGCAAGAACAACTTGTGTCATTGAAAACTAGCATTACATAGGCCTATTGGAATAGACACAAAGAATCTCAACCCTTCAGCTTTTAACCGTTTTTTAAAAACATATTACGAACAACCTTTTTTATGTTTTAGGCATACAAGTGTATCAGTGCCTGACATCATTGAAAATTTGGCGCTTGCCATCGACCACAAAAAAATCAGCAGGCTGAAAATCAAGACATGCTTGTAAAGTTCACCGACGATGCTGGCACTTTTAAAGAGGGCATAGATTTAGATCAGGGGTGTCAAACTCCGGTCCTCGAGGGCCGCTGTCCTGCATGTTTTAGATGTTTCCCTGCTCAAACACACCTGATTCGAATGAATGGTCGTTATAACAACCCTTTTAATTGAATCAGGTGTGTTGGAGCAGGGAAACATCTAAAACATGCAGGACAGCGGCCCTCGAGGACCGGAGTTTGACACCCCTGATTTAGATGGTCCAAGAAGAGAATTTCTCACCCTCCTGATGAATCTCCAGAAAGCCGTTACCTCGTTCACAGTTCTACAGGTAATTATGAAACCCTTGAACTGTTAAGCAACCGCTTAATGTAATGCTTTTCTTATCCTAACTGTTTAATTGTCATGTAACATTCACAAATGAGATGGTGATTGATTGTATGTGAACTTCTATACTTTGCATCAGCTTTGCAACAGCTGTTAGGGAAGATGAGTATTTCTTGGCAGGCAAGATGATTGCTGTGTCAGTAGTACATAGAGGACCAGGGCCAGGTTTCCTCTCAAAGGACCTTGTGAATCACATCATAGGGAAGACTGGTTTCAACGCCACTGTAAAAGATGTTACAGAGGACGAGATAGGAAAAGTTCTGCGGGAGGTAGGAAAAGGGACCCTACAAAAAGGCGGCACTAGTTTTTGAACAAGATCGTACATAATCTGAAAAAGGCATCAGCAAATAATATTAAGATTTCTTAAATAAAGTATTCTGTGATCTATGCGGTTTGTTAAAGGGGATCTTTTTTCCAGATCAAACTGAATTAGGGGCTACCGTGTAGAAGAGATAAGCAAGAAAGAGGATTAATTTTCAGTATATTGTGTGGAAGCATAGTATGGCACAGTGTAGTTTTGGATGTATAAATTCAAGGTCTGAATTTTTTCATTTTTGGGAAGATTCAAAACGTAGATTCTTTGGAATCTTTGAGAGACCTCCTTCTGAAGAACAGCACACTTCTTCAAACCGCCGGGTGTTTCCGGCGTGTGAGCGCTGTCGAAGAGAAGAATGCAATTGTGGAGGAGTACCTGATGTGGTACATTATACACAGGAACCTTGGTGTAATTGAGAGGTAATATTCCTAATGTTCCATTAACCATCTAATACTTGAAATCATGTTATGTTTCAAAGCAGAAAATTCGCAAATATTTTTAAATCTTAAAATTGCCAGTTAGGAGACCCTCCTTGTTCTTGATGTACAAGTGTAATTAATACGCCATTATTTACAGTTTTGTAAACGTTTTTACAGTATTCAGTCACACATGTTTAACTTTGAACCTCATAAAATATATCATCATGATTGGCCCGCATAGATTCAAAGATGGACTTCGAAGCCTGGAGTTTCTGACAGAACTTCAGCAGCACTCCAGTGTGCTGGCTCCTATCCTGTGCCACTCAGACAAGAAGCTGACCGCTCAAGACATAGAAGACCTGTTCAGAGCAGACCTCAGTCCAGCAGGAAGCCAAAGCACTAAGCTACTGGGCAGACTATCTGCTTGATTGCGAAGGTGTGTCAGGGATTTTGACAGTAATCAATTCTGATGTAATCTTCCTGGTTTCATACCTTTAACCATAAAATGTAAGTTTCTACTTGATATATATTTGTCAGACTAAGTGGAAATGTGAATCATGCAATACAATGTTGTTGTTCTTCTTGCAGACCTTGCAGACCACATATTGAAACATTAAATAAGTACTCATCAAGCCACCAAGTTCTGTGAAAGATTCATTGTAAAAAGTTGTTGGGGCCTTGAGCCTTGTTGCCCAGAGCACAGGAAATTGTTAATCCGTCCCTGCCCCTCCCACTTTCGGAGCCTGATAGTTTTGCAGACATGGGATATCCTTTCCTGGTTCAGCCGAGCGATCTCGAACACAATTTCATTCACGTAGTTATACACCGGGAGACAATTTTAAGACTGCAATTTGATGTGCTTTAATTCCCTGATGAATAAGTTAACGTTACCGTTTCCCGTCACAATCTGTAATTTATTTTAGCAACATTCTCAGCCCTTGGGTCTTCATCGCTAGTATTACACGCCCACAGAATTGACCTAAAGCTTTTTGGCACTGAAATAAAGACACATAATTGAAATTGTAGGATTTGGTCTTCTTCATTGCCTACAAATAGAAATCTAACAATGAGTAGCCTAATTCTATCAGCTTGCGTCTACAATTTACAAAATCAGAGCAAGAATGGTCAAATTAAGGTTAAACATATAATCATTTAACAGGGGTGTTTCTAGAATTCAAAGAAAGGGGGGGCTTAGCCCCAAGGGGAATGGAATGTTTGCGCGCCGCGGATATCCATTGTATCAGACAGTTCATAGACGGTTCAATCAGAAAGTGTGATTTTGCTCTGTAGTTTTGCTTGCATTCAGTATATGATAACACAAGAGACAGAATGTCAGGGTTTGTTTGACAACACAAATATGAACTTTTCTCAAATAAAGACAGAACTAATTTTCTTAGATTTTATTGGGTGTGCCACGTCGTGGCGCATCCTTTGTTATCTCACATATATATTTATTATTATTATTTATTTTAGCCCCCCTACTCCTCGGTCAATATTTGGACTACATAGACAAACTACGTGTCAAAACTTTCGTCTTGCTAGCGATTGATATGCTATTACTTTTATGTACGTTCCGTTGCACAGTTTAGGACCATACAACGTTTTTGTGGCATAAAGTTGATTTTGTCGGCAAAGGGTAGACTACACAGTTATAATAGCCTACGTCACAGCGTCGGCACATGTTAGCAACGACGTATTAGATACGACGTGCATAGAAGACTGTTGCAGCACAGCAAGGATCGTATCGTGCCCCCCCCCTAGCATCCGTCAATATTTTGATTACTTAGAAAACGTCATGTCAAAAGTTGGTAGCCATTGAGTTGCTTGTCTTTTTATTTACCTGGCTAACTTGCTAGCCACAGTCACTGACGCTACTAACGTCACGAAACACGCGTGACTACCTCTAGCCTAACATTAGTTTAGCAGCTTGTTAACTTCTGGGAGATAGCTATAGGCTAACTATAGCTTTAACGATACTGCAAGGCAGCTGCAGAAACGCCACAAGCAAAGAGGCCAGGGTGATAACTATTTACTAATGTTACTTTCTGATATGAAACACAATTGTTAAGTGTAATGTACAATATAAGCTAATATTATTGAGGAACTACATCGACTTTCGGAAACGGTAGTCTACTATTTCACTGAAGCATTAGCATCATGACATTAGCCTATGTTGCCCGGGCAACACATACTACAGCGGTCTAGGCTGCATCTGTTTTCAATCGTTAAAATAAACATTACTCACAAATACATTTTCGTTGTACGATTTATTATGACATTAGATTACAAGTAAACGATTTGTTGGTGAAATAATCATTACCTGTGATTTCAAACCAGTACTGCAACGCTGTAGCCTACGCGAGACACTGTGTAGCTAACAAAAACATCCACAGCTGTTTACAGTAGGGAGTCAAACGGCGACAGAAAATGTTCGGCACTCCCTTAAATCAAAAGTATTTCAATAGGTGAAACTGTCTGACTACTAACCCGAACTTCATTGACACAGCCGTCAATCTGTTCATGAAAGCAATATTTAATTTCAGCCTAAACCGTACAACGGAAAGTTCAACCAACGATCGCCACCAAGACGAACACTGTAGTATACAATTTACCGGGGCAGCTTCTCCACAAAGGGCTATATCGCATTTTGCGTTGTTACTGACAATGATCGCTATTGAGCTTTTTATGCATGAGCGATTTTCCACTAAATAAATGTCAAGCGTATTTTTGTTTTTGCGGGCATGTCATAAGTTAGCAGACATAGAGCTACTGTTTGAATCGCGATTCCATCAGAAATATTTCCAGTGATAACGTTGTTACAGTAGCTTCTTTCCAAGGGTGTTCTTAATGAATTATTATGCAATAGACTATGAGTAGGCTAAATGCTTGAAAATATGCAGGCACACCCTCACAATTTCCCCAGAAATTGTATGCTCTCTAGTTTTAAAGGGGCAATTGATTGCAAAACCGATTTTACCTTGTCACAGTTAAATAACGACAGTTCAGTGGGTAAAATGGACATACAGTGAACCTCAAAGTCCATTGACACCTTTTTCCTATGCAAATCACACAATTAAAAAATGTAGCTGTAAAACGGTAAATTTTGAAAAATCCCCCGCATGTGACGTCACAACTGGGCTCCACCTTTTTTGGCTGTAGTCTGTACCTTGGTTACGCCCCAAAATTTGCTGCGCACTGCTCCACAGAATTACAAAGATGAACGTTTTTCTAGCATATTGAAAATGGATTACGGTGGTAAATGCAGTGTTCTAGGCTGTACAGGGAATGCTGACACTTTTCATAATCTTCCCAAGGAACCAGACACTTGACGGGCATGGCTGATGTTTTTCTATGAGGACCCCTGTGAAGTTCGACACTCATGTATTCATTTGCTCAAACCATTTCACCAAGGACAGTTTTGAATGAAAACCTTTGACAATTTAAAGAAGGATTTGCTAAGCCGCTGTTGCTGAAAAGTATGGAAGCAAATCGTGACCAAAATTAAAATGCATTTGCCGAAATGCTTTTTCATTTGAAGAATGTGGCTGCATTATTTGACCCATAAATGAAATTAGGATGCAATCATCCTTTTTGCATTTGCATTGTCTTCTTCAACACTGCACATTTTATACCATAATACAAATCTGCTGCGCCGCTCAGAATGCTTTTGCGTTCTCGTGTTCTACCTGCAAAGAACTGTCCATAATTCGACAACGAAAAAGCATTCTGAGAGTGACGTCAGTAGCCGCTCTTTTTCAGCTCCCTGCTGACCGAGCTACCCATCTTGTTCGGTAGGGGGCGGTGTGCACATCATTGAACAGTGAACAGTGCCAGATACCTCTGACGGAGCTTGCAAGACCACGTTCGTTACATACCCGTTACACTACAATATAAACAAACATCAGCCATACCCGTCTAGTCAATGTTAACTAGATTCTAGCTCATCTACTTTTTATTAACGGTGATTTAGCCTAGTTTATTGTCAATGGGACTAACGTTGTTTCATGTTCCTGACTATGTTTCATTCAAATAAATAACCTGTGTTGTCATGTAAATCTACAATTCAGATGCATTTTTGTCCAGATCTATTTTTCAGCAAGATAGCTAGAGCTAACTGAAGCTGAGTTGAATCACGATAGTTTGTTTGCTAAGCTGAACGTTACCCACCTAAGGCGATCCTGTTTGCTTCGACAACAGAAGTGGAAACTAACGTAATCATTTAAAATTATATCTAGTCAATCTGTTGAAAAACAGTGTTGTGTAGACACAATAGATTTATTAGTACGTTTTTATTTCAAGTCTCCACCTTGTTTCAGTGAGTGCAGTTGGCCGTCTTTGCTCCGCAGCTTCACGCGTTGTAAACCAACCAATCAGTGCACAGCTCATCTATATATTCATGAGCTTACCATAAAAAGAGAATTTTCTATTTCAATTTTGTTTATTTGATCGAGAGGAACAGTGTACATTCATGAACATTTAAATGTAAATGCACCAAATTATAGCCAGGGGGGGCAGGTTAAACCGGATTTTTAACATTAAACAGCAGTTCTTAAAAGTGATCAGGTTGTCCCAACTTAAAAGTCTGTATTTATGGAGGACTGAACAGTGATGGTGTGATTTAGTTTTTTTGTCAAGTATTTTGAGAGCCTGCTTGTAAAGAGACATGACTGGTTTAAGGGTAGTGGAGTTGGCAGTAGACCAGGGGCCGTATTCACAAAACATTTTATCTTAGCGCTAAGAGTACTCCTAAGGAGCACTAAAAGTTCTTAGTAAGGAGTTATTTCTTAAAACCTATTCACAAAGCTGATAAGTCCAACTTTTACTAAGGAATGGGAGGGACTCCTAAGCTAAAACTAGAGGGCGGTGTTGACCCTGTTGCTAAGGATGATGTCATGTTCCTACCTTCTATGCCCACAGTGATTGGCTGAGAGGAATTGAGAGCTAAGAGTGAATTTATGATGGAAATACTTTGGGAAATAGCTTGTGCTATGTGCAAATAAAGATTTATGAATACACATTTCTTATTTTTCTCTGATTTAATATAAAACCAAGAATATACTAATGCTATTAGCTTATTGTCTGCCAGGTGGGCCTACTGACAAGCCTGCCAGCTCATTAGACAATCAGTGGATATGTAGGGCCTATATAAAAAGCATTTTAATTTTAGGGCTAGAATAACCATGGCTGAATCGGACACATCTGCTGCTAAACGGAAGAGAAAACCCAACTGGACCAAGGAACAATTATTGTTCCTTTCTCAACTTGTGGATGAAAGGAAAGCCGTTAAAGGAAAGTTTGGAGTTGGGATCTCCACAAAAACAAAAAAAGAAGCATGGCAGAGTATTTGCATGCAGGTTAATGCTGCATTCCCTCTCCTGACGAGAACCGAAGAGGAATGTGAAAAGCGGTGGTATTGTCTGCAGTCTCAGGCGAGGATAGAGATTGCAGACTTCAAGCGACAAACAACTGCCACAGGTACAACATATTTTTTCCATATAACTCAATGTATAAATCCATACAAAGAACAACATGTGTTATAAATAAATTAACATTGCTGTACATTTCATCACAGGTAATCTGTAATTCAAAATATGTATTGCATTTATTAGGAGGAGGCTCAGCACCAAATGACTTATCTCCTATTGCCTCAGTGGTATATAGTGTCCTTGGATTTTCTGACACCAGCATAACGGGGATGGAGGGGAGCATTGATCCCGCAATGCAACTACTTGTTGAACTTAACAGGTAAGTTTTTCTAATTTTAAGATTTGACTCGTAATGAATGATTCACAAATGCAACAAAATCATAATTGTATGATTATCATGTTTAATCAAAGTCTCAAATAATGTCTTAATATAAAACATAATAATACTTTTAATCAAACTTATAATCATTTTGCATATGCCTCATATTCCATGAGCTTGACAAAAGAAAAAAGCCAGTGCAACTGCTATTCATGAACATATAATAAATAAAATAAAAACTCTAAATAATAATTAAAAATAAAGCTCTTTCACAGAGCCAGAGGTGATGATCACAGCAATGCTACTGCCCCCCTCCCTCTCGCCCTCCTCCCTCTTACCCCTCTCCCTCTCGCACCCCTCCCTCTTCCCCCTCTCCCTCTCGCACCCCTCCCTCTTCCCCCTCTCCCTCCATGGACTCCAGGCCCTGCGTCTGCTGGGACTCCAGGCCCTGCGTCTGCTGGGACTACAGTTGGTGGTTCTGCTGGTGGTCCTGCAGCGTCCCTGTATCTAGAGAAATTAAGGCTGAAGATTAGTCTTCTCAAAAAACAGCACAGCCTAGTCGAGGCACAGGAGAGACTTGTGCATTTGCAGGAGGAATATTATTCAAAAAAATTGAAAATACTGAATAACACAGAAACTAATGAATAAATTAATGCAATAGTTTAAAACAATGTGTGTTGACTGATTTTTGCAAATGCAGATTAAGCCTCACCAATTGTAATTGAAATACATACCCAAAGTGCGTATTTGTGAAATGGTCCCTGTATGCCAACCCACTCTGATTGGCAATAGCCATTCCGCCTTCAGCAGCCTCATCATCGTCATCATCACCACCATCACCACCCTCATCTTCATCATCTGGCTGCGGAATATTTCGCCTTTTGCAGAGGTTGTGCAGAATGGCGCACACAGTGATGACCCTGCTTGCCTTTTCAGGGGTGAGGCGGATTTCCCCATGCAGAACATGAAACCTCCGCTTCATCTGCCCGATGCCTCTCTCCACGACATTGCGGGTTTTCTTATGTGCTCTATAACATAGTATAATACACCGGGTTCATATAAAGCTTATTCAAATGCTCAATGACGCTTGATAACGTCTTGAGTGAGAATAGAAATTTAAAGTTCACTACAGCCCTTTTCCCCATGGGCTATTTGTGACATATGTTATGGGCTATATCAAATATCCTTTGTGGTATCATTTACAATTAACGTGTTTTCTCAATATGTCTACTGTTATTAAAAGAAAGCAAACATAGTATGGGCTTACCTGTTGTAAAGCAACTGAGGTCCCGGTTGAGGGTTCATGTATGGGGTCAGCAGCCACGTCCTGCTGGCATATCCACTGTCACCTACCAAGTGACTTCCAGCTGGGACATGATGTCGCTCGAACAGCTGCCTCACACCGCTCTCGTGCAGGATCCGCGAATCGTGTGTTGCGCCTGGCCACTTTGCTACAATATCCAAAATCAGGAAATTGGGATCGAACACAACTTGTGTATTGATGCTGTGATACTTCTTCCTGTTCACAAACACGTCCTCGTCTTGATAAGGAGAAATTATGCGCACATGCGTCCCGTCAATTGCTCCTACCACACCGGGTAGCCCAGCAATAGCCATGAAATCGGCTTTCTTTTTATTTATTTCCCTCACACCGGTGGGGACGCAAATGAACTGCCGCACTATGTGGGG
Source organism: Mallotus villosus (assembly GCA_903064625.1). NCBI lineage: Eukaryota > Metazoa > Chordata > Actinopteri > Osmeriformes > Salangidae > Mallotus > Mallotus villosus. The sequence continues at coordinate 192,808 of CAEFZP010005229.1, forward strand.
TCTTGATAGGGCATTCAGTGTCTGGTGCAAAATTCTACTGACCGATGGCTGAGAGATGCCAATATCATCTCCGTTGCACAGCTGCATTTTACCGGTGGCCAAGTAGCGGAGAGTTGTTAGAACTTTAATCTCCGGTGAAATCGGATGGTTTCTATTAGTTGGCGATGTGATGGCATCCCTGACCAACTCTACCACATTCAAAATGCCATCGTGATTGAGGCGATACCTTTTTAGAAGCTCACCATCGTCGAATCTCTCCAAAATGTTGCCTGCAGCAGCCATGTTAGGATCCTTCCTGAATTACTCTTAGTGAGATAGGAGTCCTCGAGAGGACTCTTAGGTTTTTATAGATTTAGGAGCTAGTTTTAGCGCTAAAATGCTTTGTGAATTACACTTATCTTTAAAAGTTAGGAGTCCTAAAATTAGGAGTGAAACGCCCCTTATTTTTGAGAGTTACTCCTAAATCAGCACGTTAGGACCTACTCTTAGCCTTAAAATGTTTTGTGAATACGGCCCCAGGTGGGTAAGCAGTAGTTAATGTGAGATAAAATCAGCGAGAACATGTACATTTTAGCAGCCTCGTGGACATTTGATTTCTAAGATGCCTAAAATGTGAATTTTTGCTTTTTTTAAAAACATGTTTTTTAAAAGTAAGTTGATTATCAATCAAGATACAAAGATATTTGTATTCCTTCACAATCTTGATTCTTTGATCAGAAATAAACACATCGGGTTCAGTGTGAGACTTGCTGGTTTTAGAAAAAAAACATAGCAACGGTTTTGGAATTGTTGAGCTGAAGATAACATTTGTTTAACCAGTCAGACACATTAACCATTACCTTTGTAAGCCTAGCAGCGACCTCTAAATTCTTCTTACCCCACCCAAAGATCAGTGTCGTCTGCGTACATCAGAACCTCACAGTCTTGGCATACTGATGGTAAATCGTAAATATAAAGACTGAAAAGAACGGGACTCAGGATTGAACCTTGGGGAACACAAGACAGATTTTTGAAGTCGGATAATACATTGTTTATTTTAACACACTGAGTTTGAGTTGATAAGTATGATTTGAACCAGCTGGATGCAGAAGAAGAGAAGTTAAACTAATCAAACTTAGACTGAAGTATGTTGTGGTTGACCGTGTCAAACGCTTTCCGAAGATCTAAAAATACTGCACCCACAACTAATCCTCTATCCATAAGGGACTTGACCCTTTCAATAAAATAGACCGTTGCAGTCTCGGTGGAGTGATTTGATCTAAAACCATGCTGCATGGGGTGTAAAAGCTGAGTTAAGATGATAAATGAGTTGTTCTACTGCTAATTCTTCCAAAACTTTGGACATTATGGGAAGTATACTAATAGGTCTGTAATTGGCTGCTGAGTGAGGATCACCATTTTTAAAGATAGGAACTACAACTGCAGGTTTCCAGTGATCCGGAAAACACCCAAGTTCTTGAGAGAATGACAGGTTAGCAATATGGGTAGTAGGCTTTTTTAACAACAAGCAAAGGTCTTTAACCATTGCAGAGTCCATTTCAAAGATGTCCTTTGACTCTTTGGGTTTAAATGATTCGATGATGTTCTCTACTTGTTCTTCAGATACCCTTTCAAGGTTAAATATGGGCACAGTTGGATCATGAGAAATGCCACCATACTGCTGGTGTGAAGGGAAACTGTTGGCAACAGCAGCCACAGAATCCACAAAATACTAATTTAGCATTTCAGCCACCATGGGCGGATCCTGTGAAAGACTGTCATTGAACCTGAGTTCTATCTGCTTTCTAACATTGTTTTGTCCAATTAATTTCTTTATTTGTTGCCATATTTGTTTAGAGTCCCCTTTAGAATCAGGGATGTTTTAAGGGCTTGATCCCTTTCTCTCATCAAGTGAATAATATTTTCATTTATCCATGGCAGAGAACTCCTTTTATTTCATCCCAACTAATCATCTGGATAGCATTCTTCCTTTTTGTTCTTTGGTATCCTCATGGAAGTTTGAGTCGAACCATTAATGGAACTTTTTACACCAGTGTTTCTCAAACTTTTTCAGATCAAGGACCACTTGGCCAATAAATAAAAACTTGCGGACCATCTAACTAAATAGTATATCCTGGAACAACAGGCCTCCTACCCAGACCTGGCGCCATACAATTGTTAGCGGCACATGATTTTGTAACGCAGTGCTTCTCAAATGGTGGGGTCTCAGGGGGGGGGCGCGAGCGGCAGGGGGGATTTAGTGTTTTTTTTTGTTTTTTTTTAACGTTTTTTTATATTTATATATATATATATATATATTTAAATAAACATTATACCAAGGGTCAGAAGTGTAACAGAATTTAGATCTTACAAAGTCATGACAGAATTTAGTTATATTAAAAAAGCTCAAACTGATGTAGCTGCCAGTTTCAAATAGTTCAGGGTTCAAGGCTTTTTTAATGTCTTGTGTTATGTTCAGGGAAAGTATGCAAATTGTACATTAAATATTGTTGCAAATGTTGCACACAAAGAGTAATGTTTATTTTTAAGTCATATATATTTTTGAAAGGGAATAAGCTGATGAAGCTGACTGACAAGTGACCAATGTTTACTGTTTAAAAATGTTATTAATTAAATGAAAACCCCAGAGAATCATTTGCTCTTGTTTCTGTGTTTTGAGATTCACACAGACTGAACGGTCTTGTTTAAATGTTACAAATTGAGTTAATAAACTTGGAAATTGTTTTAAGATGTTGCAGATGTCAGCAAATGTTATTAATCTATTTTAATAATAAGGTGATTGTATGCAGAATGCTGGTGCTAGCAACTCAAACTCATATATAACTCTTATACAGATAAATAAATAAATATTAGCAGGTTCTCAATAGTATTTCAATTTAGGGGTGTAAGGCTGGGTGTCAAACCTGCCCCCACCTCTCACATGCTAAAGTTTGGAGTTGCTGGACGGTCTCAACTTGATGGCCCTCACACCCCATTCAAGATCTGGTCTGATTGGTTGTTCTTGTGTATAAAGGGAATTGTAATGCATTGTCCGTTGGATTCTTCATCTCCTGAGATCTTCTCCTCAGTTCTCCCTTGTACTACTGTCCTACTGTCCTACTCTTTGCTCACTCTTGCTTTTCTCTCTGATTTACAATGATCACGGTAGAGTAGGTAAGATTTAAAGCCTTCATTTGTAACATGTTTGCCTTGTAATTGATTTCATTCATTTGCAATGTTATTAAATGCGTATTCCTTTTGACCGTACTTTGACCATTCTTGCTCTGATTTAACCCATTAAGTCAAATAACTATACTTTATATTTGTATTGGCATTATTTGGTTCATGCTAATACACTTCAGTTTCCCATCTTCCTTTAAACCATAGGGGAATTCGTTTTGGTTCTTTCGACCATATTTTACCCCCCTACAGTTTTGGTGACCCCGACGTGATATGTTTCGAGCAATTCAGTTACAGTTTGGTAAACCGGCGTTGCAAACCATGGTGCGGTGAGTAAGCATTTAAAAATGTATCTTACATTAATTATATTCCGCCTGGTTCTGTTGGTAGAAACCTATTACTAGTTTCTGATATTAGCTCCTGCATTAAATGAACAAAAATGGAATGGGCAACTGAAGGTAACAATTTACTTAACCTATGGGAAACCGTTAGCGTTAACCGAACGTTATCTGAATTGAGCAAGAAAGACAAGAACGGTCTTAAAACTGATTGTACGCTAGCTGAAATAATTGAACATTGGCGAACAGTAGGAGTCCATAAAAAGAAAGCAGAAAAGAAACAAATGTTGAAGATTACTGTACATCTAATTGGCAAATGTCTTCTCAACTCTGTCCTCAAAGCAGCGACACCTTTTTGTGCCTCACGGCAACCCACCGCTAACAAAAGCAGTTCTACTGAGTTTTCAGATACAGACAGTGGAATTGGTGAGCAAATTCCCAAGCCGCGTTCTACAAAGAACCATCGTGCCCCTGATCCGCCACGCATTTCTGTCATAAAAATGGCGACAAAGGTAAATCCCAAGCCCCAGAAGCCCACTACTAGACATTGTAACTTCTGTAAAAGACAAGGACACACCGAAATGCGATGTTGGGATCTTGGCAAAAGTATGCCTATTCCGCCCACACGCTTGTTTTATGCTAACAACAAAGTTAGATTTTGTCGTGCTTGTCTACGAAGTGGTCACACTGAGTCAAAATGTTGGGATCTGGGGAAGGGCAGGCCTCCTCTATTTTACATGCAGCAAAAAATGCTGGGGATACATCGGGCAACAATACCTTTGACTTGAGACTTCCAATTCTACCTTTTCCATTTACTTAATTCAGGTCCAAATTGTGATATTGCTACATTCCTACTGTATTACATGTGTTTAGTCTTTGTTGTAGTTCAAAGATTTGTTGTGGACAGTTAAGTTGTTGCTGCTCCTGTTCTTGTACTATATGCACAGTGCATATGGTTTGTCCATCCATGGGTTCCATGTTGGTTTGTGTGGATGAGGGAGGATGTACCTTTGTGTGTTTGAGTGGTGGTAAATGTTCTAGGTTTTTAGTTAAACTCACAATGGTTCCGGACCTGTAAATGTAGATGGTATAACTTGTATTGTATTACTGTTTAATTTTTTTTCTTTCTTTTGGACCCAAGGACACTGTTTTGTTTTAATTGCACATCTATGTCAGATGATTGTGTACTTCTCATCTATCAAAAGGGAGGACTGTTGTTCACCTATTTCTTCCATTCGAGTTTTAGGACACTGTCTCACTAATTTCCATTTGTATCCAATCCGACTCTCTCAGACCCCAGACCACTCCAAACGCCACTCCAAACTTTACCATTTTCATTGTTAACCAAGTGCTGTGCTCCAATTGTGTTCTGCTGTAACAGGACAAGAACTTAAGTAGCAGGAATATGCTAACCAAGGGCACGTCTACATGCCAATACAAAGGTCCTCTGAGCAATAGCCATGATCCAAAAGTGATCCTCTGAGCAAACAGCCATGGCCATTAGAATCTCAATGCTGACCTGTCTGCAATCAAGTTCTTTTGTCCTTATGGGTGCAGGTTATCACACATTGAACACTGCAGCTTCTGCCTGTGCTTTTGTGTCCAAGAGGAAGGATTGTAAGGCTGGGTGTCAAACCTGCCCCCACCTCTCACATGCTAAAGTTTGGAGTTGCTGGACGGTCTCAACTTGATGTCCCTCACACCCCATTCAAGATCTGGTCTGATTGGTTGTTCTTGTGTATAAAGGGAATTGTAATGCATTGTCCGTTGGATTCATCATCTCCTGACATCTTCTCCTCAGTTCTCCCTTGTACTACTGTCCTACTGTCCTACTCTTTGCTCACTCTTGCTTTTCTCTCTGATTTACAATGATCACGGTAGAGTAGGTAAGATTTAAAGCCTTCATTTGTAACATGTTTGCCTTGTAATTGATTTCATTCATTTGCAATGTTATTAAATGCGTATTCCTTTTGACCGTACTTTGACCATTCTTGCTCTGATTTAACCCATTAAGTCAAATAACTATACTTTATATTTGTATTGGCATTATTTGGTTCATGCTAATACACTTCAGTTTCCCATCTTCCTTTAAACCATAGGGGAATTCGTTTTGGTTCTTTCGACCATATTTTACCCCCCTACAGGGGGGTCGCGAAAAAATTTCAGTCTCCTAGGGGGGGCATGATAGAAAATAATTGAGAAGCACTGTTGTAACGGATAATGTATTCCGCTAAGAAAAAAATACACGTTTTGAGACTGCTTAACGATCCGAGTGTTAATCAGGCACGGAGCCAGACGTTGTAAATATTCTAGCCCAAACCTATAGGACGTATGGGTTTGATGTGATGCAGATAGGGATTCCCACACAACATGTTTGGCCATTATTTGATCGCAAAATAGTTTTTGGAGATTTATGTCAAATAAACAGACACTTTTTTATTGGTAAAACTTTATGTAGTGATGCCATCACTCCGGCCCTGCTCCCATCCATCCTCCCTGATGCGTATCGTTACGGTTGGGCCGCCCGGCCCAGCAATCGGTAGCCTATCTGAGAAAACCTTTTAGAAAAGACGGGCTATGGACCCAACCATCTGTATTTGGGAGGGGATAACTCCCTCACATGGTACAACCAGAGAGGCTCTGGTACAACCCATGCAGAGGCTGCGATGTCAGAATGCGGAACGTGTGTAGCCCATTTTAATAGGCTACTACTGACTGTGTATCTTCGTTCTGAGTTGTATGTTAGAAATGTCGCAATCATTTACTTGTGGCCGTCGCGGACCACTACGGGGGCAGTGGCCGGACCACACTTTGAGAACGACTGCTTTACACCATTCACTTTTCTCGACATTAGGATCAAATTGTGATCAGACAGTCCAGTGATAAGATTATACAATTTTGTTATTCTGTCTGGTCTGTTGCTAAAAATTTAATCTATCTGGGTGGAGAAAGTATTAGTAATACGGGTTGGTCCATAAACCAGTTGAGTTAGATTAAAGCGAAGTATTAGTAATACAGGTCGGTCCATCAACCAGTTGAGTTAGATTAAAGCCGTCAGTAACCTGTTTGAGACATTTATCTACCCAGTTGGCATTGATGTCACCACAGATTATTATCTCGTTGTTAGAATCACATTGTTGTAATAGGTCTCTGAATTTATCATAAAAACGAACAGTTGCTGAGGGGGGCCGGTATAATACAATTAGGTTGAAAGACATTTCCGGAGATGGAGATAAGACCTAGACACTCCAAATCAGACACTGCGGTTACATGCATTCGAATTACTGGCTTAATCGGACTGAAATAGAATTATCCCTTTCTTGTAAACACCTTAATTCGAATCATTGCGATCCGACTACGATCCGATCGACACCCCGAGATAAATCGGTCCAATTCGATTGATAATTCGAATAACGCATGCATGTAAACGCTTAATCGGACTATGAACTGGATTCAGCGTCTTTGCGCATGCTTGAGCCACCCTCCCAGGTCGTGACACGGAAGTCGAAAAAGGTTGTCGCTGCCAGGAGCTGGTCCAGTAGAAACAAACAAACAACGCGATGTACAACCCAGAAGACTTTGTGTCTGCTCTTCATCAAGACTGTTCGTCGAGACCTTTGCGGTACTGTGGCAAAGTGCAACCACATATTGGTGGTCTGAATTAAATTATCCATGTTCCTTCAGCGGCGTCTTCTCTCCTTTATCAATCTAGCCAATATCGCCGTTTGCATTCGCAGTAGGCTAGCTACTCCTATTGTCATCATGCACGAAATGTAGCTAGGGGACATAGCTAGCGTCACCTTGCCATCTTTCTCGAAATGTTGATGTTGTCATAAATATATGTAAAGGCCTTTATATATATATATATGGTTGTTGTTGTTGGTAGTGGTGAAGAGGTCAAGCGGAAATGGCGGTATCACCTCTAGTTGTAATGAAAACAGCGCCACGTATCGGACTGGGATATGACATGCTTTCGGCCAATAATTCGGTTTATTCACTGTCATGTACATTCGGATAATCCAGTTGCCCCAGAGAGTAGCATTATTCGAATTAAGCAAGATTCTAATTACTACCATCATGGAAACGCACTGACAGTTTGTGAATAATATTTCATTGCAGCTAATTGACTCCTTAACATAACACAAAACACCACCACCTTTACCATGTTTTCGATCATTTCAAAAAATGCTGAAACCAGGCACAGTTATGGCTGCATTGGATGAATTTTCATGTAACCATGATTCCGACATCGCTAAATAATCGATATTTGACTCGTGTAAAAGATGCTGAACTTGTTCATATTTAGACACAATACTTCTAATGTTTATATGACCACCTAAGAGTCCTTTGGGTTTGCTCCTAGCATCCTAAATACGTTTAGTCATTGACAGTTTTAAAGATATTCCATTTGCGTTGCTTGATTATAGCTATATTTATGCGCCTGTTAACTAATGTAGGCCTAGAACAGTGACCAGTTTCATCGCATGATCCCACCGCTCCAGGAATGGCGTTGAGCAGCGAAAGTCGAGCTGCTTCAGTTATCTGTCCATTGTCACTCCCTGGATCTCTTACCACGTTGACAGCCGTCTCCTCTCCGGGACCGCTCCACCAGCTTGGGCCTCCAGCGATGACAGTCACTACCTCCCCAGAATCAGGGTTCCTCTCTAGACTCCATGGCTCGATCGGAAGGCAGACTGCAGCCACCCGACCACTCTCCTAAAATAACTGTTAACTCATCTCGGTGGTGTTTCTGTACATCATTTTAGGGATTAGGAACATTTTCATGTTGGAATGAATGGGAATACACAATATTTTCAATACACTTTCAAACATAACATGACCCCCTCTTTCACTCAGGCAGCATTTCAGGTAACATGGGACAGCTTGTCTGGTAAAGTGGGACAGGCATCGGTCAGCATAGTCTGTTAATATTAATAATACATTGTTTATAATCAACAATGCTAGGTGCAAGGGTGTAGCAAGATTCATTTAGTTGTGGGGTTTGACTTATACAAGATGCATAAAATGTAACTGATGTAAACCTAGTGATCTGCAGTCTATGTGCTAGCTAGCTAGTCCCGATGCGTTAGCATTTGGTTGGACTAGCGTTAGTGGTCACGCTTAGGTAAATCTGAAAGCGCTGGTTTGATGACAGTGAAAGTTGTTATTTAGTTGGGAACTTAAGTGCAGTATGATGCATTGGTATAAAACATTTGAGAACTGTCAAATTAAATTATTTTTATAGCTTAAACAAAGCATTACTAGATGTCCCACTTTACCTGAAGAATGCTGTCCCACATTACTTGACATGATCAGGTAATGTGGGACAGTCACATAAAACGTTTTTTTTCTTCTAACAAAGCATTATTTTACACATTTTTGCATGTTTCAATCAGTGGTTAAACTGCTTCATTATGCTGCAATAGTACTCATTGTAACTTAATTTAAATTCCTTAGTTTATTTATTTATTAGTTTATTTGACAGGGACAATGCCGTTAAACATAGCTACAGGGCAAAGTTTGCAGCTGATGTGATGCACATAGAGTTTATAGCAAGAGCTAATTTTCAACTCCTGTCCCTGGATGGGCCTTTCTACAATAGCACATAATAAAAACAATATACAATTTTAAAAATACATATAAGAAAAATAAACATTCAGAACACACGCATTCCAAGAACTAATTCGAAGGGTACACAATGCAATTGAACTAATTGAAACTCATTCACGCTCAGACATTTACATGGGTGCAGTTTTGGTTTGCTTTCAGCCATGCCTTAAGCCTAAAGGTGAACATTTTAAACTCAGAAATTAATTAATTGATTAATTCTTAATCTCTGTGGGCAGTGAGTTCCACAGTTTACAAGCCCTGAAAGAAAAGGCTGATGTACCAAAAAATGTTCTGGGCTGTGGGATTTTATAATTTTGGTTTAGGGAGCCCCTTGTCACTCTCCCGCTATTTAGAGTCTCAGAGTAAATGTACTCAGGGGTTCAGGAGCCAACTTATTGGTACACTTAAATAACAATTTAAGAAAACATAAATTGCTGAAGCTTTCAAAACTTAAATTAAATTACATTTCCTAAGAATGTGGCAGTGATGAAAGTAAATTGGTTTTCTATCCATAATTTTCATTGCTTGGTTATAAAGTGAACCAATGTGCTTTGTAGCTGAGGGGGCTGCCTGGGCCCATGCTGTCATGCAGTATGAAATATGAGAGAAGATCATAGCATGCATGTACAGCAGGGCCGCCTGGTGCGGAATGTAATGTCGAATTAATTTGAAACAATTCAAGTTTCGTTTTATAGTTTTTGATATTTTCTCAATATGTTTATCAAATTTTAGTTGGGGGTCGAGGACCACCCAGATACTTGAATTGAGTTACTGATTGTATTTTATCATTTTGCAAATGTATTTGAAATTTTTGTTCTAAATTGTGTTTTGTTAATTAAAAAACACATAGCAACTGTTTTTGTAAAATTTAAAACCAACTTATTTTGAGTGAGCCATGGCTGACTAACCTCAGCCATGCACGCAGACAAAACCTCTGCAGCCTGCTCCGGTGTCTTGGCAGATGCATAAAAAACGGTATCATCTGCATAAAGTTGACAGCGGACACCAGGACAGATCAAAGGCAAGTCATTTATAAAGAGATTAAACAACATTGGTCCCAATATAGAACCCTGAGGTATGCCCATACGGATGTTTAGCAATGAGGATTTGTCTCTGGCCACTTTAACACACTGTTCCCTCCCCTGAAGAAATGGCCGGTAGTTGCACATAGAATCTTGACTTCCTGCTTTAAATATTGGCACAATCACTGCTTTTTTCCAGCTTGAGGGAAATTTACCATTTCTTATGGACAAATTGACAAGGTGTGTTACAGGTTTAGCAAGTACACTACTGTATTGTTTGAGAAAACAACAATTCATATTAAAGATATCATTGGATTTGGAATTAGATTTTTTTTTAATAATCTGTATGACTTCTGTCTCATTAACTTCTTCTATACAAAATGAATCATCAGAAAGCATTAGGCATGGTTCATTCCCACCTACAATCTCTTTAATGTCTCTTGTTAATTCTTCTACTGATTGTACAAAATAAGTATTAAATCCTTTAGCCATAGTTGCACTCTTATTAGTCCTCTTGCCATTTACAATGAGTTCTCGAATTCCTTTAGTCTTGGTTGTTATATTCGTTAGTGCATTTAAATGCTTCCAAAGGGAATTACTATTGCGCTTTGCACTGCCTATAAGATTAGTATAATATGAAGCTTGTGCTTTTCTCAATTCTTGTACCACTTTATTTCTTAAACCATTGAAGGCTAAATGATCACTGTTAAGTTTTGAATGTAAAGATTTTTTCAAGGCCAAATCTCGCTTCTTCTTCTTATTTCATTATTTATCCAGGGAAGAGTATCACCTTTTTGTTTATACTTCTTTTGTTTCGTAAACTTGTCCACTAATTTTGTGATAGCTGTCATCATAGAATTACAGCATTCATCCACGTCCTCCGTTGCAATCATCTGCTCCCAACTGAGATTTTTTAGTTCTCTTTCAAACTGTAGAGTTCTAGATTTAGGGATGACTACCTTTATATCATTGTCAGTGTTACATGATTTGCCAAAGTATTCTGGTAAATTTTCGAACAGTCAACGTCATGTTGTGATCTGATAGCCCTGTTATTAAATTACAAGTTCTTGTAATACGATCAGGTTTATTTGTAAAAGCCATGTCAATTAGAGTCTTAGGGCCAATCCCAATACATCCCCTTTACCCCTTCCCATTGGTTTACCCCTACGCCATGGCCCTCGAAACCGAGGGGTAAGGGCTACATAGCCCTAGGAATTGGGACGACACTTGGTTACGTGTACATCATCTAGCACGTATCGATATCTCCAAAGCAAGTAGTATTATGCAGTGATTTCAAACGAAATTCGCTGCTAATGGAGTTTACTTAAAGCTGTAGACATGCTAGTAAGAGAAATGCGGGACTGTTGTGCAAATTAACACTGTAACATTATCGGAGCAAACTAGCGATTTTTAGAAACGTTTCAATTAGGAAAATAGTTGCAAATATATATGTGCAGGACTGTGTATAGCACAAAACAAGACTTTAATAATTGTTTTATCAATTAGTTAAGCCGCCAATATATCATTTATCGGACTCTCGGGATGATCTGGCCGCCATTTTTGCCGGTCGCGCAGTATTCGCATACCCCTTGGTTTCAAGTAAGGTCTCGATCTCACTTGGTTTCATGGGGTGTATACCCCTTCGTCTTAGCCCTACCCCTAGCTCAAAAAGAGTATTGGGACACCACTAGGTCTCACGCGAACGCGCAAAACCAAGGGGTAGGGGTAAGGGGTAAGGGGATGTATTGGGATTGGCCCTTAGTCTGTTTAGTAATCCTAGTGGGTCCTTTAACCATTTGTTGATAGTTAAATTTTGTCATTATTGTTTTCAGTTTGAATTTATAACTTTTGTCGGACCAATTGATGTTAAAATCACCATACAATATAGTTTCTCTATATACTTCTAGTTGTTTAACTACATGACTTAACTCATCATAAAAAGACACCTTAAAAGAAGGAGGATTATAGAGAACAGCAACATTAAAATTCATTGATGGTGACAAAATTATATTTAGAGCTAAACATTCAAGAAGAGTATTCAATTCAACTAGATCACATTTGAATTTATCTTTGATATAAATCAATACACCTCCACCCTTCCCAGACTTTGTCTTTTCTGAAGCATTGATATCCCTCAATGTCTATCATATTGGTTGGGATATTACTATGAAGCCAAGATTCAGTTAAGCAGAGGTAGTCCAAGTTCGAATCCATGAGGAAAGCAGCAATCTGACACTTTTTGGGGATCAAACTGCGAATGTTTAATTGTCCCCCCAATATTCCAGCCATGTAATTGAGAAATAGAATGTCATATATGCTGACTAGAAGTGTTGTTTTTACGAGTCAAGATCAGCTCTGGGGCCCGTTCTCCGTACGTCGCTTATTACATCCAAGATCAAATGACACATCCAAGATGACATCATCTTGCTTATCATGATCTGGCTAATTCGGTTCTTTGAACACACTTGTTGTTTATGATTAGTATAGCTGGATTGAGATATACGTTGGTCTAAAAGGGGGTATGTATCATAGAGTTATATATACTAGAGGGAGCGAGATTTGTCTTCCAAGATGGCGTCCCCATTCATTTCTATGAAAAGTGCTCAGTGGCGCAGTGAGGCAAGCGAGAGCACGAAACCGGACCGCGCCATCTTTCCACTTCCGACTCTTCCGGTTTAGGGTTAAACAGTGGCTCGCTTTTTTCCTAGCTCAGAGACTCGTGCACGCTTGCAACTAGCTGTACACGTCATACTTTGCGACAACCATTCGCGAGCTTGTGAGCTGGAGCTAAGGCATTGCAGAAAACTGTCAGAATGTGGTACAAGTCCGATCAAGAAGCAGATACATGTGAACTTACGAAAATCAATACTATTAGTACTGTATTATTATAAGTGCAAGGCCTATACGTTGTTCTTTTTGCTTCGTGTTTTTAGTTTGACTGCTATTGTGTTGGATTAAAGAAACTGTAAACTTGAATATCTGGCTCCGTCGTTGTTCTAGCTCTGCAAAGCAAGCTAAATAGGTTACTATTATAATGATGATGAGTGTTGCTTACTATTACTAGCTTATGGTTAATGCCATCGTTGTGGTGTTAACTGACAAAGTTCTAACAATATAACAACCATAACAAGTTTGTGGTTATCAGACATGATTTATTCATCTTCGTCTTTGCTCCAGAATAACATGTTAGGCTATCTACAATGACGCCGTAACATGCCACTGTAGGGCTGTTTTGGCAGCCCCTTTGTCACTCGTCACCCAGACAACCGTCTGGGACAACCGTTGATTTGCATGAATGCTAAAATGACAATCACACCTGAATGACACACATCTGGAGAGGTGGTCTCAACAGTTGAAGAGGAAGGTGAACAGAGGAAGACTCTGAAATTATCATTAAAAGTTGTGTTCTTGTAAATATAGTTCTAAACAGCTTTTAATGTCATGTTTGATATGATTTTGTTTCTTATTTTATGTAGCCTATTACATTCTAGTCATAATTTTGATACTGTAACATGTACATTTACAGGGTTTACAGAGTTTGTGCTTGCAGAAGACCAACGTGTTTAACATATTCCCTTGTCTAGCAAGGATACCACTTGGTCTACTGCAGCCTTGATTAATGATCCGATTTGAATTTGTATGCGTCAGACAACTTTTCTGTCACATGGTCGGTGTCCCCATTTTAGCCAGGTATCAGTTGCCTTTCAAGCTAGCACTGCGGGGCTGGGATGCGTTAACTCCCTGTTCTTACCTGCTTCAAAATAAAAGTCAACTCACGTTTGGCTTTAACAGACTTTTAATGTGAAGGCGCACAGGAAATGTTATGTTTGCACACGCGGCAACTTGACTGCGTTAATGTAAAGAGAGACGTGTCCTCCCTGTTGATTACCTTTGGTGACGGACGAGCACACATTCTTTCACTAGCAAAAGTGGCGGATGGACTTACTCGCATAAGAATACATTTACCCGCATTTGACGAGTGTTAATTTAGAGCCTTCTAAGCAGTGTTGTGCATCACTCCTGTGTCTCAAAAACAGCATCTCCTCATTACTAACCTGTTGCACTGGGAGTAGCATTGTATTCATCATCGCATGTCATCAATTTTAATAGCAAAATGTGATAAAACTGTCGCACTGTACAGCCCTAACCTAACATTAGACCACGAGTATGATCGCTTCCTTTATATTAGATTTCCACTGATTATTGCATTTTATTTTAATAAAATGAATGCTCCTCTACATTAAGTTGAACCATCTGTGTATAACTACACATAGGCTACTGAAATTAGTATTCACAATATAAACATTGCTTGTGTTTATAGCATTTTAAAACTATTAATCTTGTTTTCCCCCACCAGATATACATCTGAAAAGTAGCTGTCCCCCTGCTCAGATTTGCCTTTAGCCTCACATGGTAAGTTAATATTTTTATCACATTGTTTATCTAGTGCCATATGTATAAACATAACATTAAGCTGATATCAGTGTTAAATTATTTTTGCAAACTGAATTTACCCATTCCTGAGGTTGCCTTATGAGTATTTGCTCACTTAATTTTTTTATCAAGCCTTGCTGTTAACAGAGTTTCTTCAGTTTTATCTGTTCAACATTTGATACTACATTTTGCTGTTAGTAAACTCATCACCTGCATATATATATATATATAAGCTAAAATGAAAAGTACATGCAAAATTCCTCCATTCTTCACTCAGAAGATGTGTGTGCTGACCTGTAGCTTGCTATTTTGCACTTTATTAGACAGAGTGGAAATGTGTCAGAGAGGGGAATGATATGCAGAGAGCGACTCGGGCTGGATTCTTACCCGGGTCTGCTTCGAGGCCTTAGCGCCCCCCCCGCCCCTATAAATATTTTTTAAATTATTTTTTATTTATTTAAGGTTGAGTCAGCGATTCTAGAGAATGCTGGAGAAGGTTTTTGTCAAAGGCATTGAAAATGTCATAACATTGTTTTTTTTTCAGTGCACACAGTACTGACTTTAGTTGCAGATCAATATTAAGATTATATATAAGATTTTGACAGTGATTTGTCAACAATCGCTGACTACAACTCTAAAATCAAAATTTATATTTACCAGAGCAGGCTAAAAAAATACATTAACAGTTTTTTTTCTCTTCATTTATCAATTTCCTTTTGAAGAATGCGAAGTACTGTCCTTTTTCGTCATAATAAATACCCTGCTTATTTTCTATTTTTCAAGATCGCACACCCTTGACATGTTGTATATGAATTATTTGCTAATCTTTTTCTTTTCTTTTTTGTTACAGTCAGTGGCGTGCACAGACATTTTGGGGGGCAGGTGCTCAGTGAAAAATAAGGGCACTTTGTGCAGTGTTACGTCCCCTAGGTGGGCTATCTATGGGTAATGGGAGTAACTTATACCATGTCAAAAACAGTAGGAGTCATGTAGTCCAAGTTAAGGGTGTTTATTTCCAAACCCAAGCACTTGTCTTCATTGAAATCCACACAAAACAAAAAATAACAAAAGAACTGCTGAACATTTGACGGGACAGGGATACCGGGCAGCAGGCGACAGCAGGCAACAGCAGACAGCGGCAGGACTCCATGTGTGCACAGTCTAGAGGTGGAGATGAGGGGGTGGAGCCAAGGGTCTTGAGCTAAAGGCAGCATACACAAAAGCACATTAGAACACATGGGAATGAAACATGCAGCCTTATTATAGCAGTGTGAGTTTTTTTTAAGTGTCATTATGAAGTAAAGAGTGATCATTACCACTCTCTAAAGCAGCATCCTCCTTGGTGCCATGTCTTTAAAGATGTTGATGACCTCACTATGATCGATCTTGATATCCTTTTCTATAGCAATCAGGAGAAGGTCAGAGAGCCGTTCTTCTCCACACAGACTTCTTAGTTTATTTTTGATGATTTTCAGCTTTGAAAATGATCTCTCCACAGAAGCAGTTGTCAGTGGCAATGTTGCATAGATTTGTATCATCTTCACAAAGGCAGGAAAGATGAGCTGGCCGCTGTTTTCCCTCAGTATGGCAAAGATTTCTTTGAGGTCTTTTACAGGAAAGCTGGAGTGGAACACCTTGAGTTCTGTCTGCAGCTGGATCTCGTCTTCTCCATAGAAATCACAGAGGATATGCACAGCTTCCTTGGCTTCTGTGTTTGGCGTGCTTACCCAGTTGGCATGTACTGTTAAGGGGTGGAAGGATTGAATGATTCTCGTAGTGGGACTTCCAGTGTTGAATCTCCTGTTTAGCTCCTCAGTCATTGTATCCAGAAAGGTGAAAAACACACTACTCCGGAAGTATGACTCCACAGACTCAAACTGAGCACCTACTTGAGACACTGTTGGGCTTTGTTGTAAACGCATTGGCACTTTCCTTTTCCTCTCCTGACCAGGCACTGCAGTGGGTACTGGGATGTTGAGACTCTCTGCCTTCTCTGTTGCACATCCAAATATTTCTTGAAACTTCTCCTCAGACCTCATGGTTTGCAACGTGTGAAGCACACCATCAATAACCTTGTAGGCAGTGGAGTGGTCCAGGTGTTCTTCCTGCAGAGAATCTGATGCCAGGGCAGTGACTTCAAACACTGGGGTGGCGATTTCCAGGCAGAGAATAAACATGAAGTTGATGGCATTTCTGTACATCTGAGCATCCCCTCTGGCCAGGTTAGGTGGGTCGCTGTCACTGATGTCATCAAGGAGCTTCAAAATAGCTTTCAGAATTCTCTGAAGGGCCTTCAGTGCTTTCTCCCTGCAAGCCCATCGGGTATCTGACAGCTGCTGGAGCTCCATAACACGCTGTCCAGGATATAGAGACTGCTGCCATTTTACCAAGGCAGCATGGCGCTTTGGGGAGCCTGTGCAAAAGGCATACAATTTCTCCACAAGGTTGAAAAATGTCACAAAATGCTTGTTGGACTTTGATGCTTCCACTAGGACCAGATTGAGACAGTGTGCCTTGCAGTGCACATAGAGGGCCTTCTCATTGTGTGCACGTATTCTGGCTTGAAGACCTTTATATTGACCACTCATATTTGCAGCTCCATCATAGCCTTGGCCATACATATTCTTCAGCTCTAGGCCGTTCTTCTGCAGAAGCGAGAACACAGTTTTCTCCAGCTCCTGGCCTGTAGTTGTATCAACATTGCAGACCTCAATGAATCTCTCCTTTATTTGCATGTGATGAAAATATCGCACTACAAATGACACTTGTTCTTTGTGTGAAACATCAGAGGTTTCATCAAGTAGGATGGAGTACATTTCAGCCTCCTTTATTTCACTTTGTATCTCCCTCCTGATGTAAGTACCAAGTGCTGCAATTATGTCATTTTGGCTTCTGTTAGAAAGCAGTGACACCTGGGGCCTTGTCTTGGTGACTTTAACTTTGGCAACTTTTTCCATGTGCATATTCAGCACACTGTCATACCGGGAAAACACATCCACCAGTTCAAGGAAGTTTCCACGGTTGTTACTGGACTTGCTCTCATCATGACCTTGGAATGCTTGTCCCTGACGTGCAAGATATACTGTAAGATCAATTAATCTTGTCAGGATTTCTCTATTTGTCTGCCTCTCTCGCTCTCTAACTTCCACACCCTTTTCATGTGAAACATCAAATGCAGACTGGAGGGCCTTTTTTTGGAAATTGGTCCATCTAACCATGCTTGTCATATGCATCTCTGTGATGGAGTGTTGCTGGATTTTTTCAAGAGCAGTGTTCCACTTTCTTATGCCATCAGTTGTCCAAGCTGTTCTGTTGTTATATTTTTCTTCAGACAGGAAAAGCCGACAACTAAAACAGTGGATAGAATTAGCAGTGGGAGAGTATTCCAGCCACACATTCCCAGCAAACCATTTTTTCTGGAATGACCTCCCCTCTGCATTTTTTGGGTAGGGCATGTCTGGTTGACATGGGCCTACCCTGCAGCACATTGAAAGGTAGCTTGAATTACCCTTGATATTAAATGTGTCATGTGAAGGATCGGTTGGATACTGCATAGCAGCTATCTGTTTAATTGTGTAATCACTTTCAACATTCCTTTCTTGTTCTCCCTCATCTTGTTCCTCAGAGAGCACTATTTTTGAACCTGGTGCTGCACTGGAGTCTGCTTTATGTATATCTCCCTCATCTTCCATGCTGGATTCCCTGGCCAGGCTGGCCCTATTGCAGGACAGCACTGAGCTGCTTCCCTGCTGTAGCTGCCTAGAATAAAATAATAATTGTTTAATAATATCCTATTGAGGTAAATACAAGATTACTGCAAGTCCTGTAACAAAGAAATAACTTATGGTTGGGACAAAATAATATAATTAGCTTATATAGCTTCATAACTGATTTAGTACCACCAATCCACTTTGCGTAGTTAAAAGAAAATGTGTGGACAGCTTTTAAGATATTTCAATAACATTTGAGGAACAGTTCAACATTAAAATCTGAGCTTTAAAAGGCCCTGAACAGCTAACATGACTCTGGTCTTGACTCTGACCTTTCATCTTCATCTTCCTCCTTGCTGCTGGTGGATGCTTTCATCCAGGACAGCAGAGAGCTGCTCCCCTGGGCTGCCTGCTGTAGCTCCCTTTCTTTTTCCTTTTTTAATCTCTCCTTTCTAGGCATTATACTGCAATTTGTAAATAAAAAGAGACCAACCAACCATATGAATAAGACTGCTTGGTTACATTACAACAAGGCACAAGGCTACTTTTTCTGAAGGCAATTGGGAATTGCCTGTTTGTCATTTAGCAAATAAATTACTGCAAGTGAAGTGTTAATTATATAGCCTAAAGTAAACCTAAACAACACTAAATATTCAGCATACTGATATATTCACATGCTGTACCAATGACAAACTCCGCCGACATTAGTTGTGTTCATCACGTCATATCTATTTTTTGGGGGGGCTAGCTTGTTTTAAGCAGGACAGTCGGCTAATGTATGCTCAGCTGTGTGGCGCTGCATGATAGAGGCTACTTTATAACAGAGACAAATAAATGCAAGTTATAACTTGGCAACTGAGGCTTAGGGGGCAAACAATACACACTTGACTCCATTCATGTATGTGTTACCTCGCTGGTGGGGCAGGGCAGGCCGGAGAGTAGGTGTGTGTGTGCACCAGCTGTGGACTGCTGCGGCAACGCGCCTCCGTTTGTGTCCACTCTGCGCATTCACGTTGACAAAGGAAGTGTGTGCGGAGGAGGAGGAGGGGGGGCATATTTATTGGGGCATTATTGTCAAACGTTTTTAATCGTTGAGCATAGATGATAATGTCGGCATGGGCCACATACACTGTAAAGACGAACTTTCATATTTCTTTTTTTTCCCATTTTTTTTCTTCAAAAGGGCACTTTATTGGGCCAGGGCAAAAGGGCAGGTGCTTGAGCACCACCTCAGGTCTACCTGTGCACGCCACTGGTTACAGTGACCTGTATGTGGCAGTGCAGACATTGTGTCACCAGAGAGATTAGCAGGTACAAATTACTGAAACATTATAAACTACATCATCATTATGGGAGAGGCCAACAATATCAATGCATTTATGTAAATTGTCCTTGCACATTCAGGACGTGGACTACCCTCCGAACGCATGTTTATAGAGCGCATTCATATCAGCTTTCACAGACTGCTTTAAATACAGTAACATTTAAATGTGAGGTATGTGGACGTAGTGACCTCTCTACTGAGAGCGATTATTTTTCTCACTTGGGGACACATCTGCAAAATTTTGAGACTGTTGGTTGTGTATTTCTTGGATGCTCTTTCCAGTCCAATATTTATAATTTGTTTAAGAGTCACAAAAGGAGAAACCATCATCCACACACACTGAACGATTTTAAAACCAGTGTAGTTAACTTTGTGAACACCGTTGAAGGACCGGTTGCCTCTGACGGCGTTGGGGCTGACTATCCAGCTGATGTGTCATTTGATGTTGAAGTTGAGGCCGAGACGGTGACAGAAAAGGAAAGTGGAGCTGTGGAAAATTTGCCACAAGTTATTGAGAGGAAAATAGCAGCAATATTGTTAAAATTAGAACATATTTCATATTCCTGCAAAAGGTTTGGATGAGTTATTGGAAGAGTTGCATTTTCTAAGTTCAGCTAGTGTACCTGTCACAAAGCATACAATTACAGAAATTTTCAAGAGCCATAAACTCAATATTGGTCCGGCAGTTGTCGAAGAACTTGCTAATTCTGTATGCGTCTCTAACCCTGTCTCTAAAAGTTTTGAAAGGTCTGGCCCTCTTGCCACATCCTATAAAAGAAAACAGTATTACAAGGTTCATTTTAGAGTTGTTGATGCAACCGAGTATATTTTATCTGTAGAACAAAGGAGGACATTTCAATATGTCCCATTATTACAGTTATTGCAGGAGGTACTGAGTCACAATAAAATACTGGATAAAGTGATTGAAGAACACACAGCTCAAAAAAAATAGAGATGCTTTGCATGGTGATCAACAAGTTTACAGGTCTTTTCGAGATGGTGAAAATTACAAAACAAATGGCTTTCTAGCTGTTGATGAGTTGAGAATTTCCATAAAACTTTACATTGACGAATTTGAGGTTTGTAATCCTCTTGGGACCTCTCGCAAAAAGCACAAGCTTTGTGGGGTATATTGGGTTTTGGACAATTTGCCGCCTGGCTCTCATTCTGCTCTCTCGTCAATTTATTTAGCTGTTCTTTGTAAAAGTGACGATTTGAGAAAATTCGGTTTCAAAAAAGTGTTGGATCCACTTTTGAAAGATCTGGTAATTTTGGAGGAGCATGGTTTGTTCATCAGTCAATTGAATGTGTGTATCAAAGGCACTGTGAGTTGTGTAATAGCTGATAACCTAGGTGCCCATGGCCTGGCAGGTTTTGTAGAAAGTTTCTCCGGCGAATACATCTGTAGATTCTGTACAGCTAAGAAAACAGAAATTCAATCGTTGACAGCTAGTCGTTTTGAGCGCAGAACGCTGGAACTTCATGATGCACATTTGAAGTGTGCACTGGAAAGAACAAGTGCATACTGTGGTGTTAAACGTGAATGTGTTCTGTGCAAGGCTCTATCACATTTTCATCTTACTGCAGGTTACCCTCCAGATCTTGCCCATGATTTATTTGAGGGCATTATACCTGTAGAGCTAGCTCATTGTTTTTCTGTTTTGATTTCAAAAAAGTATTTCACTTTAGAAAAACTTAACAATTTGATCAAAACTTTCGAATATAAATGGGCAGATAAAACAAATCGTCCTGCTGCAATACCACAGACTTTCTCGGTAAAAAAAGCATTGGTGGAAATGCACACGAGAATTGGGCTCTGCTTCGATTGTTGCCTCTGAGCATTGGTCCACTTGTTCCGGAGGATGAACCTGTATGGCATGTTGTTTTGGATCTAAAGGATATAGTGGAGCTTGTTGTAGCCCCTATCCACTCTGATGAGTCAATAGCTTACCTCGAGTTCAAAATTTATGAACATCGCCTGAGATACCAAGACCTTTTTCCCAACAGCCGTCTTCTCCCTAAACATCATTTTTTGGAGCACTATCCTGTTCTGATTCGCCAATTTGGCCCTCTTGTCCATGCATGGACTATGAGATTTGAGGCAAAACATAGTGTCTTCAAACAGATTGCTCGCCATACCAACTGTTTTAAAAACATATCGCTCACACTAGCAAGAAAACATCAGCTTGCAATTGCCTCTGACTTGCACTGTCTTGACCATAGGACACCGTTGTCTGTAACAAGTGTCTCATCAGTACCTGTGGATGTTTTGCAAAGTGACATTGCAGCTGCTATTAAGCAAAGATTACCAGATGAGACTGATGTCCACATTACAAACTTTGCTTCATACAATGGAATGAATTACAACAAAGGAATGATTCTTGTCCATGGGCAATTATTTCGTCTGCCAGAGTTAGCTGAAATTCTGCAGATTTGTATTTTGCAAGGCAAGATACATTTTATTGTAAAAAAGTTCTCTAGTTGGTATAGAGAGCATTTTCGAGCTTTTGAACTGGACACGTCACATGTGCGAGAGGTGGCTTTGATTGAGCATGGGGAACTACTTGATGACTACCCGTTAGCTGCCTATTCAGTGGGATGCCTGCGTCTGGTTTCTCTGAAGAGACACACTACCTTAAACGGATAATGCAAGTAATGTTTGTAAGTATTAACACCCACAATCAACCCAATCATGTTCTCATCATAGACTGTTATCTTCAAGGTGAAGTCAAAATAGTACAAAGTACATTTCTTCTCACCTTCCCTGTATTTGCCAAACAAAGACGAGCCTCCTCCAGAATCGCCGACTTAAACTTTAATTTTGTGAAGTCTGGTTTAGTGGTGTCCTAATGATGGGATTTTATTGATGGTGTGTTTCACAGTTGTGAAATCTTGTGTCAGTGTTTTTATACTACAGTGTGAGGTTTCCCTTTTGGCATATTTTCTTTCCTGCTGAGGGACTACAGAGGGAAATTTGCTTATAGAAGCTAACTCTGGTACTGCTAAGGACCTGTGCATTGTACCTGTCCAATAAACATCACAAGCCACAGTTTGTACATAAAGTGCCTATTTTACTGTATATTGTGCCAAATTCAACCTTTTTGTTTGTGTTTTCAGGTCTCCATAATGACCCAGCCTATGATACTGAGGGTCATCCTGGGTGACGAAGATGCCCGAAAAATCGTTCTGCCAGCAGGGAGACCAGACTCCATCAAGGAATTGATACAGACTTTAAAGCTACATTTTGAATTGGAGCAAGACTTTCGTCTGCAATATCAGGACGCTGATTTTGGCATGGAATTTGTCAATCTTTCAGTGATCACTGAAATTGACAACAAAGCAACCTTAAAGGTTGTCTATTTGCAGAACTCTTCTGCAGAAGACTCAATTATGCTCCAGTTTTTACCTGTTGAGCAACTTGATGCCGCATCGGTCTCCTCTGTTGAGACAGACAATACAGAGCCTGCTTCATCAACATCGTCTTCACCCACTGCACGGCACTGGTCTTGGCCGAGTGTTTTCACTATCCCTTATTTCGGTTATGAGTCCAATCTACAGCTCGAAAAAGCTGATGCTGAATACAGCGCAAAAGGATCTCACCTGAACGTGCCACCAAAGCTGAAATCTAACATCCTTGAACGCTTGGCCGAAGAAATTCTCAAATATAAAGCCTATCCAACTGATATGGATTTGAATGAAGTTGCGGAAGCACTCATAAAAAAGCACCCTTGTTTGAGGGAACAAGGATCCTTCAATGGATGCTACGGCTGGAAGATAAGCCTGAAGTATAAAATGGCCAACTTCCGGTCCAAACTTAGAGGCATTGGATGCACTGAGGTGACAATAAATTCACTGACCAACAAGGAACACGACAAGCGTTCGGGGGCGACAAATGTGAAAAAGCCCAGAAGGGCTGAGGTTAATTACCTTCCGCAGCATCCAACAGGAGAAACCACTGAGAGTCTTGAGAAGGAAAGAGTCGCACTGCTTTCAGAAAATAAGAAGAGGAACAATGACCATATTGTGACGTTGAAAATGGAGAAGACTTTCTCATACAGGAGGCAGGAAATCCTTGAAGGAGAGCCCTTGGTTACAGACGTCAAGAGCAGATGGCCAGCTCTGTTCAATGCGAAAGAGGTGCTTGTCCTGTGTGCTTCGGTTTTATTATTACCTGTTCCTTTTTCTCTCCACTGATGGTGATTAAACAACTAATGGGTTTAATCAATGTCCATTCTTGTGTTTTGATGTTCCGACAGGGTAAGTTACATGTGTATTATTGTTTTCCAGATCGAGAAGGAGTTCCATCACATATCAACTGTACCTCTTATCTCAACATTCTTTGCTGCTCTTGACCGGTACCACTCCCCGCCTGATGGAGTTATTTCAGGGCAAGGGTGGAGCACAAGGAAGAAGAATAAGACATGTCATCGTGGACATTTCCAAGGTTTGTATTAAAGAGTTGATTATGCTTGCAGGGACACTGTGCTATCAGATTATTAGCATCCAATGCGGAAGTGACAAAAATTGCAGTTCAGTGGACAGTAAGGGCAGGTTTCAAAACACATTGACTCCAATGTTATATAGGCTACTTTCACAGCATTATTAAACCTATTCAAGGCTTGGTACACTGTATGTTTAGGTCATATCTCCATTGCTACACTGAGGGGGGTGAATTTTTTGTACCTGGCTAGTTTTATTCTATTGGAGCTTAAAGTTTATGAATAATTATTATATGTGACGTATGCAATGTTGTCTGCACCAGAAAAGCAACAGTACAAATCTGTTTTAAAACTGTTGACAAAAAGATGGAACATTATCTCAACAAGTGTATTTTTCTTCCCTCAGGACGACACAATTGAAACGAAACGTGCATGTGTCCTCAAGTCCTTGTGCATCTACCTGAACGAAGACCCAGATAAACTGTTCAAGGATTATATGGTGAGTTACACAATGTTTGATTAAGAGGCTGTA
Source organism: Mallotus villosus (assembly GCA_903064625.1). Taxonomy (NCBI): domain Eukaryota; kingdom Metazoa; phylum Chordata; class Actinopteri; order Osmeriformes; family Salangidae; genus Mallotus; species Mallotus villosus. The sequence continues at coordinate 217,376 of CAEFZP010005229.1, forward strand.
AACAAGTTGGAAAGAAACAATATTTATTTGCTTTATATGATATAAATTCTTAGGAGAAAGCAAGTGTAATACGTATTAAAGGTGCATTGAGTAGAGGAATTGGTGTTTTTCCTGAAAAATAATTGTTTAAATAGAATATAATATTCATAGGTAACTTTTAATGAGTGAATATAATCTCTTGAAAATAAAAAGTTTTTTTTGTATGACGTTAGAATGAGCCTTCTATATATCTACATAGGAACGGGGAATGCCGCCATGTTAGCGGCCTTACACGTTTTTATATATAGTGGGCGTCCTGGGGAAATGCACCTGTTGGAAGAAGTAGTGCTATAGAATAAATAACTAAATACCTCTTCACATCACTTGATATTCTGGAAAGACTGAAGGCTTGAAGGCCACCGTAGTTTATGTGAATTCTCCAGAAGTTGGGGATTAGCTATATAATATATTATATAGCTAATCCCCAACTTCTGGAGAATTCACATCACACTACATCTTTTTAAGTGTAACATACATTTGAAACATTTTAGAACTAATACAAATTGCGTTTGTTTTATGAAAGACACAACATGTAGTTTGTTTTAATACAACACTAACAATACTGATAATTGTTATCTATTTTGTGCACAGCTGGTTTGAACTCATAAATTCAAGCACAAATAAAACAATGTTCATATTATATCCCACAGGACACAGACACTGAGGTCAGCGCCTGCAAGGCAGAAACTGTGCTGGGAATCTATGCAATCAAAAAAGAAGGTGCCGCGCCTGGAGATGAACTACAGGACGTCGGCGTCCTCATCGAGGGAGAGGAGGTGATTAGCGATCTTGGCAACATTGGGATGGCCTTCGTGCTTCTATTTGGACTGATTTACTGCCTTAACTTAACCTACCCAGCAGACCTCAAGTGTACTTTCGAAGTGTCCCAAAAAATCCTTCTTAATCTGGATGGGCAAAGGCTGTCCTCGAAGGCGCAGTTCCTGAAAAACAAGCTGATGGGGTAAATTTTCTCCAGGTAGACAAAGTCTCCAATGGAGTTTTTTTTAATTTATTTTTTTAAATCAGTTCAGAGGGACTTGCATGTTTGTTCAACAGACAGAGACCAAGAATGTTGTCTCAGGTGTGAATGTATAAGAACACTAGCATTGCTGTTAGGGTGTTGAAGTGACCTAAAATTGGCTTTTTTTTCCTTTCTTTTTTTACAGTAGATTTGGACAATTTTGTGACTGTATAACCAACAGGTTGAGCATTTACTTGTGTGTGGCACTGAGTGTGACGGTGCAGCGTGTGATCGCCGGGGTCGGTAATAAATTAGTCAAACAGGGTTTATGAACCATTTATTGAGAATGATTCAATGATGTTAAATAATTTAGAATGGAATACAATTTACACATTAATCAAACCTGACTATGGGCAGGTCAAAATAAATTACTGTTTACTTTACATATTAAACTACATTTTTATGTTTAAATACTTCAGCAGCAGTTGTAGCCTTTTTGTTTTAGTTTCTCCCCTAAAAGTATATTTCACAAGATCACATTGAACTAATCACGATGACATCACCTTCCCCAAATTCTCATTTTAACCAACAGCACTTGGAACAGATCACCATGTGGCTTTACTGTACACTTAAACTGGGTGCACGATGCACTTTAACGCCAACATACAACAAAAACACCTTGCCATGGGCCGCACACAAGGGCTTCACCATGTACCATTACTGACTTTTAAATCAATGGAATATTTATTTATCTACCTGTGCGGGCTGCCCAAGTAGAGCCTGTGTCTTGTTAAAACAATGCATTTCCCAGTATTGGTCTGGGTTGGGTATGTTATTGCGTTTTTACAATGGGCCAAGATAATTTTAGTGTTTAAAAAATGGTGTTAAATGTTCATGCATTTTGATTGTGGTATACCATACCAATTTTGCTAAAATGTTTTAACGTGTATTTCTGCATATATGTGGAAAAAAACATGTAAGAATTTTGTTTGTTCAACAGACGGAGACCAAGAATTGTTGTCTCAGGTGTGAATGTATAAGAACAGTAGCATTGCTGTTAGGGTGTTGAAGTGACCTAAAATTGGCTTCTTTCTTTTTTTAACAGTAGATTTGGACAATTTTTTGACCAACAGGTTGAGCATTTACTTGTGTTTGGCACTGAGTGTGACGGTGCAGTGTGTGATCGCCGGGGTCGGTAATAAATTAGTCAAACAAAGCAACCAATTTTGCTAAAATGTTTTAACGTGTATTTGCATATGTGGAAAAAACATGTAAGACTTTTGGGGCTCCAGAAGTAGCAGTGCAAATAGCAGTGATGCAGCCAAAATGTTTCTTGACAAATGTTGAATAAAATGTAAAAGATTTATTTGCATGATGTCATTTATTATGGTGGTATACAATACAATCTTGTACAAGGGATGAAAGAAACACTAATTAAATCAGCAAGATTGGCATTAGTTCAACTGACGCACCCTATATTAATTGATACAACAAGGTGAAATCATGTTCGACTAAGGTGTTTGGCCAATGTAGAATACATTAAAATTGATTTGATCAAAATAACCTAGTACAAACAAGTACATTCAACACGATGCAATTTAGTTGGATTTAAATATTCACATTATGTTCAACGTGTTCAAATAACATGATTAAGATTAGCTGACATAACATGATTTGTTTACGTGCACCTTAGGTGTCATGTTAAAATCATGTTGGTCCAATGAAGTACAAACAAGTACATTCAACACGATGCAAATTAGTTGGATGAAAATATTCACATTATGTTCAACCCACGCATGTATGATGTGTTCAAATAACATGATAAAGGTCAGCTGATATAACATGATTTGTTTACGTGCACCTTAGGTGTCATGATAAAATTACGTTGATCCAATGATTTTTTTTGGAGTGTAGTGGGGAATCTGAGCCCTAGGCATGGCCCGAGCCCTTCCTGATTCAGCAGTTCTCACATGATGTGGAACTCCAGCTGAACGAAGCAAATAGTAGGTATGCTAAATTTCGTCAAATGTTAAGTGCAGCTGGATGCCCTGCAGTGGTAATCAATAAAAGAAGTGGAGGAAATGCAAAGGGAATACATGTAAAGAAGTCAAAGAAGGGTGAGGTTAACTACTGTCCAGATCCACCTGAAGGACAGACTCCTGAAAACACAGAGGAAAAGAGGATGATGATGGAGATGGAAATGCTGAAAAAAGACCCTGATCACCAGCTAGTAGAAGACCTTAGTAGAAGACCTGATGACTTCTACGTTTTCCGAGTGCAGAAAAGAGATTGTTGGAGATCAGCCACTCGTCGCAGAGGCCATGTCCAGATGGCCAGCTATGTTCTATGAGAGACAAGTAACACAAGTTTACATTAATTCCACAACAGTGTTTCCCCTAGGTTTGCAATCCTGGAGCGGCGCTCCGTGCCTGACCAATTTGTTTAGCGACTAGTGACTACAAATGTCAACCTCCAGTAAAACTTGTCGGGGGTGGGGGGTATTTACTGTTGTGTCTCCTAGGGCAGAGTTCAAAAGAGTTGTCAGCACAGACCTTCTCGAATCATTTCTCGGCGGACTTGATGGCCTGGTCCCAAGACTGCTGGAGGTGTATGAAGCAGCAACTAAGTATGGAAATGTTGGACGGCTGACTTTGCGGCAGTAAAAAGGCTTGGAGGCAGTGTTTCCAAAGAGCTTAGGATGAGTTCCCAAAAGTTTTAATCGCCAGTGGCAGCATAGATACAAAAAAAACAACAATCACCTCCACCAACGGTCAGGGGTGTGGTCTGGTCGCCACCTCAGACCCAACTCCCCTCGATCTGCTCTGCTCTGGCTTTTTATGGGGCGCAGCCCATAAACCAGCCCATACCATTATCTCTCCCTATCCTAAATCAATTATCTTTACCAAAATATATATTCCGCCTAACTATCAATAAAAACATTCACTTTAATAATACAGACAGGTTAATAAATATATCATCACGTTCAATTATTATTTCGCCCTCTAAATCGTTCCCCAATAATTACATAGCGCAAACCCCCTATCATCCCACCAACAACATATTCCGTTCCGTGCCCCAATGTTTAAAAGACCCTTCCGACTTTCCGTCGGGTCTTTCACCGATCCTGACTCCGGAAGTCACCATCCCACCGCACGGCAAGAAGTTCGCGACTGTTCATCCCGTACACTGTTCCCCCATGCGATGCATGGCAGATCTCCTTCGCGACGGTATGTTGTCTGTTCGTGTGTACACTAATCATCGCTAGCGGTAACGGGCAGCCGCACCGTTACACATCCCCCCTCCTCTACAGACGATGGCTGTCGTCCCAGGGAAAGACCACACCCCTCCCTGCAGGGCACCATCTTCACACTCCCTCCCCCTCATCCTCCGGAATGCGGGAGAGGAAATCTGCAACCCTGTTTGAAGCACCCGGCCGGTACTTCACAGTGAAGCTGTATGGCTGGAGAGACAGGTACCACCTGGTGATACGGGAGTTGGTGTCCCGCATCTTCCCCAGCCACTGTAGCGCTCTGTGGTCGGTCTCCAGCTGGAACGATCTCCCCAGGAGGTAGTACCGCAGAGAGTCGAGGGCCCACTTGATTGCTAGGCACTCTAGCTCCACCGCCGAGTACCTCCTCTCCCTCTGTAGCAGCTTCCGGCTAATGAATGCGACCGGCCTCCGGGCCCCGTCCACCTCCTGTAGCAGGACTGCCCCGAGCCCCACCCCAGAGGCGTCCGTCTGGACGATGAAGGGCCTGTTGAAGTCCGGGCTCACCAAGACTGAGTTGCTGCAGACTGCCCACTTCAGATCCTGGAAGGCCAATTCGCACTGCTCCGTCCACACCACTCTGGTCGGCAGAGCCGCCCTGGTGAGATCCGAAAGGGGAGACGACCTCTCCGAGAAGTTGGGGATAAACCTTCTACACCATCCCGTTAACCCCAAGAAAGATCTCACCTTCTTCTTTGTTGTCGGAGGCGTGCAGCTGCGAATGGCTTCCACTTTCTCCACTTGCGGCCGGATGACGCCATTGCCGATCACGTAGCCCAGGTAACTGACTTCTTTCTTTGCCAGCGAACACTTCTTCGGGTTGATGGTCAGGCTTCCCCGATGCGTCCGAGGACCTGCTTGAGGTGGTACATGTGTTCCTCCCAATTGTTGCTGTAGATCACCACATCATCCAGGTAAGCCGCGGCGAACTCGTGGACGCCGGCCAGAACTCCATCCATTAACCTCTGGAAACTTGCTGGCGCCCCCTGCAGGCCAAACGGCATTACCCGGAAGTGGTACAGGCCGAAGGGGGTCCGGAACGCAGTCACCTCCTTCGCACGCTCCTTCAGGGGCACTTGCCAATAGCCCCGGGAAATGTCGATTGTGGAGATGTACTTCGCTTCCCCCAAACGTTCCACCAGATTATCAATCCGGGGCATCGGGTAAGGGTCCACCTTGCTGAGGGCATTGACCTGCCGGAAATCTATCCAGAATCTGATGGTGCCGTCACGCTTTGGCACCAGTACCACTGGGCTGCACCAGTCACTAGAGGAAGGCTCTACGACTCCCAGTGACAGCATGACCTCCAGCTCCTCCCTCAGGCCAGCCACCAACCTCTCTGGCACCCGGTAGCTCTTCCGCTGGGGGGATGTGTCTGGTCGCAGGATGATGTCGTGCTCCTACGCCGTCGCCCGCCCAGGCCTTTCCTGGAACACGTTGGGGTCTAGCATCTCCTTCACATGGTGCTGCTTACCTTCCTCCAAGTGGGAAAGGTCTACGGTCTGTGAGGTGGTCCCAACAGGGAAAAACTGCTCCTCTACCTCGATCACAGCTCGGACAAATATCTGCGTCTCCATTTGTTCTCTGGAATGGAACTCTTTTAACAAGTTAATGTGAAAAGTCTGTTTCTACTTACCCCGCTCTGGCATAGAGACCTAATAGGTGACGTCCCCCACTTTCTTGGTGATCTCATAGGGGCCGTGCCACTTGGCCAGGAGTTTGCGGTCATCCGTTGGCAGTAGCAGCAGCACCTTTTGACCTGGCACAAAGGTTCTTTCACTGGATTTTCTGTCATACCATGTTTTCTGCCTTTTCTGCGCATCTCATGTTCTGATGTGCCAGAGCGGACATTCCTTCCAGCCGGTCCCTCATCTGGATGACGTACCGTGCCACATTCTGCTTCTCGTCCTTGGGTCCCTCCCAGAGCTCCTTCAATAGATCCAATGGTCCCCTCACTTTCCGACCATAAAGAAGCTCAAAGGGCGAAAAATCCGTGGAGGCCTGTGGCACCTCCCTGTATGCAAACAGGAGGTATGGCAGCCACTCATCCCAATCCTTTCCCGTCTGTGAGACAAAGCGGCGGAGCATGGTTTTGAGGGTGTGCCTGTGTCTTGCAAGTACTCTGTCATCTTTACCATAAGGTCTTGAATAGTAATAAGTTCATCATCGTATTCTTCTAAAAGGTTTGCCACCTTTAGGAATGCTGTTGTTCTCTCATTATCTTCAGGTCTTCCGACTTTGAATCTTTTGGGTTTGTTGCCAGGGTTTGCAGAAAATGACTCAGAATTTTCTTCATATTTCGAAAGTTAGTGTTGCATACGTTGTGGTACATTGCATCGGCTGCATGAAGGTCATGGACAGATGATATTCTCCCCAAAACTGTATCAGACCATACATCGTTCCTTAAGTGGCAAACCTGAACAATCCTTTCCTGGAAGTCTCCTGTTCTTACTGGGTAGATATCAATGTTCTTCTGTTCTGAGCGGAGATTATGTTTGAGTTGTGGTTACTGTAAAGATGGTATTACATTATCACGTACAATATTTTCTGCTTTACAATAGCTGCGGCGGCATTCGATGTGTACTCTGTCTCCAGGAATTGTCACTAAGCTACTTCCACGTTGAGCACTGGCACAGTTCACACCATTGCTGCCTTTAGCTCGTAGAACAACCAATGTGTTTTCATCACTGAATGACTCATTACATATTTTACACTTCCACCATTTCTCCCTGTTTACATACATTACACACTGCATGAACAAAAATGAAAAGAAAACAGTGTTGTCTAACAATGAAATTAAGCCCAATAGAATTTGCTGGTGGTAGCAAGCTAATGTTAGTTAGTTTCAGTAGGCTAGGCGATGCTTCTACAAGATGAAAAGTAGTTTTGGCCTTAAGCAAAATGTGTTAACCATAAAATATCTAGTTAGAAAGGAGTTGGTAACTTGGATTTTTTCGATTGGGTTACTGGGAGAGTAGCTGTCCAAGTATATTAATGACGAGTCACGTACTGGAAGTAACTGGAGAGCAGTGTTTCCAATTCAGCGACTTTCTCGTTATATCGTTATATCGGGCGACATTCCAAACCCTCCTGGCGACTTTTATTTTCAAAAGTGACTACCGACAAATCTAGTGATTTTTCCGGTGTTGATGGAGACTCGCTGGTGACTCTGACGAAGTATTTAAACTTGTAATACAAAAAAAGTTACTTTTCATGTATACTTTTACCATGTAAAGTTTTATTGTGGTAGGAGTAAAGGAAAAAATCAAGCCTATTTGGGTGTATTTGGGGCATATTGGACTAGTGTATAGCTCATTTGCATATTACAATTCATTTTCAAAGAAACTTGTAATACACATTTTTTTACTTTTCATGGGTAGTTTCATTTTGATAGGTGTAAAGGGAAAAAATAGCCCCATTGGGGTGTAATGTTGCCTGGCCTTATTGGCACACATCTCGGATTGATGAGAATTAAACATATTTCCACAACTAGGATTTCTTAGGACTTTTAGTATGTTGTTAGGGAGGACAATAGAACGGGTCATTTTTGGCCAAGGCTAACCAAGGCTGCGTCCCAATACTCCCACTTCACCCTAGTACTTCACACTTCACACTCCGTTTGCGCGTTCGCGTGAAGTGGTGTCCCAATTCTCTTCGAACGATGGGGAAGTGTTGTTCAACCCTTCAAACAATCCCTTCAAACGGAGTGCGATCAGAGTCACACTACGGCTGAAGGGAAAGATTACATTTCCCAGGATGCCTTGCGAACACCTTGGTAACCGACTGACTCCAAAAAATACGTTTACAAATGTTGTATATCTTCGCAAATAACTATTAAAAAAATGTGAAACACATCCGGATATCTAGCTGATCATTATGCAAAATAATATTCCTTACAGTTGAGTAGAATACGATTGTTAGAAAAAGATCGCTATTTCACAAATGAACGTCTGTCTATGCAGCTGAGAGTAGCCAGTAGTAGAGTTAGCTAACGTTAGGATGTAAAAAACGCAATTTTATTATGACAGGTGGGTAAATATGTTTGCAAAAACCTGAAGACCTGACGTGTGTTCAAATTCGCAAACATAGGAACACTGTTTGCCTTGAGTTTTTGGCAAACGTAGCTAGCCTACAGTGGAGCTGGATATGAGCTAATAATGACGCATAGAGTGGTGTCCCATTTCGTAGGTAAAGATTTCAATCACTTCACACTTCACACTCCGTTGTGAAGGGGCACACCCCAGTGAACGAAGTGTGAAGTGGGAAGTGCTAGGGTGAAGTGGGAGTATTGGGACGCAGCCCAACTGTCGAATACTGTGGAACGCCGTAGCAAACGCATTGAATCGAATGCTAAGGTAACCTCTATGTGTTTCAGTCACTCCCCTCCGGCAGAAGGCTGCGGTCCATCAGGACCAACACCTCTCGACACAAAAACAGTTTCTTCCCTTCTGCTGTTGGCCTCTTCAACAAGGCCAAGGGTTCACACTGACTTATTGACTTTACTTTAATGACTCTAATATTCTGCACTACATTACTGCATCTTGTACATTTGTATTTTTTGTCATATTTGTATTTTTTGTATTTTTATATTGTAAATTAGGCAACTTATATTTTATTGTATATTTTATTTTAAATATAATTCCACTTTAGTATAGATAGTATAGTTATATAGTATAGATATTTAGTATAGACAGTCCACATATTTAAATTTAAGGATACTATATGTTTATTGTATGCACCTTCCTGCCAAAGCAAATTCCTTGACTGTGCAAACTTTCATGGCCAATAAATCCCTTTCTGATTCTGATTCTGATGTGGCTAAGAACGCCACTGAGAAATCTGGCACCGGAATTTTCAGGTCCACGTCCTTTTCTTAGCTCTATAACTAACGACTACTAGCAAGATATTAAAAACAAACATGCCAGTTAACATGTAGACAATTACCCCTTGATGCTATCAAATGTTGGTTGCAATACACATTGAGGAAGTGTATGAAAATAATGGTTATAGTTTTTGTTGCTTTGGCTACCTTTCATAGAAGGTCGGCACAACCGGGAGACATATCTTAAACGAAAGTTTAGGTTGTTTTCTTCAAAATAAGCTATGTTTAGTCAATCTTAAAACATATACATTTTGAGAAAAATCAAGTTGAAGTCATGTTGCTGAAAATCCCACAGGAATGCATTGAAATCTGAACGTTCTATTGAGAAAAAGGTTGGTTTTTCCTTTGTAACCTTTTTCAGCATGTCGGCACAACATAGGCACTTCCTGAAAAGCTAGGTTGGGTGGAAACACGTCACCAGTCAAATAAAATAAAAAAATCGAAGAATATACATTTTATGTTTTGGCCTTTTGTGTGAGTCCCAGCCTGTTCTCCCTCAGCTACCTGTGACGTCATGGCCCCTGGCCGGATGAGTCGCGCGTGAGTGACTTTGCTTGGTGCTGCAGACTCATCTACTAGCTTAGTTTATCATTTTACATTGGCAGGACCCGCGCTACGAGTCCTGTGCTGAATTTTATGGCGGACATTGAGGTTAATACTATGTGGACAATGGTCTCGTTCATGGTGGCGGGCTTTTTAAACATATCTTATGACACTTCACATATATATTTTCAATGTATTGAACACAATAAACATTGGCAAAATAGAACCTCTCCTCTCGGTAGCTGTTCTTTAAGAAATGTGTCTACCGAAATGATTCATGATAGTGGTATGTAAATGTTTTCGTTACGTAACAGAAATCTGAACCATTCATTGGCTTATTATTGTTTGTCAGGAAATTCAGTCAGAGCTATTAAAGAAAAAAGCACGAAAATTCATTCTTCTTGGCTATTTTTTTTACAAAGTACCCACGACACTATGGCTGATTCACAGAAAACCACGAAAACTGCTGAAATTACATTCAGAGGTGAGGGGGAGCAGCACACTAATACTTGCAACAGTTTGGGTATAATTTTAGATCCAAATTGTGTTAGGGTTTGTGCTAAATTACCATTAGAAACATTAACAAATGGCGTCATCATGGAGATTATAGCGTGTACCAAAAAATTAGCATTTCAAATGCCGGCGCTCCTTGTGACATTTAATATAGTAAAACATAACTTTGAACTTCCCGAATATGACTTCGATCATGTTATATGGAAAAGAGTGCATACAGTTGCAAATAGAGTAATGAAAAAATGCTATAACTTTGTCAGAGTTAGTGATAGAGACTCGTGTCTCGCTGAGGTGTTTGAGCTACCGCCTCCATATGGGCGTGAAGTTGTAGAGACTCCGGCCTGCGCGTCTCATGATGCCGGTGAGACAAGTCATAATGACATTTTTGATGTTAGAGAAGCTAATGATTTAGTGACTGGTTTACAGGAACAAGTCAGCATAGTTAACGACACTAAAATAGAGTACCAAACAGTAGAAGTAAATATAGATAAATTAAATAAGGAACGTAAAGATATGGGGCTTAAAAATACTATGGCTGAGAAAGAAATAAAATCGCTTAGAACTAAATTAATCAAATCGACGGAAAGACAAAGTCTGGTCAACGTACGTAACATAAATAGAAAAATTAAGAGGAAAGACGCTCAAATAGATAACCTTAAAGCTCAATGTAAAGGGAATTTGCAAGTAGTGCACGAGTTCGAGCAGGTAAATGCAGAGCTTAAAACAGAGAGAGAGAGACTAGAGCAGAACATTGACAACTTGCAATTCCAAATGCAAAGTCTTAGGGTAAAAGATAAAAAGCAAAAACCTCAAGAGGAAAGATGTAGCTTTAGTAAATGACCAATTTAAATGACCAAATACTGTACTGGCAGGATCGAAGTGTTAAAGCTGAAGATCAGACCAGAAGCGCGTTAGTCTCAACGTTAGATGGTCGTGTATTTAATGATAAAACTAGGCAGACCGTAATGGAGCTGACTTCGGTATTAGGGGTAAGTATGAACAAAGCAACGGAAGTAATAGATTGCGTTTTAAAAAATATGTCAGGGTTAGAAACAGAGCGTTTACCTAGCGTGTCAACGTGTAAAAATGTAACACTAGAGGCAAAGGCATGTATCCTTGCAGCAGATTAAAAGTAGGTTAATAGAGGAGGACAACCTCACTCTTACAACAGACGGTACGAGTAAACTGGGCCACAAATTCGGAACAGCTGGGGTTTTTCTGATGGGACTAGGCTACATTTAGGTCTTAGAGAGCAAGCATCCGGCTCTGCCCAATGCACTTTTGACACACTTGTTGAAATGGTGTTTGATGTAGTCAAGACCGTGCATGTAGAGGATAGGGGTGGGCTCTCAGATAGGATTTTTTCCAAAATTACAAATTTGGTAGGCGATAGAGCAAGTACTGAGAATAAATTTAATGAAATAGTCTCTCAGTACCGTATGCAAATATTGCCAGAAATAGTCGATGGGTATCCTCAGTAAGCTGACTCAGAAAAGTCTAAACTTGCTGTAGTCCAGTGCTTCTCAATTATTTTCTGTCATGCCCCCCCTAGGAGACAGACATTTTTTCGCGACCCCCCCTAAATTGAAATACTATTGAGAACCTGCTAATATTTATTTATTTATCTGTATAAGAGTTATATATGAGTTTGAGTTGCTAGCACCAGCATTCTGCATAAAATCACCTTATTATTAAAATAGATTAATAACATTTGCTGACATCTGCAACATCTTAAAACAATTTCCAAGTTTATTAACTCAATTTGTAACATTTAAACAAGACCGTTCAGTCTGTGTCAATCTCAAAACACAGAAACAAGAGCAAATGATTCTCTGGGGTTTTCATTTAATTAATAACATTTTTAAACAGTAAACATTGGTCACTTGTCAGTCAGCTTCATCAGCTTATTCCCTTTCAAAAATATATATGACTTAAAAATAAACATTACTCTTTGTGTAATAATATATATATATAAATAAATAAAAACGTTAAAACACTAAATCCCCCCTGCCGCTCGCGCCCCCCCTGAGGTCGCGCCCCACCATTTGAGAAGCACTGCTGTAGTCAATGAATTGTTTTGTGGGATGCATGTCATTGATGGACTGGCACATCAAACAGCTGTTACTTTAGATATGTGGGAGACTAGTTTTTAAGGGAGATAAGGTAGGTTGCGTTAAGTTAGATTCAACCCTTAAATCAGGGGGGGGGGAGTGGTACCGTAAGGCTCATCCGTACTGTTTGTAAGACCGTGCAGGAGCGCGGCTGTGAGAATAGTGGCAAACCCGTCCAGTTCAGAACCTTCTTGTTTAATAAACACGGTTCTGATCATGTTCCATTGGTTCCATTCAAAGGTAACCGTATTAATGTAATGTTCCATAATGCAGCAGGAGTTTACTATCTTTACCCTGACTTGTTGGAATTTACACGGTTATCTCAAAATGAGAATAGATTAGTTCAGGCTGTCCATGCTGACCTTAATATTAGTCAGTTTATAGCAGGTTGTAGGGCGTTAGGGCTCATCTCCAAACAGGTTACAGAACCGTTCCGGAGGGTTCTTTCTAAGAAAGAACATGTTTTAGCGATGAATGATAGGTATAGAACGCTTGTTATAAAGCTTAGAGAGTGGCAGGCAGACAGTAGGCAGTTTATGAAGGGTGAGGTCACTCTGTTTGAAGATGTAGACATCCACAGAGGACCCATCTTAGACAAGTTGTTGGAGTCAACGTCAGAAGAGTTTGATGCTATGACTCAACAAGTTCTAGAACTTGTATTTGCTAGTTTAGTGAAAGTTTGCTGTAGGTTAGTAGCGGACCACTTGGAACATGGACGGTATGATTATGAGGGGCCGTGTAGGCCATAATTCAAACTCGCCTCTCATACACACTATCGAAGACCTTTTGCCTTTCACAAACAAGACTGAAATACACACACATTCACTAATGAACACCTCTCACGTATACTGGTGAAAATGGAACCTCACACAATGACAAGTGAGAATCTCTCATACTCATGAGTGAGAACCTCTCTTATACCATAGTGAACACCTCTCACACTCACAACTGAAAATGTAACCTCTCACACACACAACTGAAAATGTAACCTCTCACAAGCACAACTGAAAATGTAACCTCTCACAAGCACAACTGAAAATGTAACCTCTCACACTCACAACTGAAAATGTAACCTCTCACACACAACTAATTATAGGACAATTTACTAAGCAAGATATATGTATATGCTTCATACTTTGTGTGCACATAAGTTTACTTTACAAAATACAGTAGATGCGAACAGTTATAACAATTTAACTACTGATCATTTTGTCTTATAATCCCTTAAAATAAGTTATATTGCCAACCTTGGCATTTTTATCACTAACGTTGATGTGCATTTGAATTAAATGTCAATGATTTTTTGTGGATACATATATATATATATTTTATTTCAGCTATTCAACTGTGTTCTATTAGGCAATCAACTGTTATTATATTACTGAAATTATATTATAATATAGATATGTATACATATAATGGGCCTACATATATTATAATACATTATTTTATAATAAAACACATTATACTATATAAAAACTTCTATCAAGTTTGAAAAAAACATACTGCATTCACTACAATTCTGCACATTTCATTTTCACTGGTCTGTGTGAGAGGTGGTCAACTCAGTAGTGAATGTGAGTGGATTTCACTCCTGTGTGTGTGAGGATTCTTGCTGTAACGGAAGTCATTTCAGTGTAACGGAAGTCATTTCAGTGTAACGGAAGTTATTTCAGTGTAACGGATGTTAATTAAGGCGCGACAAGCTGACAATTTTTATAGCAAGAAGACCAAGGAATAGAAAATATGGCAACTAGAAGTCAATCAGACCAACTGAATCAGGCAGCAGCCCTATTAAATTCAATGTTGGAGGAGTCGGTAGAAGGGGAGATGTCAACTATTTTTCGACAGACAGAGAGGTCAAGACCATCGGACCGTCCCACTCCCAGATTTGGCCTACGCCAAAATTTTAACTCATGGGCTGCTGGAAACCGGAGGAGGAGGTAAGGATAACCAAATGTTACAATGAAATGTTCACTAGATTATCAACTGTAATTTTTAGTCAGGTATAAATATCAAAGCCATATGATATGGTAGATGGACTACGAACAATCTTCTCTACATTTTTTTACACTAGTCCGTGTTTCCTTTTGCTCACGACAAGTTGTGAAAAACAATTAGGCTAGCTACTATCCAAAACAGCCAGTATCTGAATTATTGACGCAGGCTATTATTGCCCAGGCGATTGAAACTGTTAACGCTAAATGTGTAAAATTAGCAAATGGGTGAGAGCAGTGCGACATGCGTATGCCTATACTCGTTAAGACTGAACTTCCTTCTGCATGTTACACTTTAGCTATAGACGATCAAATTGTCCAAAACCAAAGCTATATTTATCGCGCTACAATTCGAATTTAGGCCTAAAAATAACAGATCAATAAAATTACAGTGCTTTATTATGTAGATTGATTCATGGTGTACTTGGGTTTGCTGCAACAATCTTGTTCGACTTGATAGTTCGCCCCACGTAACGACGTCTTCTTATTTTACAGGCCCACTGCTGTGGAGTACCATGACAGTTTCAACAAGGATGTCATATTACTCCCTGACCCCACATGGCAGTTTGTGTGTAAACAGAGGTCCAAACATTTCTTGCATGAGAATGGGCATATCCTTAGTGCATTTGAATTCAAGAAATCCTGGAATCAGTCCAATGTTGTTCAACAAATACGTGAGGGGTTTGGACCCAAAATTCCTCATGATGTGAAGTAAGTTTAATTAAGCACAATTGAGAATAGTGTTTAAAGGGGTATTTATCCCACAGTTGATAATTACTCCTAATCTGCTGCAATATATTATGTCAGATTTTAAATGGTGAATTTCATTGATTTATTTTACTAGGGCTTACTAATAGCTATCTGAAGTAAATAGCCTATCATTCAAATGGTGTCATTTTCATCCTTTCATGTTTATTCTCTGTCATAGCTTGCAGTTCCTAATGGCATGTGGAAATAAACTTGTGACACCTACACTCAGAGATGGTCAACTTCTGGATGGTCACATGATCCACAAGGTTTTCAGGTCAAAGGCCTTGTATATCAAACCATCAGATGCTCTTCTCGTAAGTTGACTTTTGTTTTCTGGATTTTGTAAACTAATTTTCCATTTATTTTAATACAGCTACACTCATTGTTGTCGTAAACATCTTTACATTTATTCCACCTGGCATTTTGTAAGCCAAAGTTTTTTTCCTTCTTGATAAGCCTTATAACAGTGATACAGAAGATCAGTCCAGTGCAGTCCAAGGTCCCAGCACTAGATCAAGGTCAAGAGCCAACCAGCCCAGCATGCACAATAGAGAAGATGACAGCGAAAAGAATAGCAGGGATGGCTTTGTGCTAGATGACACAGCCACTAGCCCGCCTCCTACAAACGATCTCCAGAACACCAGTCATCTCACTACTAACCCTCCAAACTCCAGAATCTCTACACCATTCAGACCGTCTATCAACCAAACAGTCGCTGTTGGCGTTGGATCTACTTCTTCCAGTGTTACAACTACCACTTCTATCCCATTCTCAAGTGCTACTGCGTCCACCAGTCAGTCTGTCAGCCAACATCCAAGTGTCACGGGCTCCAGCTTTGGCCACACTTCTGACTATGCCACATATGTATCCTTGATGAGAGATCTGTCGGATTTATCGTCAGATGATGAGGACTTCAACCTTGCCTTAACGGCTAGCCTTGAAACTGAACAGTAAGTTATTATTAGATAGAGACCTGACCAAACTCTAAAACATACTAATTAGGCAGACTGCAAGTTTATTCCATGTTCATTGAAATACTGTATATAGTGAATGGGTATTGTATTGCAAAAAAATAAATAGACATTCAAGTTTTCATGGGTGTAGGGGTTCACCTGCATTATTGAAATGCAGGTATGAATAGATATTCAATTACTAATCTTGAAAATGTTTATGTTTTTCAGAGCCCAAGCCACTCTGAGTCAAAATGTCTCTGTTAAGGAGATCCTCTTGGAGTTGGCTGAGAACATCTCACCAAATAATCGTTTTAAATTCAATATAAATCGCTCAGCAGTCTTGGATGGTGCCTTCCGAGGCTTCAAGCGGGCAACGTACAACCCCAATGCCACCATGAACATCAAGTTTTCAGACGATCTTGGGCGGAATGAAGAAGCAGTCGATTTTGGAGGACCAAAGAGAGAATTCCTACGCCTGCTGATGGAAACCTTGGCGATGAGCCCTATGTTTGAGGGGTCCCATTCCAGTCAGAATTTGGCACTTCACATTCCAGGTAATTTCTTGTAGTATAAAGCTATATAATTTGTTGTATAATGTCTTTACATGTGTATAATTTCAGTTATGATAATAATTCAAACATAATTGATCATATATTTTCACTGGTGACACTCAGATAAATTTAAGTCCAGCAGTCACACATTCATTCTATATGGGGTTACTTAACAGTTCGATCAGTCTTAACTATTCACATCTTTTCAACAACATACTGATTTTACAGCAATCAGAGAGGACCACTATTTCCTTGCTGGAAGAGCAATGGCAGTCAGTCTGGTCCATGGAGGTTCTCCATCAACATTTCTCTCCAAAACACTGTTTGACTGCTTGGTTGGAGGCAGTCATACAGCCAAGCCAGTGCTACAGGACATTGCAGACACAGACATCTACAATCAAGTGAAAATGGTCAGTTGTATCATTGTAGAACAAGAATAACAACAAAAGTAGTCTTTTGGCAAATATGAATTGTTGAAAACAGACAAACCTTTGACCTTGTGTGCTGATTTAGATCATGTTTCTCAACCCTGGTCCTCAAACTGTTTTAGATGTTCCCTTTTTACAATACATCTCATTCAAATGAATGGTTATCAGGCTTCTGCAGAGCTTGATGTCAACACATCCATTTGAATCAGGTGTGTTGGAGCATAGGACCTGTTCTAGAGTACCTTTATATACACACATACATATATATATATATATATATAGACCTAGGCTATATACTGGATTCATACTGTTATACTGTTACTGTAAAAAAGTGGTGTACATGCTTCTGTCAGGTGGCTGTTGCTCTCGGTGCTAAAATAGCATGTTCCGCTGGATATTGACTCACAAATAGTAGTGCAACGGATCACAAAACTCACAGTTTAGATCAGAGCGTTGTCCAGTTACGCATCTGAACATTTTTCGGCTCAGCAGAACAAAAAGACACACTAAATGTAACTTTGCTTTCCATTTATTTGAATATTATCAATAATAAGGCGATTTCTGCAATAGTATGCGGGAGGCTTTTCAAGTTCTTCCGCTCCTTAATTATCCATGAGTGTCACTGTTTTATTTTTATTTTGCCTACTTGTTTTTTGCAATCCATCCCGGATTGATTCATGGAGATTAAATATCCCTGGTGCATAAATATTACATTTTTGGGCGACTCGACTTGCTCACGCTGTTGGTCGGTTCACAAAAATGACATGCATGTATGGCCTATTACAGTATAGTCGCATCCAATTTGCGCTTGTTAGCCTTCTTGTCAAATTTACATTTAGCACTTTGAAGTGAAACAGTACGCATCTGTGTAGTCTGTCTCTTTTCACTGGAACTTTGCATCAAAATTGAGATAATTACGGGGATTCGCCTTGACTGTTAATGATTAGAAAATGTTGCCCCTATCGCCCCAACCATAGGATGTATGCATCATGCTTTGTTTATACAACTATCTATACAACTTTTCATTTCAGGTGTCAGAAAGTTCCACATACGATGACCTCCTTGCCGCAACTCGGCAGATGCAAGATTATTTGGCCAATGCCGGATGTCTTCGACCATTGAGAAACATTGAGGACAAGGAACAGCTTGTTCATGATATCCTCATGTTTCAAGTTGTGCACCGGGTTCAAGCCCCATTCCAAAGGTAATCCTATGTTTTGTTACTGTGTGTGTGTGTGTATGTGTATATATTTCGTTTTTTTAACTGACTGACCTTAAAGTTTTGAATTTAAGACTGATGAACTGTCATTTCTCTTTGCAAAGTGTAGCTGTTGTTGCCTATGTAGGACCTATTAGATGTTGTATTTGGCCAGTTCTCAGAGCCCTTTTTACATGAAATGAGAGTGCTCATCACTAAACTACAAATTTAATGTTGCTTTTGATTGAAAAAGGTTTCAAGAGGGGCTTAAAACTCTTGGTGTGTTGGAGAAGCTCCAGAAACACCCAGAAGGTTTCCGTCCCCTGTTTAGCTATCGCGAATCCAGACCCACTGCCGAAGCAATGGAGGATCTGTTCAGCATCCGTCTTTCGGATCAAGGAAGCAACAGGAGAAGATCAGAGGAAATTGTAATATCTTTCTGGAGAGATTACTTGCAAGATGCAGAGGGTAAGAGCTCTTGTTTTACAAAACATGAACATTTAATTTTCCTCTTCTGTAATGTGTTCATTCACCAATCACTGAAATATACTGTATAATGATGTGGATCTCTTGGTGGTGATTTTGGATGTCTTAAACTATATGGTCATTGCAGCCATAAAATGACAACATGTCTTC
This sequence comes from Mallotus villosus, assembly GCA_903064625.1. Taxonomy (NCBI): domain Eukaryota; kingdom Metazoa; phylum Chordata; class Actinopteri; order Osmeriformes; family Salangidae; genus Mallotus; species Mallotus villosus. The sequence continues at coordinate 236,206 of CAEFZP010005229.1, forward strand.
CTTTTCCCCAAAGATGAAGAGGGGTCTTCCAAACTTGAAAGAATTCTTAGTTTTGCCACTGGAGCGACTGCAGTGCCGCCCATAGGCTTCAACCCCACACCATCTATTGGTTTCCTACACGAGGAGGAGTATGGAGATACGGCTGTATCAAGCCTCCCTATCGCCAACACATGCATCAACTGCCTGAAGCTGCCTCTGCACAACTCTTACACAGTATTTAAAGACAAGATGGACTTTGCCTTGGCCAACACACAGGGGTTTGGCAGAGCCTAAGAGGCTAGTATTAGTCTTTGTGTTCATAGTAGTTATGTGAAAGTAACATTTTGTTGTTGTAATAGTTGCTCATATAACTTTGTCCATTGGTTTATGGAGAAGTGCACATTAAAACAGCTTGTGATTGGGTTTTAAAAATATATTTTAGCTTAAGTAAAAAACATTTTTTTAGCCTTACTCGTAAGAGTAATAATGTCTGATTGCACTGATTCTATACATAACATTTTGTAGTTTGCAGCCCGGTTGTCCTATAGTTGTCTTTCTTTTTGGATATTTGAAGAGAGCCTTTAGATCTGTGAAATATAAGGTCCAGACAGTTGAAATATTGGAACGTGTTTATTCCAGTTGTAATATCCATCACTATGTCCATGTTAGAACCAAAAAAAGAAAAACACTGTGTTGCTTGCAGGTCATTACAATTGAAAATGTTTATGATTGGTTGAAAAAAAGAAACGGCAGCATAACACAAACTAATAAGCACAGTTTTAAGTCACCTGTATGCACAAAGCATCACATAGGTTATTTAAATTACAGTGAGTAAACCAGTACATTGAGAACTACAATTGTCTATATATATGTTATATATATATGAAATATGTTTCTCATACTCAGTATGAGTATACACTGTAAGTAATTTGAGTATATCTAATGAAAACACCCACATTTATATTGTCCAAAAATGAAAGCAGATTATGTATGGTGTTGCTGGAAAAAATACAAAAGAGAACAAAATAAATTGATTCCAAAGTTTCCATCATTCTGTAGTGGATCAAAATTTAACTGTATTGCTTGAGCCATTGTCTCATTTACAGTGACAATATCTGGGACAATAACATTGTTATTTGTTTGAACTTCAGGTAAAGGACCTTCATCTGTCCCATAGAAGTTGTCATCAAAAACTGGATCCACGGCTGTGTTTCCCTGTCCTATATTGTTAATTATGCCTGTGTGCCAGAGCTGTAGTGGAGTTTGACCCCCTTGTGTGGAGAGGCCATGGTGGTTCCACTGATTAATAAACTCTGTGGTTGCTGTTCTAATTCTAGGCATGAAGATATAATGCAGACAAAACAAATGATGCTCGTCTAGTGAATCCAGTATACCGACAGACTCCATATAATTGAAAAGACTGATGAAATGTCTACTTACAACTCTATTAACTTCTGCCCATAGCCTTTCAATGCGTTGATTGTGAACAGATACTCCTGCAATGACACTTCGTCTATTAAGCCCCCTTACTTCAAGCATGAAACGAGCCACCATTACATTCTCCATACCATGATCACACCTTACTCTGGATGGTAATCCAAAATCATGTACCCCTCTCATGAACAAAGACAATACACTTGATGCTCTGTTATTATCAAGACAGGCAAGATAAATTATAGATCGACTATATCCATCTACACAACCATGGAAAACCATTCTCCATCTTACAAGCTTGTGGTTGCCGTCAAAGTGCCTATAAAATAGATAAAAACAAATACATTATTATTGTAGGACATAGTAGGGTTGTAAAACCAATGTAATTTTTAGAACTTCTGGAAGGTCAAAGAGACACAATGACTGACTTGTATGTGTGTAATTATGTGCATGTGTGATTAGAGCCTATAAGACTAATGTTAACAATACTCATAAAATAGAAAGTTATGTAAGTAGAAATGCAATTATATATACATCATGCTAAAAAGCTATCTACAGGTAACCACATTAAATTTGAATAAACTTACCATAACTCATTAGATGTCTGAACACTGTAAATTCTTCTGCGGATAGCATGCCTCCTGCGAACAGACCTCCCAATAGGGTCAACCTCATGTAGACTCTGTCTAATACGCCTCCTCTGGATCCTTAATCCCCTTGATCTGAGACTACCAGTTACATAGGCCTCTCCAGCATTTGGTGTGCTCTGCAGTACATCAGTCACAATTTGGTTCAACTCTTGATTGGTCATGATGTTGTACTGTAAACCCTGGACTCCAAGGTATTGCCTGTGCCTGTGCAGGGTGCGGCGGCTGATCCCAAAGCAATTTGCAATTGCCCTCCAGTTCATTCCCATTGATAAGCAGTGTGAAATTTGCTCATTTGTAATATTGTAACGTGGACGACCAGGCAAAGTATTCAAAATTGTTGGTGGCATCATTCCATTGTTAGCAATAACACTATGTCTCCTCTGTGTTGCCTCATATCCCGTTACAATGGAGTACAAACATCCATATAAAGTCTCCAACATAACTAAATTTTGCCCATGGATTGGGTCAATACCAGCTCGGGATTCTGTAAGAAGTTCTAATAATGTCCTTGTATGGTGATCAAGCTCACGATAAAGTCTCTCCTGTTCAAAATCATCTCCCAGTCTTCCTCTTCGAATGCAATTAATGTAGTTTAAAGTACTTCTCAAAAGGTTCTCAATGTCTTCATTGTTACCGTTTACAGTAAATAGAAAAAGATGCACTTGAAAAAGGATAAGTATTTTTGGAAAAAGCATGTTTTTTGAAGTCATGAACTACCATATCGTTTTTGCACTTGTTTTGGATTACTTCCTGAATTCACTAGGGGGCAGATGTACTTCCTGTTAAAGTAATTGTATTTCTGCTCCATGAAAGGGTCTAAATGTGAGAGGTCTCATTTTCACTTCTATATGTGACAGGTTTCACTCTCAGTGGGGTGTGAGAGGTTACATTTTCAGTTGTGTGTGTGAGAGGTTACATTTTCAGTTGTGCGTGTGAGAGGTTACATTTTCAGTTGTGTGTGTGAGAGGTTACATTTTCAGTTGTGCATGTGAGAGGTTACATTTTCAGTTGTGCGTGTGAGAGGTTACATTTTCAGTTGTGTGTGTGAGAGGTTACATTTTCAGTTGTGAGTGTGAGAGGTGTTCACTATGGTATAAGAGAGGTTCTCACTCATGAGTATGAGAGATTCTCACTTGTCATTGTGTGAGGTTCCATTTTCACCAGTATACGTGAGAGGTGTTCATTAGTGAATGTGTGTGTATTTCAGTCTTGTTTGTGAAAGGCAAAAGGTCTTCGATAGTGTGTATGAGAGGCGAGTTTGAATTATGGCCTACACGGCCCCTCATATATGATGATGTATCCTATGATCAGTATAATGTCCTCAGATCAGTGCCCAAAACAAATGTTTCGTGCGAGAGGGATTTTGGGATATTTGATTAGATCAAAGTTCAGGGCAAGTAAGATAGCATTAGAGGGTATGGTCATGTTTAAGCAGAATAGGTCCTGGGAATGGTTGTCAGGGTTAGATCCAGATAGACTGAAGTTCTCACCTCAGCTCGGACATCTGTGAAAGGGCAGAGGGCACTGTTCTGTGAAAGAATGCATAGAATTAGAGCAGATACATTGTATGAGCTTAGAAACAAACAGGATAGGCAGGTAGTTAGAGAGGTTCAAGCAGTGCGCAGGAAACAACAGCTCACTCTTGAACTTGGTAAGTATGGTGGACTATGGACAAGCAAGTTAGAGGTTAGTGAACAGGTAAGTCATTAAGGGAAAGATTTAATACTAGCAGTAGTTGCCCAATTAAAGTTCCGTCGTTTTGTGTTGGGGCAAAAAAATGATAGTGGGGTTTTAAATATATCAAAATATGGAAAGAGGCTCCCAGTAGATCAGCTCATCAGTAATCTGAAGAGTGTTGTAGTTAATGCCATCGAGCCTGTAGACACGAGTTTAGATGAAGGGTGTGGAGCTGCACTGGCTGATCTTGTTACTGATAGTAAGGTAGAGTTTTTGAGGGATGCTGCTAAACAGCACCTTAAGGCACAAGATCTGGGGCGGAGGAGGGGAGGGTTGAGTATAGTCAGACTTCCAAGTATTGAAATGCCAGAGCAGTTACTTGGTAAGAGAGTTAAACATTTTTATGTAGAGTGTGGGTTCGATAGGTGGTTTCATGGGACAGTTATAGACTGTAAAAGAACAAAAGATGACATTTTGTTCAAAATAAAATATGATGGCTATAGAAAAAAGTACTGGTTGCCCTTATGGACCGAATACCAGGAAAATAAACTAGTATTAATACCGGTTAGTGCAGGGGATCTTGTAGGGAAAAGAATAGCGCTTATGTTTATTAGCAGTGAGGACGATAGTGTATGTTGGTGGCCAGGCAGAGTAGTTAGTTTTAATGGGAAATATGTTTTTTTAATAGATTATGAAGAGGAGGAAGACGACAGAGTAGCCAGCTCAGTGATAGAATACCCCTTACTCACAGATTATTTCGAGAATGAGGTTAGGATTTATGAATAGGTTTGTAGTCTTGCGATGGGTATGTAATATTCTGGCTGTATTGGGTAAGTAGTCATTTCAATCAGGAGAGACCTGGGAAGATTGAATATATTTATTACATAATAATAAATGTACTACAGTGTTTGGAGCTTGGACCCCACGGGGAATTATATAAATCAACGGGCGCTTGCCCAACGCCCGAAGAAGAATCCCCTCACGGAGTCCAGACACCGGTGGCGGTGGCGGCAGCCGACGACCAGACAAGCCGAAGACTCATACAGGAACCGGGTGGCGACGGGGAGGTGGAGGGTCGCGCACTTGATAGCATGGACAAACTACACAGGGAGAGAATCGTATTTAAAGGCACGGATCATGTGATGCAATTGCTTGTTTAGCGAGAGCGCTAATCACCCTGACCCCCAGAGATCGCTAATCGACCTGACCCCCAGAGACCGCCCTACCAGGGACGAAAGGAAAGAAAGGGCGATCTTAGCGGGGGGAAGTGGGTAGTGTACACTACGATTAACCCGTGCGCAGGGATCGGTCTTGCCTGACTGAACTTGCGCTGGCTTCATTTCAATCAGGAGAGACCTGGGAAGATTTAATATATTTATTACATAATAATAAATGTACTACAGTGTTTGGAGCTTGGACCCCACGGGGAATTATATAAATCAACGGGCGCCTGCCCAACGCCCGAAGAAGAATCCCCAAAAGTTATATGTTAGAAAAATATAGACCAACGAAAAACATACTCACCAACCTGAAAGGACCATGACGCCGCTGGGGAATAAGCAACACAAACACAACACGGATAGCGACCGACATGGGTGCACAGCACCTATAGGAGACCGTGACCTGTACCAGAGTAGCTATACCGTATGACCTAGGCTAAAAGCATACATACCCGGGACGGATACTCCAGGAGAAGTGAAGGCACGGAAAAGTCCGTAGACTTTTCCGATACAGAAATGCCGAGGCAAGCGAGCAATGATGGTGGCTGTAGCCTTCAGGCCAGAGGCCGAGCCCTAGTGCATGAATGGGAATGTGCGAAGGGCCGACTTCCCTTATGCTATCAGAATTCTGCCTCGAGGTCCGACGCCCTCAGAATTGAAAGCTGAAAAGCCTTCTGAAAGCCTCATGGCTGATCGCCGGCTTGATCGGCTAGAGGGCGCACGCCCCTGAGTCTATGTGAACAGCCCCATGTGCTCTGGCTGGAGAAACCTAGCCTCATCTACGTAGGTCTATGTAGGCTATAGGGCCGACGCCCCTGAGTCTATGTGAACAGCCCCATGTGCTCTGGCTGGAGAAACCTAGCCTCATCTACGTAGGTCTATGTAGGCTATAGGGCCGACGCCCCTGAGTCTATGTGAACAGCCCCATGTGCATCTGGCTGGAGAAACCTAGCCTCATTTACGTAGGTCTAGATGTGCTATAGGGCCGACGCCCTTGAGTCTATGTGACAGCCCCATGTGCACCTGGCTGGAGAAACCTAGCCTCATCGACATGACCTATGTAGACTAACGGGCCGAAGCCCTGAGTGTGTGATCAGCCTTATGACGGCTGCAGCCTTATGACGGCTGGGGTGCAATGATCCTCGTGAGGAAGGAAGGTGGAGTAAGACGCCTTACGTCCCCGCCATGATGGTTGGAAGACAGAACGCTCTGTGACTTATTGTAGGGAAAATTGAAGATGTAACATATTTATCCTGTATAAGAATGATTCTGTGTTACAATATTCCTTGTGTGTGGGGAGAGGCCTAGCCCCAAATCTGAACTCTGGGTAACACTAGGCTTACATAAACAAGGGGACCTGGGCTTGACCATTATCTTTCTGGAGAGGCCATAAAAGAAGTGGTGAAGGCTTACAGGGGTCAAAGAGCACACATGCACGCACGCACACACGCGCGCCAGGTCTATGCAGAGGAGCCAATGAAGAAGAGCCATGGAACATTTAAATACTTTGTATTAGCCAATTACAGTCCTGAGCGCTGGTGTTTAAAATGACTAGCAACAACTGTTGCTAGTCAGACAAATTTCTAGCACAATGGCGTGTGATGTTTTTGTCTCCTTGTGGCCGCAAGCAATAAAGCTTTCTTAACTTGTTCACCGACTGACTGTGCAATGCTTGATAGATTAATATCTCTGACAACTTGGTCCTTCGAGAGCCGGATTTCAACATCCTTTCCACATCCATACCCAAGAATTGAAATCATGCAGACGTGCATGACGGTGGAGAACCTCGCAGCTAAACATAGCTGTTTAAAAAGAGGCCTATTTTTTTTTCTGGGGGATAGTGGAAAGGTGACGGAATTCTGGACTAGCTATGAAAGGCACAGCTTTCGATGGACAAGGTAAGAATACAATGGTGTGTATATATATAGTCGACTTTTTTGTTTTGGGAAAAATAGAGAAAAAATCCACAGTGGAGTCGTTAAAGACGCACTGAGGTCCTATATTAGCTAATACCCGGTGAAAGACCCAGTGAAGCGAGTATATGGTATCCTATTTTACTAAGACCTAGTGATCGATGATGTTTCAAAACTGAGAAAGACCCGGTGAAGTAAATAGGCGGTGTCGTATGTACAGAGACCCAGTGATTTGTGACCTATCAGTGAACTAAATACCTTTGCTAAAATCCTGTCAGTGAAGTGAAGAGTGTGTGCATTCTTTAACTAAGACCTGTGAAATAATGGTGAAGCGAAATGTGTTAAACACTGACGAGGACCTTAAAGACCTAGTGATGTACATAGCACAGTTCAGAGTCGTTTTGAGGAAGACTACCGTAATAAACCTCCGTGCGCACGTAAATAGGCCTCCTATAGAGATAACTAGTTTGAACATTGTTGGACAACAATGTAGTACATATGTGTGGTTATTGCTGCTGAAATTGATCGTTGAAATGTGTTGTATTTGGTGGTGATAATATTTACCTATTCAAATGGACTTGTTGGAGGCTTGTCGACCAGGATGCTAATACATGTTTAAACTGTCAATTGCTGACGAGTGATATAAGGTGCATATGTAAACGTTGGATTCATTCCAATTTTATTTTTGAAGAGAAAACAGTACTGAATAGTAAGTGTATACAAGGTGAACCAGTCGGGGAGACTGAGATTGTTTTTGAGGCCCAATTTTTCTGTTGAAATTGAAATAGTAGGCTACTATGTGTTTGATGCTGCTGAGGTTGTTTTGCTGAAATGTATGAGTTTGGTGGCATTAATATTTACCTAATCAAATGGACTAGTTGAAGGCTTGTCCGACCAGAACTCAGACATGTGTAAAGATCTCTGACGAGTAGCCTAATTTTAGGTGCATATGTAGACTTTGCACCACATTTTATGTTGAAATTGAAATAGTTGATAGAATTGTTAATATTAGGTTTTGTTGTAAATATAACCATTGGTAATTGTTTTACATGTTGTAAGAGGGTAGAATTGACCCTAAGAAATCAGAAGGCTGACATGATTCGACCGAATTTGCCAGTCGCTGTCTGTTGAACGCTGTCTGCAATTTGCTTTTACAATTTGCTAGGATAGTTTGGGATCTGAGAGGAAAAGATCCATGATGTGGCTTGGTCAGCTAATAGCTAATGGCTAACTATTCTCCAGTGGAGGAAATGCATTCTGTTCTGTCCTGGGACAGGGAAGAATCCAGGAAGTTAGAATTGCAACTATGGCAACGAGATTGTAGCTAACAAGTTTACAGACTCAACAGCGATGGCGGGCTTCAGGCTAATGAAAGAATTACAGCTTGACATTTGAGATCTATATTGAGTAGACACATGCACAGATTAATAGAGAAATAGAAAGATTGAAAATACCAAATTTATACTATACGAATGAGGCAAATTTGATATACTAATTTGGTTACTCTTGAAAGATGATACGTGACGTGATGAGTAGGCTATTTTGATACATTTGTTAACAAGATTTTGGTTGTTTGAGTACATTTTATGAGTTACAGAAATTCCGAGGAGGAATGGAGAAAGGGGGGGGCTATAGAGTCCCGTTTCGTTGAGATCTCACAAAGGTGAATTCCCAGAGGGTGTAATTCTGCATCAATATGTGAGTATTTAATGCTGAAAGATGTGTTCGTTGGATGAATTTGAGGTTTGGTGGTTAACAAATGCGTGATCAACATTTGTTATAATTCCTAACCAAACAGGGGTTTTCCTTTCCGACCAGAACTTCTATTGATAAAGCGGCAAGTCTTTGATGTGTGACGGTACTCAATGACGATGCGGAAATTAATCCCCTGGTTCATAAATAGGTTCTAATTAGATTGGAAAAGTTATACTTATGCGAAATTAAGTGAATAAAAGGTAAACGCCAACCAGCTGTGTTGTTCAAAGAAAATAAAAACGTTTAAAGGTTTTGACAGCGCCTGCTATTTGAGTTGATTCAAGTTTGAAACGCGCGCTGATAGATAGCCTATAGGCAATGTCCCTATTTGAGCTGATTCATTAAGAAAGAAAAACTATGATTAAAATTGAAAAAGTGAGAAGTGTTACATGAAACCATATACAAACTACAAAATATTCAAATTAAATATTTTCATTTAGGGTTTTTGGTCCGCAAATGTTTTATTCGAGATCCGTGCATTACGCATGCATGAGGGCGTAATGACAAATAATATAGGCTACGCATATTCAAAGTATGTTTTGATAGGACTTTTGAGAAGCTAAAGAGTAAGGTTTTGTGTTTTGCGGGCTTATGTTACACTTGTTAAATTGTGAATTTGAAGGTTTAAAAAGAAAAGGGAGCATTTTGAGTTATTTCCTTTGTCTTAAGGGCATTGTTTGGTTGACGTGACGAGTGGTAGCGTAATTCTAGCATGAATTGCTAAGAGCAGTTTTAACCTAAACATGGATTTCATGAAACAATGTTTGATAACGATAGTTTAAAGCAAATTCAAATATTGATTACAGATAATTAGTAGAAGGCTAATTTTGAAATCAAACGGCGAGATTCATTCGATTATTGCAACCTTGGAAACTTATGGGAAGTTTTTGTGTTCAGTAGGTCTACAGAAAGGGAATGTCTTTTGTTTAGGGGTTTGATTTTATTTGAAATTGTAACTTTATTACTGTCTGACTTAAATAACGTGCACATCAAATATCCATTGACATGGAACCAATTGATGGCTTTTTCCAGTTTGGGTTATTTTGGGTTGTTTTTCACAAGTGTTTTATTTTGGGTTGAGGAAATATATGTGAAAAATTGTGAAGTGATTAGATGGTTACATGAAAGATCGGTTTAGAGTAATCATGGAAGGTTATGGAATGAAAGAAAAGAACGTTTTATGGATGAGAAGAGATGATTAGTTTAAACACTGATGTTCTGAAAAAGGAAATATGCACATTGAACATTTTAAGTCAAAATAGTACAATCTAGGGTTTTTAAAGAGTTTTGATAAAGGTATTGGATGCAATTTGGTTAACAATAAGAGAGAACATAGCTCAAATATACTTTTATTTGGAGTTTGATTGTCATTTTGATTTAAAGTTTATATGGATGTTTTATCAGGAGCCTGACACAATGTTTGGGATGAACAGTTGGGCTGTGATAAGGATGTTTTTATGAGTGGTATTAGTGCATAATTTGAGAAGACTCATTAAGTCTGAAATTGTGGTTATGATGGGTTGTGCTAATTAGCTTGTTTTGGACTGCAGCCAAAACGGGTTAGGAAGTTCTACCTATCTAACCTTTTATGGAACATATAGAGAAAAAATGTTTGGTTAATAGCTACATTATTTGGTCTTTATTTCATATAGGAGGCATACAGATTAAATTCTGGTTTGGGGATAATTACAATGGTTTTTATCATATCATGGAAAAATAGAGGAATCTGAAACAATATAGGTCTTAAACTTAACAGTTTTAAAAGAAAGAAAGAAGTTTTTTGAAGTGAAATAAATTAGACTAACAGTTGATTTTCTAAAGAAGGAAACAAGGAAACAGATTGTAATTTCTGGCATGACTAATTTGAATTATGGAAGATCATAGGTGATACCACAACTTAAACCTTTCGCATAGCATGATGAAGAGATGGATCAAGACGTTAAAAGATTTTATACAAATGCTAACTAGAAAAGAGGTATCTTTTGCTAAGTTCTGTTCCAGGTGAAGCAGTAAACCAAAGAGTGGAGGTTGAACGAGGAGATTGTGTATTGATTAAAGATATCAAAAGAAAGAACTGGTCCAGCCAAGGTGGGAAGGACCATATCAGGTGCTGCTCACCACACCCACTGCAGTCAAAATAGCGGAGAGGACGTCTTGGATACATTTGTCACATTGTATGAAAGTTAGGGACATTGATATAGGGTCAGGTTAGTTACTCACCACCGTCTCTTAAGGCCCAAGTCTGACTACAAAGGGGAGTCTTTTCTTGAAGGCCCGTCTCAACCTCAGTGAAGAAACCAACGGCAAACAGAGACTTAGGGTGTGAACTAAATAGGCTAGGATACAGTAAGCAGGGAAAGGTAGAAAGGATGGGTGACCTATTTGACAATGTAAGAGCCTCTTCATTTACTGTTCTCTATGGTTAAAAGATTAAATGATCTGCAAGGGAAGATATTGATTAATTTGTTTGCTCTACTAGAAGTTCATACTGATAACATTGATTTTATTTTTCTGGAAATACTAAAGCTGATGTGGCGCAGAAGAGGCAGCCATACAGGTGTCTTAACATTAGGAAATGTGGATGTGACTCTCTTGAGAGATATGCAGGAAGTGTCACCAAACTGGTGGGTTATGTAAATTAACCGGAGGAATTTATGTTACTGAAGAATCTATTTCGTTATGTGCTGATTTGAGCCATGGGATGAATCATGTCTCAAACAGGAGGGATGGTGATAACGAAAGTGTTTATGGCAAATGGATTTACAAACTATACAAGGATAAAAACTTTAAGAAAAACTTTTTTAGCATACCCTATTTGAGAGAGAACAAGGTATGCATGGACTTCTTTTGAGCTAAAGAAATGTAAAGATTCAGGAATGGAGCGAGGAGTCAGTTGCTTTCAACTGACCACTGTGAGAATGTAACTTTAATACTGTGAAGTCTACTATGTTCTGAAATTCACAGACAGGCGAGAGATGCTGTCCCAATCCAGTGAGAGGTCACTGACCTAAGGAGACTGGATTGTGGGGGTGGATTTGAAACATAGTCCTGGAAATGACAGAGGTGAACAGGGTCATTCCTGGTTATTTTCAGAGGAGATGGCATAGTACACGTGAGTCAAGCGTGCATGTTGGTTGATGATGTCAATTTAAGGAGAACTCCGCGCTGTGCCTATAGTACAGTGTGTTGAGGTTGCCGTTTGAATCAACTAGACTACATTTTCTATGAGAAGATTACACAATCACCATGCATACACAATCATGGCATCCGTTTCAGCAAATTGGACTTTGTGATAATAATGGGAATTATCTTGGAAATGACGTTTTGTATGTTGAAATACGTATGAACTAAATGGTGCTATGATTACGGATATAATGATTTAACAGTTTCATTGATGACAATGCAAATGGTAAATAGATTCAGAAGTTAAGTTTTAATCTTGAGATAAGTTGGAAACCTTTCTGTGGAATAAAATTGAGGTACAAACACTCCTATCATGATACGCTCTACCAGTTACGTAAAGATGTTTCAGTTGAATTGTTATGTTCCAGGGCAGAAGTTTGAGAACAGTTATAGACTGTCGGAAGAAGTGATAACAATCCTGTTTCATTGATGTGACTTGATGAAGTATTATTTTGGAGTTGCATTAAAGCTTAATGTTTTGTTTTTGAGAAACCTGTTTGTACTACAGAAAGTTGATATTCATTTGAAAAGAAACAGAAATTGAGAGCATGTAAGGACTTTTCAGGATATGTGCCAAAGAGATGTCTTATCATGCAGCGGTTGTAAAAGAGCTGGAGAAAATGTCTGTTGACCTAAAGGCCTGATTGCTCTCAGTAGATCACCTTTGGGGGAGGTTTTATGGCTCCCTGACCTAGGAGAGAACTGCTTATCACCAGAGGAAGAGCACAATCAGGGCCTTGTATAGACTGTCTTAGAAAAACCTGACTGAAAGTTTACTGAATGTTTGGTTTTAGAGGTGACCATGTAGACAACAAGGCATGTTCATATCCTGATAATTTCTGTATTGATTTCTTTGTTGCAATCTTTGTTTCTATTTGATTTTGTGTGAAGGAGATCTGAGATGAGGTCCAATGCATCAGACGTCAAATAACCACTGCTGAGTGATGACGGGTTTTATCCCAATACCATGGGTTTCCCGTTGTGTCGAGTTAATTCACACTACTAGACTATATTGCTGTATAGTCTTATCGATTTTTACACATTTTGGATTTTTATGAATTATTTTGATTTTTATGAATTATTTTGATTTTATGTATTTTTGACTTTATTGATTGTGCGTTGGTGTGGTTTTGGAATAACACATTTTATTCAGGTTAAACAGGAGGGATATGTAGGGAAAATTGAAGATGTAACATATTTATCCTGTATAAGAATGATTCTGTGTTACAATATTCCTTGTGTGTGGGGAGAGGCCTAGCCCCAAATCTGAACTCTGGGTAACACTAGGCTTACATAAACAAGGGGACCTGGGCTTGACCATTATCTTTCTGGAGAGGCCATAAAAGAAGTGGTGAAGGCTTACAGGGGTCAAAGAGCACACATGCACACACTCAAACACGCACGCACACACGCGCGCCAGGTCTATGCAGAGGAGCAAATGAAGAAGAGCCATGGAACATTTAAATACTTTGTATTAGCCAATTACAGTCCTGAGCGCTGGTGTTTAAAATGACTAGCAACAACTGTTGCTAGTCAGACAAATTTCTAGCACAATGGCGTGTGATGTTTTTGTCTCCTTGTGGCCGCAAGCAATAAAGCTTTCTTAACTTGTTCACCGACTGACTGTGCAATGCTTGATAGATTAATATCTCTGACACTTATACAGCTAACTTTCCAGCCAGGGGGCAGGAAACAGGGAACCTCAGTTACACACAGAACCGAGTCGCTGATCCGCCGGCAACGTTAGCATCGAGACTGAAAACACCCCCAGTGACCGAGACAGTTTAACCGAGAGACACGGTAACGACACCACCACCAGTTATTTGCAAGTACTCACCGAACCGTTACGGCCGTAGCGATTTTTGGCCTCGATGATGGCAGCAGAATCCGGACGAACGTGTGACGAGTAAGATGAAGAAGACAAGCGCCCAGCTGCTGCAGAGACGCAGTGGACACCACTTGCAGAGCAGCGGACGTAGCAGCACCTATTCTGAATGAACAGCCTGTGCAGGCTGGAAGACTGATGTCCCTTCATACATGACCCATGTAGGCTAGCGGGCCAACGCCCTTGAGTGTGTGATCAGCCTTTACCGGCTGGAGGACCGAGGTCCTTGTGCAGATGAGCCTTTGTTGGCTGGAGGACCGAGGTCCTTGTGCAGATGAGCCTTGTTGGCTGGAGGACCGAAGTCCTTGTGCAGATGAGCCTTTGTTGGCTGGAGGACCGAGGTCCTTGTGCAGATGAGCCTTGTTGGCTGGAGGACCGACGCCCTCGTGAGTCATGAGCCTAATGGGTATGTACGTTATAGCCAGCCTAGGCTAGAGGACGTTGTCCTGACGTGCAATAGCCAGTCGAGGCCGGGGCCAGCAAAGCCCTGAATTTGCAATAGCCAGCAAAGGCCATGGGACCTACGCCCCCACGTATGATGTGTAGCATGTTAGCTATAGAGGACAGATGCCCTCATGTATTATGTGATAACCTGTGATGCTTAAGGACCGATGCCCTCTGAATGATGTTCTGGCATGCTGCGGAAGGCCTGGGATCCGCAATCAAAAGGAGAGCATCGATGCCTGCAGACAGAGGAAGCAGTTTACGCAAGACACGTGGCCACCACCACCAGTTATTTGCAAATGCTCACAGAGAGCCATAAAGGCCGTAGCGATCTTGGCATCGATGACGCAGCATCATCGGGACGAAACGTATGCCATGTATGCTGACGACGAAGAAGCACCGCTGCGTTGGGACACGCACACGACAACCTGCGAACGTAATTGCGCCTATTCCAAAAAGCCTGAATACCGACCGGTTGAACCTAGAGAAGACCTGTTCTACATGTTGCTGAAACCAAGATTGGCACGGATTTCTTAGGGTCACGATACAGAAATCGGGAAGCCCAATCTAGATAGCCCCTTAGGACAGAAGGAACCCTGTGCGAAAATGACGACAGTGCAAGCGCTTAAGTGTAGTGTCAGATGTACATTACAAAACCATTTAGCAACGCTATTATCCAAGCGACTTCGAGCTTACGAAAGTGCATAGGTCAATGATCTTAAACGCAAGAGCCTTAACCATGCAGGTAGCCAAAAACCTGAAGTATACATGTAAAAACAAATAAGAGCCAATGAGAAGAACCATAATGCATGTATTTAACAAGTTACAAAAAAGAACCTCTAATGCAAGAGTGTAGCCTACCTACAGGAAAGCAAGCAACGATAACAAAGTACAGCAAGTACAATAGTTAATTCGGTAGTCTAGTAGTCTGTAGTCTAAAACCTCCCCAAAACCCTAGGGAGCAGAATACGGGAGCCATCGAGTGGAACGACACCGAACCAAGATCTACACGCACCGCTTAAAAGACCCGTGATCCACTGAAACATTGGCAGCGGGCAGAGGAGCAGCCCCAAATCGGCACGACAAGCAGGCAACACCCAACTAGCATGAAGAGCGAGTAGCGTCCACGCAGACCAGCAAGCAGGGATGCCTATCCGCGGAACCAACCCACAGCACTGAAGCTGCACTTGCATGCTGTACCAATATTGACACGGCGGCAGAACGGGCTACTTCTAGAGTGGCCGCCGCATGACACCTGCGCCCAGCGCTGCAGATGGAACCGAATATCATAGGGAAACCGGGATAGCGAGCAGGAAGAGTCATGACCAATCGCGATGAGAGCAGGAGCAGGGGAGCATTAGCACCTACAAATGTAGGGAATATGATACATTTACCCAAGAGAGGGAACAACTCCGGGAAAATGGTGTGCCTGCTTGCATTGGTTGAAGATGGTCGGTAAATTAATACGAAGTACAAACAGATGTTCTGTATCCTATAAATTGCTGCCTCGTCATTACGAGAATTGCATGGATTCAAAGCATTACATAATTGCTGCTCATTAACAATTAAAATACATCCGAGAGTGTAGAAGAAACGGTTGCCTCATTCCTCTGCAAGAGAGAATAACGATAAGCAAAGCTAGCAGGATCAAACGAGATATAGCAACCTGGTGCAAAACGATCTGAACCTCCATGATTGTAGGTACCTTAAATCTCCCCTTCTAGTGATAGCTCTATTCAACATTAGCCTATTATGCAGTCCTTATACCCTTAAACGCTATCCTAACAACGGAATACTGCAGATGTCCCGACGAAATCGCTAATATAACGGTAGCCTACGGCTATGGGAAATAACCCCCCCCCAAAACGAGATTAACCTGGTAAAGAGTAGCGTCACCATCCGTGATCGTTAGAAAGCAGGCCCCACCGATTAGGACTACCGCCTCACACGTGAGGACTGAACCAACCACTAATCCGATAGATAAAACCATAAAACAAACGCTACAGTCTGAAATTACGATTAGAGGCTGACGAAAAACACTAGCACTGCCAGTGGCAGGTAGGAGCATAGCTGCGAGTATCATGCTAGGTAACGGAAGCCAACTAATCTAGCTAGCTTCGTTGTGCCAACAATACTCACCCTAGAGAAGCGTCGGGTAATATTCGGAAACGCGGTAGCACGTGACAGTAGATGCTGATCCGAGAAGTTTGCTGGAATAGATCATTGCAGCACAACGCCAAATCCGACCATTTGGACCCAGTCGAGAGGAATTAAGCAGCAATGTCAAACAATTGTAGCCTAGCTACTGATGACAGAACAATATCCACCAGGAATTGCACCGAAACTATGAAACGCGTCCACCGAAATAGCAGCACTTCTCCGTGTGCACCCGAAGCTAAAGTCAGGCATTCATGGCAGGGTTTGAGCACCGGGCAGATCCAATAGGTCGACCTGAAATAACCCTAAACCAAGTTACGAGACACGTGCAGCGCAGCACCGCTGAAAACCCTGGTGTATATACACACACCTTACCTTACCGTGACGGGATCCCCGATCAACGTCAATTAGTCCTACGCATCGAATCCGTCCACCGTCGGAAAAGACAGAGCTCACGACTAGCGGAATAGCATCCACGCAACAACGCGAGTCCCTAGCCAACCGGGTTAGCCAAATCAGGATACGCAGAATCACCTCCGGTGGAGACCCTAGCCTTGCACTCAGAGAAAGGAACAAGGATCACAGGATTAGAAAACCATACTCGCCCTGCAATGCGCGAGACCCAATCGAGAGGAACAGCCCCAAAAGAGGCAAATTAAGGCCCACCAGTGAGGGAGCCGCCAGCGGAAGCCAGGAGAAAAGCCGCAATGAGACCGCATAGCAGGAAAACCCCCGAACCGGGCGCCGAAACGACCAGAGCGTGCAGCCCCGAATTGACCGAACACACGGAAGAGCAGCGAGCCACTCCTGCAAACGGCGTGAAGCCCAAACCGGCCTCCACAACAGGACTAGCCCCGAATCCGAACATCGCCCCAAACACGAGCGAGGGACACGGAACGAGCGAAAGGTCCAGCCAGCACGAACACGCAGCATCGCGCACTTGATAGCATGGACAAACTACACAGGGAGAGAATCGTATTTAAAGGCACGGATCATGTGATGCAATTGCTTGTTTAGCGAGAGCGCTAATCACCCTGACCCCCAGAGATCGCTAATCGACCTGACCCCCAGAGACCGCCCTACCAGGGACGAAAGGAAAGAAAGGGCGATCTTAGCGGGGGGAAGTGGGTAGTGTACACTACGATTAACCCGTGCGCAGGGATCGGTCTTGCCTGACTGAACTTGCGCTGGCTTCATTTGTTTGGTTTTAGCATTTGTGTCTATCGGTATGTAATGTAGCTTGAGGATATTCATGATGGACCATTTGGTGATATGAGACAGGGGGCCCCAGTAGGGGGTGACTCCCTGTTAAGC
Source organism: Mallotus villosus (assembly GCA_903064625.1). Classification (NCBI taxonomy): domain Eukaryota; kingdom Metazoa; phylum Chordata; class Actinopteri; order Osmeriformes; family Salangidae; genus Mallotus; species Mallotus villosus. The sequence continues at coordinate 253,817 of CAEFZP010005229.1, forward strand.
CAAATGGTCTGCCATAATATCTGATAGCTGTATTGGGTAAGTAGTAGTATTTGTTTGGTTTTAGCATTGGGTTGTCTGATCAAGTGGGCCTGTGCGGCACTGACAGACTTAGCTTAACATAAAAGAAAATACAGGTAGTATTAGTAGTACAGTAGTACAGTTTGGTAATATGAGACAGGGGCCCTGTAATGGGGTGACTCCCTGTTAAGCCAAACTGTCTACATAAAAGTTGGTTTGGTTTTAGCATTGGGTTGTCTGATCAAGTGGGCCTGTGCGGCACTGACAGACTTAGCTTAACTTAAAACTAAATACAGGTAGTATTAGTAGTACAGTTTGGTAATATGAGACAGGGGGCCCTGTAATGGGGTGACTCCTTGTTAAGCCGAACTGTCATAGTTAATATAGAAGTTAAAAGATAAAAGTTGCTCCCCTGAACCTTCACGACGGATGCAGAGGTGCCCAATTGTCCTCAGAGCTATCAACCTGTAGGTTTCCAAACTAGATACCTACAAGATGGTAGCTCTAGAGGCCAATTGGGCATCCCTGCATTACAACAGTCACCATTCACACACACACACACACACCCCAATCCCCCACCCCCCCCCCAAAAAAAAATCATGTTTTGTGTTGTTAAATAGACGTTTAACATTTAAAAGTTTTAAAACATGTGTTTTCCACAAGCAGAACAAGTAACAGTACAATTTGATTTACAATTCAAAGGTTACATCTGACATACAAATAAAACATAACATATGATTCTGTACACAAACAATATTATTAAAATAACCTACATTTCTGGAAAACCAAGGAAAAAAAATCCCCATTTTATCATATGTAGCTCTGACTCCTATTTCATATTCGCTGAACAATTACAGCCTATTTACATTAGACCAGTGGTTCTCAAACTGTGGTACGCGTACCACTGGTGGTACGTGTGCCCCGTTCTAGTGGTACGCGGAGGAATTTCAGAAATATTTAAATACCTTAACCATGATATCATGGAAATGTGATTTAAATGGGCACCGACAAACCCTACCACCTTAACTAACACATTTTCCTGCCGGAAACCCTGAATAGGGTAGGCTTACGCTACTGTATTTTAACGTTGGTCATAATGGTGGTACTTGGAGAATCAAATATTTTCTGCGGTGGTACGGGGTGTAAAAAGTTTGAGAACCACTGCATTAGACTGATTAAACCTATATTGTCAGTCAGCTATGCCTGCCCCATAGGTAATGACTTCTTGCAGTTGTTGCTGGTGTTGTTAAACCTTTTTTAAGGTGTCAATGGACTTTCGCTTACGTCTTTGACTTTCGCTTGAAGCAGTGTCAGCACGTGCAATGTGCTGCTCATCTTCCCACTGAATGAGCTGAGGGGTGTTCAAATAATGTATTTAGGTGTATATAACACGAATCTGAATGTTTTTTACAATTCTGAAAACCCTAACCTACATCAATTTGCAGCGGAATATTGCATTTTTCTGCTAATATTCCAGAATGACCGATTTTTCATTTGCCCTATTTACCATCTAGCTACCAGAAATGGTAATAATATGGTAGTTTGTGAAGAGGTTTATTAAGTGAGAAATTAACTAATTGTATTTGATTTAGCCCTTTACATTTTGAAAATCTGACCTATGGTTTAGAAAAAGTAGCAACAGCAATACCAGCATATTTTGTGCTGGAGATTTCAGTCTGTCGTTTGGTTCTGTTAGGGAAGGGAGTGAGAATTTCATTGATCAAGACTACAGTGTTGAGTTAAAAACTAGTGGAAGAAATGGCTAAAGTCAGAACAAGGAAGACATCAAGTTCTCATTTGAGTACTCTTGTTGGCAAAGGACGGGAGCTGTTGGTGTCTGAACTGCCAACTGTAAGAGATGTCCTGAAGTATGGCATTTATTTGAGGGACCAAAGTGAAGCTGACAGGAGGAACTACCCGGTAGACCAGCTGGTGGTGGACATCTACCCTGGTCTGATTTTGCAGTGGAGCAAAGCTAATGCTCTTTTCAAACCACCTGTTATTAATGAAAAGGTGACCATCATGTCCAAGCTGAAGGAGGTCTGGAATCAGGCAGTGAAGTTCTCTCTTGGGAAGGGGAAACTTGATGCCAAAGAGAGGTTTGTGGTCAAGTTAGACAAATTATTTGATATTTATGCAAGTGTCTGATTACCAGTTGTGAAGGGGAAGGCTGTGAGGGCTGTGGGATCCAAGCCCACATTAACTGTGTCTGCAGCAGAGAAAAAAAGATTCCTGTGAAATATTTTGCATATATAAAAGGTCAGAAAGAGAAGGTTGGAAGTAAAGGACCCCACCAAATGGGGGGCCCTGATCTCTCAGAGCATAAGAGATAGGTGAGGACATTGGAAAGGCAGCAGATGGAAAAGAAGGCAGAGAAAAGGAGAAGGTGCAAGGAGGAAAATGCTGCAGCAGCAGAGAAGGCATCCAGGGAAGATGTTGAGAGATATGTGGCAAATGGTGATCAGGATATGGGATTGAATATGGCTAATGCTGAAGATGAGTTTGTCCCTGACATTGAGCTCTTCCCTGAAACTGAGCCTGTAGCAAAGGTACAAAAAAACTATGATGGGATTCCAAACACTGCCCTTGCTAGTGTAAGGTATGGCATAGGGCTGAGGCCAACTGCAGCTATAGAAACCGCTGCCCTGATTGATGTAATGATGGAAGCTGAGGGCAGTGACCAATCCTTTCCTGCAAAAATCAAGGAAGAACATTATACATACCTGCAAACTCTGAAGGGCTGAAAAAGGTGACACATTGCCTGCCGCCGAAGCCCGCGCGCGATATACACACATCTCTACCAAAAATTGCCATTGGACAGTCTCTTGCACGCTCAAAATAGAATATTCCGGATTTCCGGGATATTTTATGGTGTTTGCAGGTGTCAGGGAGACTTGGGATGTCTGTATTCTGAAGACGACTGCAGTAGGTTTTTGAAACTCCCGTTTATGGGAAATTGCCCATAAGTCCTTCCTACGGGGTTTGGTAAAAGTTTAATTTATCAGGTCTATCCAATTGAGCGAAGAGGCATTTGTTTTCTGTGTTCGTTTAACCCTTTGACGCGTACGAACATACGGGTGTGTTGAGAATAGGGTGGTCCCTGGAGCATACAAACACACCGGTATGTTGGAACGCGTCCTTTAGAACGTCCAATTTTGCTCAAAAACGTCACAATAGAGAGTTAAACATTAGCCTACATGTATATTATGAACATGTGTTTACCTTACCTTAAAATGTTTACCTTATCTATATGAACAAGACAATTTTGTTTAGCTAATGTTAGCTAACAGCTAACCAAAAATAACTCACGCTTTACTCACGTCACCTAGTAAACCATACAATTATCAGTTTTTCTGGACTTGGCTATCACTATCAACATATTTTACTATTGTATAACCAACCAGAGATCGAAATAATAGATATACATTCACAAATATGCATCCAAAACATCCGACAAGCGTCTTGTCTTTCGTCTCGTTTTGAGCTAGTACTAGAGGCCATCTTTGATTTGTTTTTAGTTCCAGCAACAAATATGACCCTTGATGATGTACCACTTGACCCCGTACACCTCAGTATTTTTTCTCGTGAGAAGAGTAGGCATAGATTTAAATGAGAGTAGGATATCTCGTTAACTCTTTGACACCCATAATGCATCTCGACTGATCATACTGATCAAAACAAAACACATGGCAGCACGTTATCGGTATTAGCCAAGTTAGCTTGTCGACAGCTACACTACAATAATATATCATATCCATTCAATGTGGATTCACTTGTGTGAAAATTTGAAAATCGAAACAGTATTGACAGTACTAAGTTATTTTAATAAAAATTTAAATAAGTTTTAAAAAACCACACCAACACGTTTCTTAATTTTTACCACAGTATCCTTTTACTAATTTCTGGTACACGTCCAGAAAAGGATACAATCTCGTCATGGTCACGTTACATATCAAGGAATATCATAACCACAAACATTCAGCACACAGCTATAAAAAAGATATCAAAATGATTTAAAACATTGATGCTGTGTAGGGGTAGACAAGGCTTCCGTCAACATGTCGGCAAAAAGGTACAGCATGTTTGAGTTGTGTGATGTACTGACTATCACAAACCAAGAGTGTGTGTGAACCAAGCCAGTTCGAGCTGGGCAGCAGTTACTTCTGTAGGCCTACCTGTGCTGTAATAATAATAAAGTAACTACTACTACTACTAAAGAGAGAAGGGAAAAAGAGGGGACATAGTCTTCGTCTAACAAGGACAAGAACAAATAGCAACAAGAGACAGGCCTTCTTTGGCAACAGAGTGATACCCTGGTGGAACACATTACCTGAAGAGGTGGTCACAGCGCCCACAGTCAACAGTTTCAAGGCAAGATTCAACAAATACATGGAAGATCACCCAGTCCTGTACAACTACAGATCATTGGACAATCCACACAGTCCCAACATGACAGTCTGTTACTGAGGAGTCGAAAAGGAGTTCAAGAGGAGCAGTTTATACTGGCAGGGTGTCCGCGGAGTCTTAAAAAGTCTTAAATTCATTTTTCTAAATTTAAGGCCTTAAAAAGCCTTAAATTCGTCAAAAATGTCATATGCTGGTCTTAAATAAATAACTCGGAGGTCTTAAATTTGTTGGGGCAGGACTATTTTTATTTTATTTTTTCTCGCGGGACTTTTCGACAAGGAGATGTAGAGAGGCTACTTTCTTGCTAGCTGCATATATAAACGGATGTCTGCGCGCTTGCTAGCTAGTCTGCAACAATGGGTAAGTGCATATTCAACGTCAATTGGCTGGACGACGTCCGTTTCCGAGGTTGGCTGGCGTCCGTTGCCAACCCAGAACAGGCCAGATGCATTTCGTGCAAAAATACATTCAAGATCGGCTCCATGGGGACTAAGGCTCTCGTCAGCCATATGCAGAGCCAAAAACACAAAACCTCTACCAGGAGCCACACACAGACCCCAGCCGTTTCTACATTTTGCATCTCTGCCCCGGGGCCACCGCCGCAGACAACGGTCCGCGCTGCTAGCACTGACCTGAGGGTAGCATTTGGTGCGACACCAACACTGAAAGCGGAGGTGGTGTGGATTCTAAACACAGTGGTCAAGCACCAGTCCTACAACTCGAATGAGGGGATAGGAGATCTCTTCGGTTTGATGTTCCCTGACTCTCAAATCGCGAGCACCTTTACTGCTGGAAAGGACAAAACGGCGTATATAACTCGCTTCGGACTAGCGCCTTTCATCCGAAACGAGCTAATCTGCAGCGTCAACAAGGCTGATTTTGTTTTGATGTTTGATGAGACGTTGAACCACGCCACTAAAAGCAAGCAACTTGACGTGCACGTCCGATATTGGGTCGGAGATCAAGTGCATTCCCGGTACTTGGGCTCGCAATTCATGGGACACGCAACAGCCCGAGATTTACTGCACCACTTCAAAGTAAGAGTTTTAATACAGCGGGATCCCCCCCACCATCGCGGGTTTAAGGTCTTAAATTTCATTCAAGGTGGTATTAAAAAGGTCTTAAAAAGTCTTAAATTTGACTTCCTGAAACCTGCAGATACCCTGACTGGAGTGACACTCCTACCTAACTGAAGAACTCTACTCTACTATATTTAGGACATGATCCTTTACACAGGATCCACAATGGACATCCAGGATCATGAAGTGCTTGGGATTTCTGGGTCTGTTGTCATGACAAGTCAACTGGCATTTATTGTCATCATATACAGTGCCTTGCATAAGTATTCACCCCCTTTGGACTTTTCTACATTTTGTCATGGTATAACCACAGATTAAAATGTATTTCATCGTGAGTTTATGTAATGGACCAACACAAAATAGTGCATCATTTGGAAGTGGGGGGAAATATTACATGGATTTCACAATTATTTACAAATAAAAATCTGAAAAGTGTTGAGTGCATATGTATTCACCCCCTTTACTGTGAAACCCCTAACAAAGATCTGGTGCGACCAATTGCATTCACAAGTCACATTTGCAAGTCACATAATTAGTAAATAGGGTCCACCTGTCTGCAATTTAATCTCAGTATAAATATACCTGTTCTGTGACGGACTCAGAGTTTGTTGGAGATCATTACTGAACAAACAGCATCATGAAGACCAAGGAGCTCACCAAACAGGTCAGGGATAAAGTTGTGGAGAAATATGAAGCAGGGTTAGGTTATAAAAAAATATCCAGAGCTTTGAACATCTCTCTGCGCACCATAAAATCCATCATAAGAAAATGGAAAGAATATGGCACAACCGCAAAGGTTGCTCTGGTCAGATGAGACCAAAATTGAACTTTTTGGCTTCAATGCAAAACGCTATGTGTGGCGAAAACCCAACACTGCCCATCACCCTGAGCACACCATCCCAACAGTGAAACATGGTGGTGGTAGCATCATGCTGTGGGGATGCTTCTCTTCAGCAGGTACAGGGAAACTGGTCAGAATAGAGGGAAAGATGGATGGAGCCAAATACAGGGAAATCCTTGAAGAAAATTTGATGCAGTCTGCCAAAGACTTGAGACTGGGGCGGAGGTTCATCTTCCAGCAGGACAATGACCCTAAACATACAGCCAGAGCTACAAAGGAATGGTTTGGATTAAAGAATGTTAATGTCTTAAAATGGCCCAGTCAAAGCCCAGACCTCAATCCAATAGAGAATCTATGGCAAGACTTGAAGATTGCGGTTCACAGACGGTCTCCATCCAATCTGACTGAGCTTCATCTTTTTTGCCAAGAAGAATGGACAAACCTTTCCATCTCTAGATGTGCAAAGCTGGTAGAGACATACCCCAAAAGACTTGCAGCTGTAATTGCAGCGAAAGGGGGTTCTACCAAGTATTGACACAGGGGGGTGAATACTTATGCACCCAACAGATGTCAACTTTTTTGTTCTCATTATTGTTTGTGTCACAATAAAATGTATTTTGCACCTCCAAAGTACTATGCATGTTTTGTTGATCAAACGGGAAAAAGTTTATTTAAGTCTATTTGAATTCCAGTTAGTAACAGTACATAATGGGAAAAAGTCCAAGGGGGGTGAATACTTATGCAAGGCACTGTACTTACAGTACACAATGAAATGAAACAACATTCTTCCAGGACCTAGACAACTGCAACAACTACTTGGAATTATGTAAAAAAAAGATAAGTCCAACAAGACAAGATATATTTAGTGACAAATGCCTCAAGACACCAAGTAGTGGGGATACTCTGAATGTAAACAAGTAGGCTAGTGCAAGGGAAACTGTGAATGTAAACATAACTAAAATACTAAAACCATATGTGGACATCAGATATTGAGGTAGCAGCCATATGCAAAAAAATATCTAGTGGAGTGATGATGTACAGGAGCGTATGGGGTGCATAGGTTTGTCCACAATGCGTGTGGCTTTGGGGATGCAGCGTTTGGTATAGATGTTTGTGAGGGAGGGAAGAGAGATCCTGACTATCTTCTCAGCTGTCCTCACTGTCCTCTGCCAACCCGGTATCACAGCAAAGCGTGTAATAGTCACGTTGGCCCACTAGGCAAGGCGTGTGAGTGTCACGTTTTGCCTCGCCAAAGCGTGAACATTACACGCGTATATGAAGGAGAACTACCAACAGGGGGCGATAATTCAATTAACTGCCAACAAATCCCCCAGACCACAAATAAGCAGGTAAGATGGAGCTGGACGATTCCCCCCCCCTTTTAATAATTCCGCTAAATAATTAAAATGTCGTTTGTTCAAAACGTTTTTGATTGCTTGAGTGTTGTTATTTTTATTGCATTTAATTTGGCTGTTAGAAAGCCGAGGGTAATTAACGTTAGATGAAACCAAAGGAGTACTTTGACGTTAGTTAGCTAGCGCTTTTTAGCATTTAGCTTAGCTCTCTTTAGCAGTTTAGTGTAGTGTTTACCGGCTTTACGACTAGCTTCGATGCTAGTTCAAAATTAATGCTAGCTAATGTTGCTTTTACTTCCGGAAACAATTATACTGCCCTCTTGATGATTAATTTAATTTATTTTAGATCCTTTAAGGTGTTTTGCAATATGCAGTAACAGCATCCCAGTTATTTCTATATTTTGATACATTTCTGCATTTATGACAAATAAATCCATGAAATGTTGCTGCATGAGAAATAAAACAATGTTTTTGTTTTTCAACAGATTCTATTATACCCACCACCTTCATTGACCTTCTTTGACCATTTACAGTACCTTTACTCACTTTCCATAAAAAGTTTTAAGAGCCATTCTATTTTATTAATTCTCACTCACTCACTCACTCACTCACTCACTCACTCACTCACTCACTCACACACACACACTCTTTCTCTCGCTCTTCCTCACAAACTCTCTAAATCTCTATATCAAAAGCCTGCTGTCTTTAAGTAAGTATTGCTTTGTTTTTTAAATTCTTTTTCTCTGGTTCTGGTTAATTTGAGTGAAAGAAGCATTTCTCATAATCAGTTTGTGTCTCTCCCATTCTCTCTCCTGCTTACTCTATATAGAAATGCCAGGCCCGGGGTCAACAACCCGACAATGTGTTTCCTGCCACACACTCCTCAATGTGGCCTGCAAAACATGCAAGGCATGTAAGGCAGAGCAGCCACATAAGCTGCGGTTAAAAAAAAATTATGACATTTGATCAAAAGCAGGAGGGCTGGGCCCATAAACAAAGAAAAAATCGAACCACGTCACATATCAACAATGAAGCTTATATGCTGGTATGCGATCGCTTTAAATGTTTCCATGCAATTCTGATTCCAAATGTTACCTTTTAATATGAATAGATTTTATGTTGTTTTTTTAGCTTGAAAAGTTGCAGTCTCTGGGAGTGAGGGCTGTTTTGTTGCTGTCCAGGCCTGCAAAAAAGGCAAATGCCTGGGTGTCTGAAGTCATGACACCCCGTTGCCAGCTGACAGAGGCATCCAAAACCTTTCAAAAAAGAATTCAGGACCTTTTTAGACCTTTTCATTCAAGGTAATTTTGTGCTATTTAGTTTTTAAGTCTTGTATTGAAAGCCTTGTATCCTTATACTATAAGGCTTTGCTTGCCTTCTCTTGAGCAGTCACAACAAGCAGTCACATTATCATTGATTCCTAAAGCTTCAAAAACATTTACAAAGTTAACCAAGTTTAAACTATGATGCAGATATAAACTGAATCATTTAAGGAACACATGCAGATTGTCTGCTTTTTCACCCTCAATCATCTCTCTAATAATGACAGGAATCTGTGAATTTTAGGACAGTGAGTGTCTAACAATTATCTTGATTACCGGGCAATTACAAATGTTAATGTAAAAAACGTATTTTTGGCAGAACTGTGTCTGCATCGCAGTATGGTGAATTATAACCCCAAGTATGACCACTGGCTCAACCATTGTGCATGTAGCCTAATGACTTACGTAATTAACTAAATGTTTCGATGTTTGTGGGTGTGCCACAATTTAACAGAGAATCAATATAATGATTTTTTGTCGACACAACATTTAACACTAACATTAAATTTAGCAATTAACACTGTAGGAAATGGCAGTCTACTTATAGGCTACATAATTTGCATGAATGTACTAGGTCATTGGCATTTTGTTAAAAATAATGAGAAATTACCTTTATGATTTGCATAGGAACCTAGATAATGGATAATAGAGGTTGAACAAGTACTTTTAAGAATTTAAATTGTGATCTGAGAAATGTAGGTCACTAGCAACATCAGCTGCATCACAGGCACTGCACTATCAATCTCTAAATCCAGAAATCTGTGTGTCATCAACATCTTACTCACGACTGCATCACAGGCACAGTGCTTTTCCAGGATTGTGTGTGTGTTTCAACTACTTCATCACTGGCACTGTGCACTATCTAGCGACAGGAATCTTAAGTCACCGACTGCACCAAGGGCACTATGCACTAGTGGCATTAATATGTATACCTTTTTAGGGGTTAACAGAGGAGAGTCAACAACTTTTGCTGTAGGCGCCACAAAAAAGGTCTTGGGGGCTGAAGTATGTGAACTATTTTTTTTTATGTTGAAGTTCAGGCAGCTACAAATGTAGCTACTTGTGACTTGCACTTGCTGTTATTGATTGAGGTGAAACTTGTTATTGAACTCCAGGAATTTGCTTTGGTTTAAATACAACAGGAAGGGCAGGCTTTGATATGATGAAGCAGCATTACAGTTACAATGGTCTATGTAATATACTATCTACTCACATCAAGAAAATAATGCTTTTTGTGCGCAGGGTTTCCCGCAGCAATTTTCAGTTAAGGCGACCGCCTAAGCAACACACCCCTGTCGCTGACCTACGTTGTCAAAACAAATGAAACACAGATTTCTGGATGTATAGATTGATAGTGCAGTGCCTCTGATGCAGCTGATGAACAGCTGTCCTGTTTTCTCCCTTCCATTCCAAACCGTGACCAACGCCAGTCTCCCTTCTCTGAAGAACGCATTGGAGCAAACACATTTTGCCCCTCCCTCCCGCTCTGCCGGCAAACCCCACCCTACCATCTTAACTAACACATTTTCTGCAGGAAACCCTGATCTTGATCATCTACAAGTGTATTGAGCGCTTGTTTTTTGGCCAAATGCTCATTAATGGTACACTTAAACGAGTATTTATACTTATATATTTTTTTTTAACTCAGAATAATTCAGTTATTTTCCTTTGTAGGCTGGAGCCCCACAAGGTACTGCAGAGGTGCAACCTGCAGTCTCAGTCGGACCACCTGCGGCCTCAGACGGACTCCCGAGGGCCCAGACTGGACCACCTGCGGCCTCGGACGGACTCCCGAGGGCCCAGACTGGACCACCTGCGGCCTCAGACGGACTCCCGAGGGCCCAGACTGGACCACCTGCGGCCTCGGACGGACTTCCCAGGGCCCAGACTGGACCACCTGCGGCCTCGGACGGACTTCCCAGGGCCCAGACTGGACCACCTGCGGCCTCGGACGGACTCCCCAGGGCCCAGACTGGACCACCTGCGGCCTCGGACGGACTCCCCAGGGCCCAGACTGGACCACCTGCGGCCTCGGACGGACTTCCCAGGGCCCAGACTGGACCACCTGCGGCCTCGGACGGACTTCCCAGGGCCCAGACTGGACCACCTGCGGGTAATATCAGATAACTATATATATATATATATCTGTATTTCTCTGCAGAACATGTGCTTTGGGCAGACCACACAAAAGTTAGAGCAAGAAAGTAAGCACAAAACCAAGAGAGGGGGAAAGAAGAGAAAGATATAGTGACAGTGAGGGAGAAAGGGAAGCTGAGGGAGAAAATGAAGAGAAAGGGAGAAAGAAAATGCAAGGGAGAGAACCAGATGAACAGTCAAATTAATTTTAGAACGAGACGGCCACGTCTTGTATCTTAATGTAAAAGGATGTAAAAGTAAAGGATGCCTCCCTGAAGTGGCACTCCGTTAAGTCTTCTGTATCACAGGTATTTATACTGACGTAGCGCTATCTTATTGGAAGCTTACATTCAGAGATTCCGTTTTTAAATACAATACTAAATTATACGTTTTAACTTAAACATTCCTACTACTGTTACCTTGTTAATCTTTTTTTAACAAAATCATTAAACCATGAATTTGGCTCTTTCACTCCCTTTCTCTTTTTATCCATCTTCCCCCCTCCTGTCTGTTCTACTAGTCTTTTCTTCCACCAGGGCATGTTCTCGGTGATCATCAGCAGGCACTTTTTATCATCTACTACACACATTACTGTTTGTAGTAGTAGGAAAGTATTGTACATTATAGCAATATATATATAGTCATGTATCTAGGCTGATTTGATACCAAACAAGATGCCATGAGGCTGGGTGCCACCTCGAGTTTCAGATGCATGTATCATAGGTCTTAAAAGGCTGCTTGCACAGGCAACCTATCGGCAATATTTTGTACATATTTTAAATGTTTCCTGTAATTGTTGTATTTGTAACAGATGAAAGTGTCGAAGGAGTCTGTCCTGCTCCCACAGCAGTGATGCCACGCAAAAGAAAAGGTGTGTTGATGTACAGTACAGTCCATACATTTGAATTGACATTAATTGTTGTGAGGTTTCATGAAGGCTGTGTTTGTAAATGACTGTGGCCTTCTAGGTTTGGCGATATGTCCCCCAAAAAAATGTATTTGCAGGAACCATTGACAGTTAAATGACTATTAACAAGACAGGATGTCCAGATAGTGCCAAATGCTTTTTGAGCAAATTGGTTTTTTCACTCAAAAGCATGTTAGTCTCTGCTTTGAGAAAGTGATCCATACCTCCCAGCACTGAAATAGATTGATTCGCACAAAGCTTGTCTAGTTCAGCGTTACTGTTTGTGAATTAAATATTGTTCCCTTACAGAATGCCCACACACAGTGACAGGGAGCCAGGATTTTTACCCTGTGAAGAGGGTTACCAAATTCTGAGTTATTAAGGTTAAATATAATCCCACTACACAGTTCCCCCCCTACCTCCACCCCACCCACAAAAGTAACTGGCATCACTCAACTCCTTCCTTAGGGTTAGGCCGTTTGGGATTACACAATTTATAAGGCACTTTTCAACTGTAAGAACTTGACTTTAGTGGCACATTTCTGAAGTGTTTCGGTTGACAAAGACACAGTTCCTGGAACCTGATTTTGATGTGCACTTTGGCTTTTAATTGAGCTTTTACTCTATTTGACGGGAGCTCAACTCATGTCTTACAAATTTGAAAGTATATTTCTCAAGACTTTAGGAGAGCTGGGTGTTGAGTTCAAAGCCAAACAGAGGGTAAAATCAATTAAGACTAATTTATGGGGCCCTTCCTGCCTTTCATGGTTGGTTCTTCTTACAGTGGAAAAGGAAACAAAAGCAATCTCTAAAATCTCAGGGTAGAAAGACCCAGGTTACAGAACATTCCATCTGGAAAGTGCCAATAGTATTAGTGTTATGGTCTTGAAAAAGTATTGTATTCCCTCCCAAAGATTTGAAACTAAAAAAAGTCACTATTTTTCTTAGGGCCAAACAATGAAGCAGGTGGAGTGGGAGCCATGCAAACTCTGGTATGTATGAGACTTACCATGGGTAACACTTGTGTAACAAGTGTTTATTTCAATGACACCATTGTTGGCAAGTCAAAAAATACAGCCTTAATAAAAAAATACAGAAATGGTCTATTATTGCATTACTGCCTTCGTCACTAATAATTGGATTAATCGTGCACATGAAAACATATATTGCCTCAATATTAAGGGCTAGTAATCAGAAGGTTGTCGGTTCGATGCTCAGCTGTGCCAAATGATGTTGTGTCCTTGGGCAAGGCCCTTTACCCTACTTGCATCAGGGGAAATGTCCCTGTACTTCCTGCCTTTCATGGTTGGTTCTTCTTACAGTGGAGCTCTGGATAAGAGCGTCTGCTCAATGACTAAATGCAAATGACTGTTGATAAATGAATGATACTGAGCAGTTGGGTTCTTTACCAAACATGTAAGACACTTATATATAGTATAGTGCATACCAAGTAGGGATTCATGTCAGAAACAGATTATAGTACACAATAACAACACAAGACATCCACCATGTGTTCTTTAAGATTTTCTCGACTTAAAGGGATAATTAAGCTTTGCCCCCTTCTGAAATGGACTCTAGTATGTTTTTTTGACCTTGTCTGTTCGATATTGTAGTTGACCAAGATTAGCCAGCTGTGGAGTAATAAAAATTCACTACAACACAGCTATAACCAAAACATCTGAAGTCATTGTTTATTTTTGTGTTACAGTGGAAAGAAGTGGCCATTGGAGTGGGTGGCAGATACGGACACTATCGGTATCCACCCATGTACCGAAGATGCTGTGCTCTAATCTTTCTTTCTTTCTTCAATAAAACATGTTCAAATGAAATTGATTCTCCTTTAATGTCACACACACTGTGTATTGAATAGTCTAGGTCATTATATAACATCCAAGAGAACTGTTTTACTATTTAACTTATCTATTGTCACTATGACTGTAGCTGTCCCTGGATCGCACATTTATATCCTATATATCTTGTACACAAGGGTGTACGGCGCTTGTATATGTGCTTATATTGAGCGGCATGAGTGGTCAACATAGTGCAATCAGATACTGAGATAAAGGTGGCTTATGCATAGTGTAACTGCAATTAGATGGACTTATAGTTAAATAAATGAATGAATGTCAATGGGAGTCCTTGGCCTTGTTGAGAGGCCAGTAGCAGATGGAAAAAAACTGTTCTTATGGTGTAAGGTTTTGGTCCTGATGGACCGCAGCCTTCTGCCTGAGGGGAGTGGCTGGAACAGGGAGTGGCCAGGGTGGGAGAAGTCGGCCACAATCTTCCTCGCTCGCCTCATAGTCATCAGGTGTGCAGGTCCTCGAGGGTAGGCAGATTGCAGCCGATCACCTTCTCAGCAGTGCGGATAATACGCTGCAGTCTGCTCTTGTCCTTGGCATTGGCAGCAGCGTACCAGATGGTGATGGAGGAGGTGAGGATGGACTCAATGATGGCTGTGTAGAAGTGCACCAGCATTGTCTTTGGCAGGTTGAATTTATTTAGCTGCCATAGGAAGTACATCCTCTGTTGTGCTTTTTTGGTGAGGGATGATATTGAAGGCAGAGCTGAAATCCACAAACAGGATCCTGGCGTAGGATGCTGGGGAGTCCAGGTGCTGTAGGGTGAAGTGGAGGGCCATGTTAACAGTGTCATCCACAGACCTGTTGGCTCTGTAGGCAAACTGCAGTGGGACCAGGAAAGGGTCTGTGATGGATTTGAGGTGTGCCAGCACCTCATACACATATGTATAAATGTGTAATCTATTGTAGTAATGGTACTGTTATAGTGGCGGTGTGGTCATTTTAGAATAGTTATACTGCAATGAATGTGGGTTTGTCCTATGTAGCAGGAAATTACTGCTAAGAACTTCAGAATCTTGAAGAACCACAGGTATGAGGGTATAACATTACAAAAAAAGTTATTATTAAACCGGACATAGATTACATCTATATTTCTTAAAAAGGTAAGCTACTTTCAAATAATAATGACTCAAGTAGAAGGAAAAGTAGTCATCTAATAGTTTCTTGAATTAGAGTAACCCGGAAACATCACATAGGCCTACACATAATTTTTAGAGGTTCACTAGGCCTACATCTGTGTATTAGTTATAATTTACCCATGTTGAATCCTTAAACAATAATAGTTGTTGAATCAAAGTAAAACAACCTCATAAAGGAATTTACCCATTATGCACACAAAATCTAATGGAATGCATTCAACCTGTACATGTCTCTTGGAAATGTATCCCTGATACAAGGTCCAGGCCAGCAGGGTGAAAATTAAAACGTTGTCATAGGACTAAACCAAATACATAAGTGGAAAGGGATTGATTAGGAGATTCACACCATGCCATTCTGAAGGCCATATGTGGCTCCTGCTGTGAAATATTTAACTTTGAACTTAGATTTTTTGTCAAAATTTAGGGTTAGGGTTAGAGTTCCCTTTTAAGGTACATAGTCATGGCTTGGTACAGTGAATAATTGGGGTAAGTTAAACACAGCCTTTCAATATCATAACTCTAGTACCAACAGGGGCTCAACAGCGCCACCTACAATCCCACATTTTGGGATAAAAGTCCACGTTCAGATGTCCACATTTCACATCAGGAAACGAGTAGAGCCTTCAGACTGGTATTTTCTTACTCCTCTGATCAATACCTTTCCAATGGTGTATTTAGTGTAGTCGTGTGACAAGATTTTAATTTTCACCCTGTTGTACACCCAGACCTTGTGTCGGGTGTACATTTCACAGATACATGAAAAGGTCAAATGCATAGCATGTAGTTTTGTGTACAAAGTGGCTGAATTCCTTAATGATACTTTTTTTTTACTTACTGTTATTGTTAAGGGGCTAAATACAACTCCCCGCCTGGGATTTTGTATTTAGACTTCGCTTTGCCTAGTGGACCAACGTGACTATTACACGCTTTGGTGTCATATACGCGTGTAATGTTCACGCCTTGGCGAGGCAAAACGTGATACTCAGACGCTTTGCCTAGTGGGCCAACGTGACTATTACACGGTTTGGTGTCTATACGCGTGTAATGTTCACGCCTTGGCGAGGCAAAACGTGACACTCACACGCTTTGGTGTGATACCGGTGACCGGTTAGCCTACATATGCAAAGACAGGCTATTAAGAAACGTAAGAACAATAATTCGATAGTAAAAATGTACATGAAGTAAGTTTCCTATGCATTTAAAGTGTTTATCCTAAACTTTCAATCATATCTATCCTTCAATTAAACTTATTTATCTCACGTTGTATCCCCCCACCCACCCCCGTGTAAAAAATCTGAAACATCATGTTGTAGCGGCGCCTCACTCAGACAGGCTTTAGTGGTTAACCAGTCTTTATTGAAGCTGGAATTCTTTTATATTTGGTAATACAATTCAATGGACTAAGAATCGGAATCAGAAAACCTTTTATTCGCCATGAAGGTTCGCACAGACATGGAATTTACTTTAGCAGGAAGGTGCATACATTCAACATATAGGAATCTTAAATCAGTGGTGTACAAGTCTAACTACTAAAGGTAAAAAGTCTAACTAATACTAAGGGGCTAGAGTATGTACACATTTAGAATAAAAACATTAACTACAAAAATGAAATAGCTATAATATACAATATAAAAATACAATAGGGTAACATCGTGCAAATATGGCAACGTGTCATTGTGCAGATATAGTGTTAAAGTCAGTGTGAGCCCTTGGCCTTGTTGAAGAGGCCAGCAGTGGATGGGAAGAAACAGTTTTTGTGGTGTGTGGTGGGATTGGTCCTGATGGACTGCAGCCTTCTGCCGGAGGGGAGTGGCTGTAACAGTGTGTCCAGGGTCGAAGGAGTCGGCCACAATCTTCCTCGCTCGCCTCAGGGTCCTCAAATGAAAATGTATTTGTATAGCCCTTTTTACACGGCCATGAATTTTTCATTATCAGCTCTGCAGTGAGTACAGCGGCCAGAAACTTAATTCATTAATGTTCCATGTTAAATAAATGAATCAGGGGATCCTTTTGCCAGCGCCCAGGAGATTTGTAGAGGAGAGCCATTATTCACTGCCAAACCAATCTTTCCATACTAGACCTAATAAATATGGGATTGCATTGAACCATAATTGGTTGAGGTCCACATGTATCATTCAAAGAAAGCCATACAAATATGCAACACCATGAAAGAATCTGTCATTTATAACAATCTTATCACTACTGATGGCATATACATTTGTAATTTCCCCCAAGGCCACACATTAAAGGAGTGTGAGATCATTGTCTCACATTGGGTAAATGATGCATTAGAAAAACGTTTATCAGAGGTTAGAATAAAGCCTGACCATTAGTTACCTGGGTATGGTTCATGTGCCCAGTCAAAGTGTGCAGGTATTATCCATAATGTAAACTCTAACAATTAATTACAGTGTTGAGCATTAAAGTGTGGCTGTCCTCTTTCTTGGTGAGGGAGTTGATGTTCAGTTCCCACTAAATTAGTTCATTTTGTTGGCATAACAGAAACTACACATATCCACATATCTATATCTCATCTTCATCACTGTCGGAGCTCTCATGATGAACCTCTATAGGGTCCCCCAGTATCTCCTCGGGCACATCCTCAAGGAGAGAAGCACTTGGTCCTAAAGCCTGGCTGTAAGTAAAACAAACAGCCTGGAACCTCTCCTGCACATCTGTCAGTTTTCTTTTTAGAAGACACAGTAGCCCTTGTTGACCCTCTTCACTTAAACTGCCTAGAAGGAAAAATCAAAGACAGGAATGACAATACTTCCATGAAGCTAGTGTTGTTCAGCTAGTTATATCTAACTTTACTGAAGAATTACAATACAGATAATTTATATTCAGCCACAAGGAATCCATAATGTAACTCTCTAATTTAATATAAGCTATTGTCCAGGTTTGACTTATACACTCCTTCCTTGTTGCAAGAACGGGATCATTCGGTTTTGTACAAAGAATCAGCCATATGTACAATACATAGTATCCCCAAAACTGTTGCTACCAGGGGTTAAATTGGGATTTTCTATGTGGGGGGACTCTGACCGAGGGGCAAATTTCACAAATCTTTCGTGGATTATGCAGTAAATAACAGGCATGAAAACGGGTCAGGGGTGAAAAAGGTGAGAAGGATTACCCCTCTAAGGGGGTCCGGGTGCATGCTCCCCCATTAGAAAAATTAAATATTCCATATTTTAAAGCATCAATCTGAAGCATTTTGAGATACTTCTTTTGCCAACCTGGGGGAAAACTGGAGAAACGTAACTTCAGCCATGAGTCATGCGGCTAGTTAGAGACTTCCATGCTTAATGCGAGCGCGCATAGCTGATTTGAGCGAAAAATAGTTTTTGGAGCTTGATGTAAAACAAACAAACATCCGTTTGTCCAATTGGTAAAACATTGTCTAGTGAAGGTAATACGTTTACGTTTCTTAGCCTGGCTTTCAATCTTTATATTGTCTCTATAGCTAGCTTTCCATCTGTCAGTCACTGTCGTGTGTAAAAAATCTACCTCTTCAAAGACGGTAGCGTAAATTTATAATTTTCGTGCGCGATATGCCTACTTCTCAAACTTGCTCCAGATGTCTAGGCCAGCCTATCCCTACCATTATTTAGAATTGTGTTTTAAAACAACATAGATTTGCAATGGAAAAGTTGTAAATATAGGACAACATTGCTCGTGATGGACTAGGCAGACTGCCAAAATCGGCTGGAGAACTCCAGACCCGGCCGCTTATGTGCCGGGGCTACGCCCCGGACAGCCCCGGCCCAATTTAACCTCTGGTTGCTACAAAGGGATAATAAAAGTTAGCTTCTTACCACTGTTTACACCAGATGATATCTCTGACGTTATGCTTGCAGCCAACCTCCTAAGATAGGTGCAGTGCTGTCTCATCTCCCTGATTAAAATGATCTTTTCCTCTTGGAACCTCAGTGTCGACATGTACACATCAAATATATTTTTTTTTGTGAGGATGTTGCTGGATTCTGAAGTCACACAAATAACAAAACAGTATTTTAATTTGGCTTAATTACACACACAGACACAATAGCCTTAGAAAGAAATTGTTCCATACCACTGTTGTTCACTTCCCATGGCCATAGGAAACTGTCTGCCCCACTGTCTCCTCCCACCACAGACAGTCCATTCTCCACCTTCTCCTCGACGATGCGCTCCTCATTTGGCACCTGCTCATTGTAGCTCCTGATGGAAGTGAAGAGTTTTTTCTTCTCATCCCCCAATTTTCTTCTTCTTAAAAGGCGAATTTTGTTGCTGTCTATAGTAACAAAACACAGGAAACATGATGCACAAGCATGTATATGCAGATATCAGAAAGTTAAATGCAATACTGTTTAGATACATAATTAAATAACAACTAATACATCAAAATGTAAGAAAATAAGACATAAAAGGCACATCATATCTGTTAAATATACATTTGACAGATATTAGACCATTTGAAACTAAGAACATGAAGACACGGCAATAAAACAACTGGCCGGGGACTACAGCTGGAAATTAGCCAAATAGGCTAAAGCTGCTCCTTCTCAAAGGGGACTGTCCACGAAACTATAAACAAATAAACTAAACTAAACATCCTACTTTAAGATTGTTCTCAATGACTCAGCTATCTCTCGTCTTACTTTGTCGTACACAACAAGGATTTGTTTTGTCGGAGAATAGCTTCATATTCTTGCTAGGGGTACCGGTGGAGCTAGCCACTGACTGCAGCCATAGCTGAATCCGAGGGGGAGGCAGACGTCTCCACACAAATACCATGTAGCCTCTTCAGGTGACTACCTAAAGCCGTGCTGCCTGTGTACTCAACCCAGTCTCATCCCAACTCGTCAAATATCGACGCTTGGGCAGAGCCCTTTGGCGTCACTGCACTGACGCCGGGGGACGCCTTTCTCGTCGGTTTTTGACGCCTAGGGTTGCACATTGACTTCCACGTTAAAATGTTCGGCTTTTCCCGTAGAAAATTTAGACATTTGGCGTCGTATTTTGACGCATTAGGTCTCCCATAGATTTTGATGAGCGGCTTTCGGATTTTTACGAAACGTCACCCACATAAATCGGCTGATTTCGTAAAACTCCGGCCGATGTGCTTTCAACATGTTTTTTTTTGCTATATCCCAGACATACACGTTATAAATGACATAAACGTTATTTATGGACGTAAAAGTGATTTATAAAATGGACTGATACAAAATAAACCGATTTAAAAAAACGTATGCATTTCATGGTTTATTAATTATTCCGGCGAAGGGGGAATAGCCCATCATTTTATTTTTATAATAATTTTAAGCGCATGGAAGCAAGCATGTCAAATCCACTGACGGCAAAACCTATAAATTATCCAACATTATTGTAAATTTAATATTACACATAAATCGCTGAAAATGTTGCCGCTCAACTCTCAAGATCTGGCTGGAACTACTTCTTCCGGTTTCTCGTTCTGACAAGGTAAGCTATTATCGATTAGGTAAATATATATTTAGGATACTACTATCCTACTATACCGTTTTTTACATAGTTTTTTTAGGTTGTTTTAATGTTATTATGTTTGACATACATTGCCCAGTGCTTTGCATCACCAATATAAATTAATTGACTTTGAAAACTGCACAAATAGGCTAATCCACTGTGCTAGCTAGCTAGATAGCTAGTCTAACGTTATGTCATGCAAGGTCATAAACCGGTGCACATTCATTGGACTCAGACCAATGTTTATCTTTGTTGGGGTGGTCCTTTTTACATCTCATGGCTTGCTACACTGCAAGCCAAGTGTAGACTAGGTATGACATTTATTGTATTGTATTTTTTTTATCTTTCCTTACTTGCAGCTGAATTTATATATTTTCTGGAAAAGATATCCTTACCTCACCATATCCTTGCCTATCCTTGCCATTCATTTGTTATATTCATTTGTTATATAAAATAATTTGTCAGGAAGTACCTGTGTATACCTGTGTCCAGCTACCTCTTTCTACCTGTGTTACGCCCTCCACAGGCTCTGCCTGTCTGTTTCTGTCTTTCTGTTTGTCTGTGTTTGTGCGCATCTCCAGGCTCCAGTGATCCAGTCCATCCTACCTGCACAAGATCCACACCTGCGGTCCAGTTTTCCAATATCTTGCGGTGACATACCCTGGTTTGCCCTCCACTTACCGCAAGATCGTTGTTTTTACAACCTGGTAGCTACGTTCCCGGCCTCCTTTTACTTCCGAGTCTATTATCTACTATTTTTATTCAAAGCGTTCTAATCTTGCACTTTCTTATGTCCCGAAGAAACATCCCACTGACCCACTCATCGCTCACCCCCACTCTTCATCTGCCCATTTGTCGGTCTGCTCTTTCAATTCAATGATGAGTGATTTGCAGTTGATGGAATTGGAGGATGAGCTCAGGAGTGCAGATACATTTCTTGAACATCTCAAGACAGAAGAGGTAAAGTAGCTTCTGTTTTGTATATATTTGTCTATAAACACTACAATGTCACAAATTGTTGTATTCCTTCTTACCAGTCCATATAAAATACATGGAGGCGTATTTAAAAGACATGAATCAGAAGGGTTACACCACTTAAACTGCTTTTTCTGTCAGTAGTCTGAAGGCATTTCCCATATTGGTAAACCTTTCTTAAACCATGTTGTAATTCTAGACAGAGAAGAACAGACAGAAAACTAGGACTGCATCACCAAAGCCTGTTCAATGGAAGAAGGCGAGGCCACAGAACCTTGACAATCTACTGTCTGCTGAGAACATCGTCCAGATGACCTGCAATCACTGTCATGTGAAAGAAGCTGTCATCCGTTGTGGGGAATGTATGCCCTCAGAGTGGTTTTGTGCTGAGTGTGATGACTTGGTACATAAACGCCACACTCTACACAACAGGCAAACCATCATGGATGGATTTTTCAAATACATCCCGCCAACAGAGTCTGTGACACTCCATGATGGAAAATACATCACTTGTGAACAAGGTTGGCGTTTATTTTTCAATTGACAATTTTTCGAACAGATCATTCTTATCTAAAATTGAAATGTGTTATTTAAGTCATTACTCACAACCCAAACATTCTTAATTGTATACCTTATGGTTCTTTGCCTTTGCAGATTGTTTTCTGCCAACAGCTCTACCTCAAAGGATATGCTCCTGTGACACCGCTGATGCAGCAGTCTCTGTTGGTAGATCCATCATACTGGTTTGCATAAATGGTAGGATAGTGTTAAACTGTTGAATTTTTTAATATAACACATTACTTTGGTTTCATGTTATTGATTTGCCTTTCATGTGCTCTCAGGCCGTTATGATCTTCACGTTCCGGTGCTTACATGCAAACATTGCAACCAGAAATGGGCTCCCGAAGTCAGTGACTTTGTAAAGAGTGGTTACTGGCCCGCTACCATGCAGGCACAGACACTGTTCCACCAAGATCTCTTCCATTCCTTTGAGGCTATGAAGACAGCAGCTCCAGGAATGTCCAGACAAGCCTTTACAGCAATGTTGGACCAGAAAACAAAGCAATTTGGAAGAGTAAGTAAAAAGCAGTTCAAGGTCCACAAGTGGCTGTAGTAGGTAGTACATATTTCAGATAATAGACTGAAGACCAGTCCACACAAAATAGTCATTTGCATCCTTCTTGGATTTGAAAAGTTGCTTACAAAACACAAAACATACAAAGGCGAAGATGTAGTTTATCTTTGAAGTCTTTGAAAGCTGTATCACATTCTTTCCTTTAGACTGGCAAAGTGAATGCAGATGCATTTCAGAGAAGTTTTCTGCAATTTGTGTACTGCAACTATGAAGAGAACCAACTTCTTGGAAAGGAGCCATTGGTCTGTCCAGCCTGTAGCCCTGAAATGGTGGCTGTTTCTGTGGATGGCAACAGAAAGTTGTACAGGTTCCAGAAAACAAACCAGTGAGTTCTGTGCACACTTTATAAACAGCCAATGTAGTTAATATATTCCCAGCTGTTAATGTTATTGTGCGTAGTTCCTCTTTTGTTATTTGAAATCAAACTTGATACTGCAGCTGTGGAATATAATATTTGTATGTTAGTTTGTAAAACATTTTAAAGTGCTAGATATATAAAAGGTCCTATTACAAAGCTAGTCCATAATACATTGTCTTAAAGGAGTGAAGAGCCAGGGTTCTTTGATGGAGTGTTTTTAGACGAGACTCTGAGGTGTCCAGTTTTGTAGAGGAGATCCGGGGAGCTGTCAAGAGTGTAAGTTTTACATTATTCTGAACAACATTTATTGGGATTATTTTGTAACTAATTAAAGTTAAAGTAGAAACATGGTTGCCTTTGGAGGAGGGAGTCTATGATCAGGTGGGGATACAGCACTAGATTCTTATCCAGGGGGCACAGTACAGCCATACTACTACATACATACTCAAATGTAAGATAGGTCAGGCAAAGACAAAATCTTGACAGTTAAAGTTTGTGTGTTTGTGTGAACAGTCCTGCAATCTAGTGTACTTCAATTAACTACTGCCATGTTCAAATTATTTACTTTGGTAGACCGCAGGAAAAGCGATGTGTGGTGACTCCCAATGGAATGCAGCAAGAGAGACTTCAAAGCGGGCCAACAAGTTGGATGAAGAAGGTGTGGAAATTGCTGTGTGTAGACATGGATTTCTTCTCAAAGGTTGGTATGGGTCTGATTAAGTAGTAGTAAAAAAAAATCTATTGCCTAATGCCTCTTTCATGTGAATTGTGCTTTTTTTTTAAAGGTCTGAATATGTATAGAGGAGAAATCTTTGCATATCCAATGTTTCTCCAAAAAGAGTTCCAGAGTGCTAAATTTTTGGCCATGGATGTGACCTGCCGATATGTGCCATACTTGACAAAAGTGTCAGAGGCCCTGACTCATCTTCAACCCCTTCAGGAAATGAGGCATTGCTTGTCTGTGATGCATGCCAAAGCCCACAATACAAAATGCGAGGTGATGCTTTTAGCCACTTGACCTTTACATTTTAGAGTATGATGTTGCAAACTGAGTGTAAAATGCCATAATAAGTGACAATAGCCAATACCACAGTGGTCTGGACTGACCATACAACAACCTAGGAGTTTTTATGTAGACCCTAAGTGCTGCCCTCTACAGTTGGTAATCTCAGGATATGCTTTAATATTGTGTCCACACTGTTTTACACTTTATCCGCTTCCTGTAGATTCTGTGGACTGCAAGGAACCAGGAGGGTGCCGGCACCACTCTCGGTGAAGAAGTTGAGCAAGTGAATAGTTTTCTCTCCAGATGTGCCCTTACCACCAAGTATATGGCCAAGTCAGGTTTGTAAACTTATTTTCCTCTGCCAGCCTGCAAATGTACATGTTTTACAAAATTGTATTGTGATTTAGCTTTGTTCTTCACAGTAAGAACTGACATGCTGACTGTCCATGCTATGGGTTGGAATGAACGGAAAGAGAATGGCCTCCATATAGCCTTGTCTTCCAGATTCAAGAAGGTACGTTCACCCATTGAAGATGATGAACTATTTAAAGCAGTTACATTTAAACTTAACTTTTACTTACTATACCTTTAATGACCCAGCTGAGTCAATTGCAACAGAGACTGCCTCCAGAGCATAACTGCAGCAGAGCACAGAGCATTATTTTTAAATGAGTGGTAGCACATAACACTCAACTTATAACATGGGTGAGTTGGTGACCAATGTTTTCGGGTTTTTGTTTTAGATTCACTGTTAGGTAAGGGAGCGCGCTGGCTCCGCCTTCCCATTGCGGGGAGGGCCAGCGGCTACCAGGTTTTGTTTTTATTTTCACCAACTCAGTCTTGTTTTTCTGTTCAATAAACTTTTGTATTATTTTCATAAACATTGACTTGCGTGGTTGGACTCACCTTATGTCGGCTGGCAGATATCTTGAGTGGGCAATTATGAAAAATTCAGATTTAACTGTATAACTCGAGACGAATATAATCTCAATGTTTAATCTTAATATCGATTAGTGACCTTCGTAAATCCGAGTCTGGATGATGACGTAAAAGGGTAAGTGTTGATGAAGCTCTGCGTGTAATATAAACGCATTTTCTGTAGATAGAAATGTAAATGTACATTTATTATATATCAATAAAAGTTATGTATAATTAACACTGCAAAAGTAAACTTTGGCATGTCTTTTTTTTCATACGTTTGCATAATGCACTGTAAAAGGAATTATATTTAAGTTTTGAATGTTATTGTCACACACTGCATAGAATGTCTCACAATGCAGCCACATGCACATTTTCAGCCCGGTAGCAGCATACATTGGAGTACAAGACACATAAATGTGGAAAATGAACTAGTTCATTTTCACACACACTGGGGGTGAATCTGGATGACAAGCTGAACTGGTCAGCTAACGCAGGTGCACTGTACAAGAAGGGACAGAGTAGGTTGTTCTTCCTGAGGAAACTCAGGTCCTTTGATGTATGTAAGGAGATGCTGCTCATGTTCTATCAGTCAGTAATGGCGAGCGTGCTCTTCTACGCTGCAGTCTGCTGGGGAGGCAATATGTCCAAGAGGGACACTGGGCGGCTGGACAAGCTGGTCAGGAAGGCGGGCTCAGTGGTGGGGCAGAGCCTGGACTCACTGGGGACTGTGGTGGAGAAACTGATGCGGGGAAAGCTCTTGGCCATCATGGGCAATGTCAATCACCCCCTTCACCATGTCCTGGCAGGACAGTCCAGCAGCCTCCGTAGCAGGCGGCTCAACACCCTGTGTTCTCGGACTGAGCGTCTCAGGAGGTCCTTTGTACCAGCTGCCATAAAACTTTAATATATTATTCTACACTGTTTTGCACTATACAGCTTTAATATACATACACATCTTATCTACACTGTACATAACTTGTAACTTAACCCTAACTTGTAACTAACCCTAACCCAAGAGTCTGTCCCTCTCCCCCTCTCTCTCCCCCAAGTTTCAGCTCTGCTCCCTCCTCTGGAAGGGTAATCCTCCAGCCCACTTCAACCCCGCCAGCCCTATCAGCTCCATCTGCCAACATAACTTCATAACACAACACAACATAACTTCATATTATATGTACAGATTGTCTGTAATTATTATTGGTGGCCAAGCCGCGAAGCGGCGAAGCCACATAAGTGTTTCTACCTTTTCTTATTATTATTACACATCTTCTCCTCTTGGAGTCTATGGCAGCCCCTAGAACCGTATGGTACAAAGTTGTGAAATTTGGCACACTCATTAAGGACAGTCCCGTCTTCAATTTCACCAAGTTTCATTTGTCCCACTGTAGCACTCTAGCGCCACCAACTGGTCAAAGTTGGACTTGTGTTTACACATGTAACTTTTGAACCATATGGGCGATTTTCAAAAATGAGGTACCGTTGGATTCCCTGGGTCAAGACGATTTCAACACACCCTATGACGTCAATTTCCGGTTATATAGATTTTCTGCCATTTTGAATTTTAAGAAAACACGTTTTTTTGCTACTCCTCCTTCAATTCTGGTCCAATCTTCTCCAGAGTTGGCGCACATCATCGTCAGACCAACCCTCACAGAAGTTATTCATGGCTTTTTGATTTTCAAAACCGTTTGTCCGGTACAGCCAATCAAATTCGGCAGTAAAGACACCAAACAGGAAGTTTGGTCATATTTGAGCAAATCCTTGAGAAATCAACACCAAACTTGGTATGATGACTTGGAACCCCCTTCTGAGGATATCCAATCAATTTGGTGTCATGTGATCACTGGGCGTGGCCGCAGGAAGCAAAAATGTGTTTTGGCCAATAACTGTTGATTGGTTTGCCTTTATTAAGTGATTCCTTTGTCTCATGATATCTTGGGACATCCCATGTGTGACCCATGATCATTTTTGATAACAGCCGAATTGATGTTGCCGCCATTTTGAATTACTGAAAAAAACGTATTTTCTCTACTACTCCTACACATGTTGTCAAATCTTCACCAAATTTGGTAGAGATTATCTTCAGACCAAACCCCACAAAGCCCATCACATGTTTTTTTTATTTTCCAAACCGTTTGCCCGTTACAGCCAATCAAAATGTGCAGTCAAACAGGAAGTTGGGTCGTAGCTCAGCAAATCTTTGATGGATTCGCACCAAACTTGCTGCATGCGTTCTGAACACTGTTCTGAGGATGCCTAAAACGTTTTCTGGGTCATATGACTGCTTGGCCACCTCATTGCTGCTTGCAGCTATATTTCAGAGATGTTTTTTCCGTCAATAAAACATTCTTATCGATGCACAACCTGGAATGCTGATTATTGGAAGTACTTCTTTGCTTTCTGTGTCCAATGTTTCTTTTCTGAACCAAAACAGGAGTACTATTCTGCCCTTGCACGTCAGTAGGATTGTGAATATGTGAAAATGAATACTAGACAGTTGAATATATTGTTTGTTGTTGATAATTTTGGATGAGTAGGGTGGTGGCCTTTTAAGGGCTAAGTACCTCCATGTTTATAAAAAAGTGGAGGGTCATCTTTTAGTTGTAGTTCTTGTTGTGTTCCCCTACTACGCCTAACCCAGCACTGATGATCTGTAACCTTTATATAAACTAGTTTAGGGGTTTGACTAATCTGAAAAGCATCTGAATTACACAACTTTGTGTGTGAGAAGTTTAAAGATTCTACATGATCCCATTCATGAGAATTATTACACTATACTGAGAGGTACTAGGCTACACAAATATGTGACTATCCAGTGTTGAATTGTACATACACTGATCTTATCTCCTAGCTGTTTTTTAATGAGCAGAAAGATAATTAGCAGGTGCACCACAGACACCATCCACGGTGACCCCCATCTGCCGCGTGTCAGTTTATTCATTTACCCTCGCCCTCACCAAGATGCACGATCAATAAGAAACAGGTGAGACCATGTACGATTGCTTCAACCCTGCCCTCATCTCAGTTTTCGCCAGCTGAGAGTGCTATGTTCAGAGTTCATTTTAACACCAGCCGCCCCCCCCCCGCCACCTCCCCAACTGTCAACCTGGGTTGACAGTGTCGTAAACGCATGCCCCCCCCATGTTTAGTATTATTGTGACAATCCCCCTTTTATGCCCCCCCAACCTCTCTGTATCATTGAGTGACAGTGCACCTAATGGACTAGTGCTTTTCTTCAGCAGTCTTCTTACCGCATGGGGGCTCTGATGGAAAATCTCAGAGCTAGCGACGAGAGCAAAATCATAATCTATTCTATTTAATGGGCTGGAGTGTCACAGTAACTAGATAGGAGTGGAGGAGGCAAACCGTTCATTGCCAAACCCTAGCAGGACGTTACATACAAACAGACTCTCTTACTACTCTCAATTTTGACATGTTCTCTTTTTCATTTTTTTAATGAGATATGTGTGCTGTTTTATACATCATTAATCCGTGTACGGAAGAAAGGACGTCTAACATGCTTGTGCTGGGAGATACTCCTTGAGTAAAAGCTGCATTTCAGCTTCCAGGGTTCGTCATCGTGCTTACTTGTAATGCCATAAGAAATATTAGCTTTCGCGTGTTCCATCCGGTGAGATTCAGAAATATTTGAAAAGGAATGACATCTCCTGTTTACCTCGTTTGTACGACTCAGTTTGAATAGGAAAACACAAGCAGTTCTTCTACGTGCTGACTCGTATCAGCAAGCTCATGCATGAGAAATGATTTTGACAACTACAGACTTGATGCCTGTTTTTCCCACACGGCACTCTCATCTAAGCAAGGCCTCCCAAATATCTGCTTCTAAATTAATCTCTGTGATTAAGCAATACAGGGAGGTGACGGTTTCATTCCTTGTTCTACAAAGAGGTTTGTAGATTCAGTTGTAGTGTTTCTGTCTATCCAAGTTGGCAGGCAATATTGCAGCACAATGATTTCATACTGGCTGATAGAAATTGGAAATCATCCCCTGAAACGGCGATTTCATCTGCTGCCTTTTCTGAATGCAGTCGACTATTGAGCTTCGTGATGTGGATTTCAAATACCCCCCTCCCGCAAAATACACACCCAGGTTGAATACAGCTGTATGGAGACCCTGCCATTTTGTGGAAGTCAAAAACTGCTGACATGAGTGTTTTTCAATTTGGATATAATGCTATGTCATGTGTTTCATGCAACATACATTACATGTAGTCAGAGCAACGTACAGTAAGTACAGGGACATTACCCCGAGGCAAGTAGGGTGAAGTGCCTTGACCAAGGACACAACGTCATTTTTCACGGCCAGGAATCGAACCGGCAACCTTCTGATTAATAGCCCGACTCCCTAACCCCTCAGCCATCTGACTTGTGTACTGTATGGTCAGTGTACAGTATGGTTCACCAGTTTAGAGACAACACCAGTGTCTAAATATATTTAGTTTTTGTTGGGAGTTTGTGAGGGAGTAGCCTAAATGAGTGAGGGAGTAAATTGTTCAGGCAAAGAGACCAAGTACGACAGATGAGTCCTGGGGTCTTGGCCAGGCTGCCCGGTGCTCAGCAGATCCCATGAGAGGAAGTGGAGAGCAAAAGGTTGTGAGATGAAGTGGGGGCGGGATATAAGACACAATAAAAGTACAGCAAAAATCATGCTTTAACAGTATCTGTATGGTCGGCCATTGACTGTTGTGGTGTAAATATGGACATTACATTGCGTTGAGGGGTGGTCTTCTCCTCACATGTATCATCTGACATTATGTTCGTTTTATACTAATGTTAATTAACTGTACTGCACAAACTAGGCCATGTTTGACAATTATTCAGACACAAACCGTACAAAACCCATTTCTAGTCCAGCTCCATGTTTTATAATGTACTTTCAGAGCTCCTGTCCAGACACATCTGGGTAGAGTGCAATGCGGAGAGAGGAGCTGACTGACAGCTTCTATTTACTTGAACTTCTGCCTGCCATCCTGAGGTCTTGGGTCCCTCGCCCGAGGACGTGTTCAGGGCAGGAAGATAGAGGGCCTCAGAGGGCAGCTTGGCTGAGTGCCGCAACACCGCTACCGCTCGCTCACACACACACACACACACAACCATACATGGCCTACGCTTCAGCTAGAGCTTGGCCAGGCTTTGTTAATGAATGATGCTTGAGAGGAAAGTTGATGGTGGAAATG